>VYXC01001033.1:1743768-1865187 GCA_013397175.1 Platysteira castanea
AAAAAAAAAAAAAAAGGATGAAAAAAGAAATGGTTACAGTAACCTTTCCAGTCGGGAATCCTTTGAATGGTTCAGACGTGGCTGTAAAAGTTTTTAAAGAGTAGGGGGAAAATGATTATCTGAAATATTTGGAAGGTTACACTGGCATCAGTGAGATTTGTGAAGGCAAAGCGCCGGGTAAGGCTGTTAACCACATGTCATACCGTGTCAGTCCTTCCCCGAGTGATTTGGGTATTTACCCCTGTGAAATGCTTAGTCAAAGCAGTAATAGCAGCCAGCAGAAGTAAACCTCACCCGTGCTCAGCTTGGTTTTCTCTTTAGCAGGGTATCAGCTTCAAAACAGGGGAGTTATAAGCAATTCTAATTCCTTTACTGGTTGTTTTTTTTTTTTTTTTTAACCTCAAAATTAGATGCAAACAAGCTGGTAAAACTGCAAACTGAATAGTAAAAAGGACGTCAAGTGAACTGATTAAAACATGCCCAGAAAATAAAAATATATGTCAGGGCAAATCAATGCAAATGATCTGAATTCAGACGCTCTGAAGTCATAATGAGGCTCAGAAAATGACTTTTGTTTTGAATTTTGGGTCTGCAAGAGATATTTGATTTGTAAATATTGTAACAAGATACAAGCTTTTAAAATTTTGTGTAGAAAAAGAAGGGCTCCGTTCTCCATAATCCAAAATATTTAACTTTCAAGGAATGTGCAGGGAAGTGATGTTATTTATACACCAGTGCACTCCTAGGACTGTGCTCACTGTTTTCTTCTTTTAATACTTCATTATGTAAAAAATATAATCTGGGAAAGTCAAATATTTTTACACATGCAATTGATTTTCACTTTTGAGTTAGGACTGACTCGGATTCAAGCTTTTACATAATTAGAGGACAAGGAGCCTAAAATACTGATGTTTTCAATTTATTTCACAGCTTTATTTTAAAGGTATATTTCCTTATACGGGCGAGTAGATTTTGATTTGAAAATGCTAAAGTAAATTGCATATCTCTTTTGTAAGTAATTATATATATCACTCAGAGAAACCCCTTAATAGCCTGTATTCTTGTCTTATTACTGTTAGCTTAAGCCTAAATTTAATGAGAAGGCTGTTTATAGTGGCACAAACTAATATATTTTGCTAGAACAGGAGTTGCAGTACGTTTGTTCTCCTGGAAGCAGGGCAGAATAATGTGCGTGATTTATAATCAATTTAGGTCTGCTTTGGAATAAGATGATCTTGCATTATTTGTTTCCATACACTGAAAATATTAATTTACTTGCAGAGGCAGGGGAGAAAGGGGAATGTAGGCAGCCACAATTTAGTGCAATTTGTGTTACAACAAAATGTATTACCAGCCAACACAACAACCTTCCGGGCTGGGAAAAATGGGATGCAAAGACACTTAGGAGATAACATCTCCCATAGTGTTTTTGCAAAAAAAAACCCCAACAAACCCTCAAAGTAAACAATCCAACTAAATTATGCATATGGAGGAAATGATTGAGAATATGTTTAGCTGGTAATCGCACTCATGCCGAAGTTTTAAATTTCATCTGTCTGCTCAGATCTATTGTGATCCATTAAGTGGCTTCCTTTTTTTCCGACAAATTGAATGCTGCAACTGCAAGGAGCTCTTTTGTTCTTTTAATTCAGTCAGCATGGAAATGATTTTCTCATTTCAGGCCCTTTTCTGTCCTCTCTTCATTGTGTCAATAAAATAGAGTTGTGCAGAGCTGCTCTAATCAGCTTAGAGTGCTAATTCATTGCACTGGGATGCTATCTGGGTCCGGCTACAGGTGGGCACTATAAGGGGTCAGTCTCCAGGGGAGTCTAATTGTGTCTCTCTTGGGTCTTGTTTGCAGAATAACTCAAAGCTCAAACCCTGGCTTAAGAAAGGAAGGGGAAATGCACAAACAGTGGTGGGCAGGGGCACAAACTGACTCTGGATGCACCACTCGGTCTCAAAGTTGTTTCTGTTTTGACACTGGGGAAGGGAATGCTTTAGTTTAGAGGCAAAAGATTAATGAGAAATTTTGTAGATAAATTTAAAAATTTGTGAAGGAATGTGCTCATTTTGAGATACAGGTGTGCGAGAGGGAAAGGCGTGCCTTGGTGCTGGTGAGGGGTTTTGGAGGAGTCTCGCCTCTAAATTTTTGAGGCTTTCAAAAGGCTAACTAAAACCAAAAAAATACTGAAATAACAAATCCCCTCTGCATGTGCCAGTGGTGGTTTTGAGCAAGGTTTTTGCCAGGCACGAGGTCATGTTGAGTGTGAGGGGGTCTGCCCAGCCCCTAGGAGCTGAGCTGCCCCAGTCCTGCTCCAGTGCCTGATCCTCATGGCAGCCCCGTCCTCCCAGTGTGGAGGGGCTGGGCTAACAGCAGGAGGTGATGCTTTCTGCTGGAGACTTCGGGTCTTATGTTGGGTTATGTCAGAGAACGGATGGGGAATGACCGAGAGAGGATCAGTACAAGGGGAATGGAAACGTCACGTTTGCCTTCTGCTCCCATATCACTCAGTTTGGCCTCAGAACTGTCCCTGACACAAGACAAGCACACTGCAGGCTTTGCTGGTTTGGTTTTGGTTTTTGAAATAGATGTATTTGTGTTTACTGCCAGCCACAAAAACCTGAGAAAAGAGACACTGACGGGGAGAAGGGGAGGGAATCCCCAGTGAATCTCCTGTTTCTTGCCACCTTGTCCCAGAGTGGGGGTGTGGGAGCATTGGTGGGTGTGTCCTTGTCTCTGCCAGTTCTGCATCCCTAGGGCTGCCCTGGCACCTCTTTCATCAAGCACTGAACACAAACTGCCCAGATTTCCCAGACAGACATGCTAGAGGCTGCCAAATATCTTCCTGAAGCAAGGCCAGCAACCCCAGCACAACTCTGCTCCCAGCACTTGCTATGCAAGCCAACAGAGATGTACACAGATGAGTTATAGGTCTCCTACCAAAAATTTCTCAGCGTCTTCAGGATGGCAGAGCAACCCTGGCACATCCCCTGGCTGGGGAGGAAGGGCACAGCTCGTGGCAGAGCAGCCAGTGACTCTGCGGAAAGAAAAATGCAGTAAAAGTGCTAAAGAAAACTGAACAAATCATAAATTTCCTTAATAGTGTAGCAAGAGGTGAAAGGCTGTTTATTTGGACAGCATTTTGCTTTTAAATTAGCATGAAGATTTTCCCACAGAATGCATTTTCCTTGCCCGTAATTGCTCATCCAAAAAAAAAAATGGGCACTTTTTGGTAGTACTTAAAAAATCTCAGTTCTAAAAAAATATATTGGGTTCCTCCCAGACCCTTTTTCACCTTCCTGTGACTGAGGTTCTCAGTGGTTTGCGTGTAGGAAAAGTGGACAGGTCTTGGCTGTGGCACATGGCCATGGGGCAGGGGAAGCCCTCTCCTGGAGCACAGAGGGTTTGGGGAGTGGGGGTGTGACAAAGTCTCCCAGAAGCTGGTGAAAGGTGGTGCCTTTCCTGCAGAGAAGCCAGTGCTGGCTCAGAAATGCAAAATGAGCTCTGCAGGGCACCAAAGCCTCATCCATGGCTACTTCCATGGCTGCAGTCCTCCTTCACTCCCAAACTCAGCCTGACTGAGTTTGGGCAGGGCTGTTCCCCAGTGGATTTCCTACGGGAGCTGCTGCTCTATTGTGGTTTTGTGGCAGAGCCGCCACCATGAAAATTAATTAACGTACCTGAAGACACCCCTGAGCAGGAAATCATAGTGCTGCTCTGTGATTCAGGGGTGAATAGGATCTCTCTATTATCAAAAACTCCATCAGGGAAGAGGAAATTAAGTTCCTAATTAGACAGTGTCCAAAAGAAGAAGTGAGGCATTGAAGAGATGAAGAAAATTGAGAGGTAGCTGATGCCCGTATCAGGCTAATGATAGAAAAGGAAATAGTAGAGCTTGAAAGGTCGCTGACCTTATTAGGCTTGGAGAAAAGTAGTAGATCTTCAAAAGCTTTCACCTATGATAGGTTGACAATGTGTGAAGTTCTCAAGATGGTCAGGGAGGAAAGACAGCCCAGAAAGAGCATGGGAACAAATTAGGTAGATTACAGTGAACTGCAGAGATACAGCATGAAAAGCATATTTGGAAAAGAGAGGAATTCAAAGGAGAAACAGCCAGAAATGTTTCATTTCTTGGTGAGATCTATTTTCACTGCGAGTACAGGATTTTCTTTCCCACTTAGTAGTTTTATTTTTTTTACCATCAATTAAACTCGGTAATGATCCCTCACTGGGTTTAACATTTCCCTAATGAAGTATTTGCTTTCTGCTAAACTGAAATATTTCAGTGGTAGCCAACTCTGAATATTAACTTCAGTGAGATGAAGATAGTGTTGCTATTAATAACTCCAGCATTAGTTTTTGAATATAAGAACACTTAGTGAAAGCATTGCAGATCCCTTAGTGGCAAGAGACTTTTACCTTGGAATACCGAACCTGGCCAGCTGCAAGAATTTTAAAGGCTGTTACAGGCTATTTTCTCAGTAGGTAAAAACTCCCTGGCTCTTTAAATGAGATATTACAAGAAACAAGTCTATAGCAAGTCAAATGAAATGCCCCTAAAGCCTGCCTCCTCCCAGCCTCTCTTCCTGCAGCAGTTCTGTGCTGTCCGTAGGTGATTTCTCGGAGCCAGCAAGGCCTGATTAAAATCCTCCCTGCTGGTTCATGTACAAACATGGCTTTGAGTTTAGAGGTAAAGTTGCTTCCCTGTCTTTCTGGTAAATGCTCAGGTTTTCTTGTTGCGACTGTCGGTAGGAAAGGGGGAGAAGGAATGCAAAGAAGAGGAAATTAAAAATACAGCACTGCACATTTTTCATGCAACAGGGCCAGTCCGTTTACAATGTAACATAACAGCAGTTTTTCAATCAAAATAAATGAGGACAAATTCTCTGCTGGTAAAAGTAGACGTAGCGCCATGACTTTCCTTTAACTTAAGCAGAGCATGATCCACTCCAACATAATAAACCCAATGTAAAGACAGACCATGAAAAAACCTAAATTTTTTCTTTTGCTGGGAGCAAATTTAATGGCTTTTTTTTTTTCTTAATGCCATGTGAATAACAGGGCTGTTTTAAAGTAAACTCTGTTGTATTGTGAAATTAAAAACCCCCTTGCAGACAAATGCTACCATAAGGCAAGGATGCTTCCTGAATTTACAGCTCTTATCGTCAGAAGGAAAAACAGACTTGAGCGCACTTCCAGTCTTCTTCTGGAGCTGGTGGGCCCTTCCTGAAGCAGAACCACCTTGTAGGACTCCAGCCTGGAGGCCAGAAGTGCAGCTGGGCCCAGGAGAGCAGCACGTACCTGCTGCCCTTGGAGGGCTCTGCGGAGCGGATCCCGGGTGCTCAAGATCCCGGAGGTGGGGAAGGGCTGCCATCCCTGATTAGATGTGGTTTGTAATAATATCGTCCTGTTTTCACTCACCACGGTAGAACATTTCTACCGGGCTAACAAGGCACGGGGTAATGAGAAACATGCCAAGTTTAAGGGAAAGAGGAGTCGAACCTTCGCACAGGAAACAAATGTGATCAATTACCCCAAGTGCAGAGCTCACAGATACCTTATCTTAAGGCTCCTTAAAATAAGAACTTGATTGTTTCCAAATGCCTCTAAGAAGTTACTGATAGAAACACATTAATGCGAGAGACACGGGAAATTTTATTGCCTCCAAAAATTGTCATTATTACTTGCTTCTAAAGATATGGAGGAATCAACACAACTGTCTAACACATGATCATGGCAATAAATCTGTGACTCTGTGCATGTGCAGGCTGTACATGCAGAAGCAGATTTTCAGCATTATATTACTGCAGTCATTAAACAATATTTCAAAAAGCTACCAGTATTTATCACAATATAAAAATCCTCTTTCGTAGGTTTTTTTGTTTGGTTTGTTTTTTGGGGTTTTTTCCTTGGTTTTTTTGGTTTTTTTGTTTGATTTGGTTTTGTTGGCATTGGACTTGTTTCTTTTCTTTAAATATATTAAAGAAGTTTTCCTCGTTGAGTATTCTCTTTGTAGGTGCTACACCATCTGTAGAAAGCTACTGAACTTAGGCTGACACTGGGGATCATTAGCTGAAATTTCTGACAAACAGGGTGTTTTCTGAAGATGCATTAGGAGCAGGGAGAAATGTGCAATGGCCAGCTCATACTGAAGTATGGCTTTGACCTGAAGATATGTGAATCTCTCTAAGGTTTATTATGTAAATCTGGAATGCTTAGTACAGGAATATATTGTTTTTCATGGAATTGCTACTCTCGGTAGGGACATCACCCATGAATGAATTAGCAGGAGGAGGGAAGTCACTGGAGACAATCTAATGTGTTCTTCCCATGCTTGCAATTCCCTTTGGCATCAGCAGGAGCTGTGTGCAAGTCTGATGAAGTATGTGATCTAAAAATCACAATTCTGTTAGGGTAACTCTCTGAGATGGATGTGGTACCTTGTGTGGGTGCATTTACACAGGCTGAGACCACAACTCCAGAGAAAGGCAATTTTGCCACTGGTTTTAACAGGAGTAACACCAGCCTCTTGTATTGCTACCCACGATGCTGTTCCTCAGGATAACAGTTTAAAAGCTGGGCTCTCAGGACTGATGCACCAGTAGGAAAAATCAAAATACAGTGTTGGTGGGTTTTGTCAGTAAGGAGCCCAGACTGGACTTTGAAGGTGTCTTTGCACTTATAAATCCACGCCTGATCCACCTTTGTACTGAATGTGACCTGAAATAACGGCTGGAACTTTTAAATTTTGCTGGACATCTCTTGACATAGGTGTTGCTGTGTGAAGGGGGTTATTGCATCATTCAGCAGGGGCTTGTTTCCTGTAAAATATGTTTGCCTCTCTCCTGGCATCATCTTTAGCACAGTGTTCTGTTTGGCATTGTTGTTTCATGTTTGACATGAAAAAATAAGTTGTTTTAACATTCATGCACATTTACTAATTCCGAAAGAATGAAGTGTTTATCACAAATAGTCATTTAGGTGCAGCTAAACCCTTCAGACGTGGTTGTTATAGTGATGCATGAGGTGGGCATTTCTGGGGACAACACTAAAATGTTTAAATGAAAAGTTTCAGGCATTCACCTGGAATTATATTCAATACTAACCTGTTATGGTTTATTAAAGTTCTGCACTTTAGCCTGGAGACATTTGCCAGTACAAAAGTAATGGCTGCTTTAACATCCGTGTACAAAAGTGGAATTTAAGAGATTAACTTGCATTTGACCTACTTCAGCTCTCCTGGTAATGAGGGGTGCAGAGGCACAGAATTAATTTCTCTCAATTTGTGGCTCTCAGGGGTGCTGCTAAGTTTGAGAGTGCTTGAATTTTAAGAGTCTCCTGGTGTGTTGAGAAGGTTTTGTTACTGCACAGAGTTCTGTTAGCAGCAGGGACTGAAGTGCCAGTTTTATCTATTTGATTAATAGCCTGATTGAGTTCTAGTGTATCATTGAAAGAAAAAACATATTTTCTCTCCCACTCGAAGGGCATTTTTCCCTGCATACCCTGATTCTCTTTCACCTCCCAGTAACAGCTCCAAACAGCCAATGGACTGAGAAATGTCTGCTGGGCCTAACTTTGTCTGCAGCTCTCACAACCAGACTTGTCTCACCTTTCCAATAATCGGGGCTTCAGTCAAGATCTGTTGAACCCTTGTTGTGTGGGATATTAATAGGCTGCTCCTAGCAGGATGTACAACTCTGGGTGATATTATCAGGACTGATGTGATTTTAAAAGCCAGCAAATGACTGTGCAATTATTACTCCAGCGCTGTGTCTGTACTGCAGCATTAATGCACCTGAAGAGATTTCTGGCAAAGCAATTTATACTCTCATGAAATTGGCTGTAACTACTGAATGTACAACGTGTCCTTTTCTCCCAAGGTTTGAAAGGTTTAGTTCCTTATCAATACACTTCATCCCTCCTCTTCCTCTTCAAATAAGTTCTGTTCAGTGGAAGCTTTCTTTGTGCAGGATCTGTTCCGACAGGATGTGGTTTATTCCCAGTCACTGCAGTTTATCAAGGAAATATACAGAGGAAGCAATAAGGTGGGTAAGGACCAACCTGTGTCAAATATACATATGGTATAGGATGATAACGATGAAAGATTTCTAATGTTTTAAAAACAGGTTTTTATTGATTTATCACATGGGTATATTGGTATTGAGAGCTTAGCTTTCCCAGAAATTTTTAAATAAAAGCTACTTTCACTTCTCTGAGATCTCCAGTAAAATTATAGCACAGGAGAGCCTGAAGAGAGCATGTATTTATATGAAAATTTACCAATAAGCCCAATACTAGGCATCTTCCGCTTAACAGCAAAAATCCATATTAACTGTGGTGAAATAAAACATAAATGTTTGTGTCTCATAACGTATATAAGGGAACCTACAGATGTGCCAGAGCCCGTATCGACATGTGCAGTGCCCTTCTCCTGGAATGCAGTTGTATTGTGTAACGTGACCCTATCAATTTAATAGAGACTAATTGTCCTCAGCTCCTTTTGTGGAAGTTCACAAAGCCTCTGCCAGGTTTCGGTGTCAGATCCTCCTCCCCAAAACCTGTGAAACACAGCTTCCCTTTGGGGCTGTGATCTGTAAACAAACTGGTTCTAGTGGCTTCCCTTAGCAAGCCTGGACTGACCAGTGCTTCTCCCTTAAGGAAATGGCTGATATTTTTATTTCCAGGCTTAGAAACTCAAGATTGCTGAATTCAGGAGGTTTTATATGCAGAGCTCTTCTGCGGGGATTCCTGTACTGGGGGCACACAGACATACCTCGATGCAGTTGCTTTTGATGTGTGTTTTCAGAAAGTCATGAAGGATTTTCTTGGTTTTGCAAGAGGCAAAAAAAAAAATTAAAAAATTGACCATTTTGAAGCTTCCCTTTTAAAACATAAACCAATATTTCCATGATGTGTTTTTAAAACAAGTATCAAGACAGCCTATTTCAACTCTGCAGAAGCATATATTGCTATAATGTGCTGTCTTGGTTTTGTGGAAATTTTTAAAGGTTGTGTATTAAAGTTTTGTAAAAAAAAACCAAACCAAAAGCCTTGAAAATTCTTGATTTTAAATGTTTCTTACTCTTCTTTCATCTGGTGGAAAGCTTTAGTCATTGGCATACATGCTTCAGTGAAAAGCAACAGCTCCAGTGCCTGACCCACTGTACAGAGTTAATGTCCTGCAATTTTTCCCTGCTCCTGAGAGTCAGAGGGAGTTTCCAGCTCCACTTTTCCTAGCAGCTGCCAACGTTGTCAGCACTGATCTGTCAGAAAGGATTTTTCCTGGCAAAACTTTGAAGCTCCTTTCTGACATCCCCAACAAACTAATTGTTGTCTCCTGCCTCTGAGAGCCCTCTGAAGTCCCAACGAGTTAGTGTCTTCTCAAGAGATGAGAAAGGGGACTCACAAAATCAATTTATCAGGCTATTACGCATTGTCATCAGCCAAAACAAAAACCTGCTAAAGACAGGAGAAAAAGAAGGAGAAATGGGTCTCTGAGAAAAGGTTACAGAACATCCATCTTCTCTCCTCTTCCGATTGTTTCCTTTCTTTACCCATTTTCATACCCATTTCCCTCCACTAAAAGACACTTTATGACAAGCATTGTAATCTCTTTAGACCAGGGGGGAACCTCTTCTTTAGGACCAAATCTTTGCAAGGCGTGAGTGACAGCGGGAAGGGGTCCAATTGCCACCGAAGACACTTAGGCAATAAATCATCCACCCTGGCATCAAGTGGCTGGACTCGTCCACGCTTCCCGATGGCCACCAGCGCCTGGCAGTGACAAAACAGCCATTGTCAGCGCCCAGCAGCCACATTCCCTCCTTCTCCCCGCCGAGGTTTTAACTTCACCTAAGGCATAAGAAACAGATTATCACGTTGGGAAAGAAAAAAGGGGGGAAGCCTGCCACGGGTGGGAGAGGGGACGCGCGAAAACGACGCTATCGCGGAGCACTTCTGTAAGCGCCGACAACAGGAGAGACTGGAAAAGTGCCATCAGGGTTTTATTGGTAATTACTAAACTGTCTTTTGAAGGCCTCCAGCCCAGACAGTGATTTTGCTGGCGTGTTTTAAAGACTTTCCATTTCCAGGTGACCTCTGGTGCTGTGGTTACTCTTTAACCAAGGCAAGGCAGCGCTCGGAGGTGTGCACTGTTCTGAGCACAACAGCTCTTCACCAAGCAGAACAATCTTAAGGAGGAAATACTGGATGGAAAAATAAGTGCTTGTCACCCAGATACAAAGATTGGAGCGTGTTTTGGATTCTTTCAGGCCAAACCCAAAGATCTTTGCATTGTCGAGCTATCATACCAAATACCATCATGAGTTTTTTATCATTCACAAGTAAATTGCCATAAGGGGAGCTAAAAAAATGCACCAAGTTTGTTCCACTGAGGGGCTTGTGCACTGCTGTTGCATAAAAGACATTTACAGATAAGTTGTAATCAGCTCAGGGTTACATATTAACTGATGAATTATGGTAAAGAGGGGAATAAAAGACTGTTGTGGGATGAGTCTTTAAATCTGAAGCCCCTCAGAAGGTCACCAAAGGATAAGAGTAGCAGAATATTTATCACTGCTGCATTTTTATCCTTATTGATTTTCCCCTCAGTGTCATTAGGGTGTTTTCTTTAGAGAAATGAGCTGGACAACACTAACCATATATTAATTATTGTTGATGCTGCGAAAAATGACCCATTCTCTCAAGAATGCCCCTCAACTTGGTGCACTTGCTAAATGTAATGCAAGAGAGGAACTTGACTCTGGAAATTTAAATAATGAATTAGTTAACGTGCCATTGACCCCCCTAATCTGTTGTGGCAAGTGGAAACCTACATGCATTTGTTTCTCAGTGTGCTGTTGTTCTGCATGTCCCAGTTCTCAATTATAAGATCCATTTTGGAGTGTGAGAATGCAATAGATATTAAAAAAAATAAATGTCTGCAGCTCCGTATTCAGGCAGACATGACTTTCATTATCATAAGAAATATAGAGATTATATCATCCTTCCAAATATCGACTAGCCTGGGGGTGAATAGTTTTTGTTGAGTGAGTGAGTAAAACATCATTAGTTTTTTCATGATCACCATGGGAAAAGCTGACAAGCAGATTTTTCTGTTGGCTGTTATATTTTCGTGACAATTTTGTAAGGCTGTGTTATACAGTTCCGCACATAATGAAACTGCTTTGTAGTTTAGTAACAAGGAAAAATATTATTCCTTTTCTTTTTAACTGTAAATTGATTAGGCTGCTCTGAACCTGGCGAAAGTAACCAGCACTCTCTGTTTTAACATTTTGAATTATTTAATGAAAAGCCTTTAAGGTCTTTGGATTCACAGTCAAATTGCTACAGAGAGTAAATGAGATGAAGGTTTTTCTAGGCTCCATGACAGGTCTATCCCATTTCATCATCTTAACTAAAAAATAATCCTATCTAACTTGAAATCCACAGCAGCTGCAAGTAGAAAATAAATCCAAACCGCAGCTCAGACTTGTAACCTAACAGCCATCATAAATAATCAGAATCTATTTGAAGGTGGAAGATGGGACATTAGAAGCTATTTACACTACTAGAGTGATGCCATTGATCAGTAAGAGCAACCCGTAGATAAGACTCATATGATGTCATGGTTATTTATGATGGGAACTGACAGTAAAGCTACTATAGAACTTTCTTCCCGACAGCTTCATTCATTTCTGTTTGTGATGCATTTCGCTGTTAAAGAAGCAATCAATAGCAAAATTGTGGTGATAAAAGTTATTACTGGTTAAATATGTGAAAAATGTGCCCGTGTGTGTATACATATATAATGCCAACTATGAGAACATTAAAAAATTAGGTCAGCAGAATTTATTTAATATTTTTTAGTACCAATGTACAGTGGAGCCATTTTGTGCTCTTTGATGGTGCACAGCTACCACAGTCCGATTTATTTTCTAATCTCATCAAACGTATTGTGACCATGAGAAATGCAGCATTGCAAAGATTTAATATAACATTACAGGTTCTCTGCAGTTTGCCTTATGGCTCACAGCGTGCTGGTGCAGTTCAAAGAGGAGAAAAAAGCCCTTTCAGACCAGTGTCAGACTTGGGATTCCACTGTTTGTGTCCAGCATTAACTGTTTGCATCCAGTAATTAAGAAGATTTTAGCAGCAAGGAAAGACCTGCACCAGGTCCAGTGTGCATGCATGAAAATGCCTATTTTATTGCCTGTTTAACCAAAAAAAAAGGCAAGAAGTTATTATTTTCTTCTAAATGCTCTTGGTAGGAGAAAGATAATAAAATAAATGTGGGATCAAGGCCAAGTTAATTTTCCCTATTGAAGAACAGATAAAAAAATACATATGGCTTCATAATTACACTTACTGAGTCTAATTTATAAAATTCTTCACTAAGTTTATTTTCCTATCTATAGATTGAATCTATCTAAGATTTAATCTTCCATGATAGGAATCCCTAACCTCAGAGGAACAGGCTTATCTTTTAAACAATCCAGGCTCTGTTTTGTATAGTTCCTTTATGTATATGATTGTATGTACCCAGCAGGTCAAAGGCAGTGCTTCCCCAGACCATTGTTGGCCTGGAACAATAAATATTAGACTTAATTTAAATGGGTCAGAGTTCATTCCCATCCACTGCCCATCTATATGGTAAAACCATCTGGTCAGTCACTTAATTGAGACAGAAATAGTCAGTGTCACCAAACTGCTCGAGGAAATAAAATGTATGTTTGATGGAGCTGCTCCTGAGCCATGGCAAACTGACCTCTGATGTTATACATGTGTCTCTCTACAGAAGAAAACAGTGGGGTTTTCTGAGCTTTACACTCTGTACCTTGGAATGTGGTTATCCAGTTAAATAGTGATGTACCTCTTGGTGGGATTTCTTGAGGGTTTTTTTATGTGGTGAAGAAATATTGCCCTTATCAATATTTCACACATTTCAGAGGTAACGCTATCTCTATGACTTCACACTGTTCTCCCCACATGGCCCCCAGGTTGCACTCAGGAAATGTTATTACAAGACTTCCTGTGGAGTTTTGTGGAAGGATGGGTTCCTGCACCTGGCAGGGGAGGTTGCCCTGGAATTTCAGCTGCTGCCTGATGGCTGCTGCTTGTCACCTACAGGGGAACAGCAAACTGCTCAAATGAGGGAGGACAGCTGGGTGGATCACAGACACTGTGTAGGAAACAGGGCAAGCCTTCATTTCGTGGGAGCTTAAGGCTGGTGCTGTGTTAAAACCATCACAGGGAAAGTGGTTTGGGATGGCACAAAATGTTTTCCAGTGGCACTTTGCCTAAAGTGTCGTGACTGGGCAAGTTGCCTAGAATTTGGAATTCTCTCCTTGGAAAATGAGGGTAGGGCTTTGCTCTCTTACAGCATCTTCCAGCTGATGTTTCCAAGGCACTTTTTAGATGTTCTATTTCCCAGCATCAGCATTGTGCATTAGAATTTGCTGCATTTAAATGCATAGCAGTGAAAGAACCGGAGTGTAGGTAGATTAAAATGGCCAGTTTCAAACTTGCTACCTTAGTGTGTTAGGTTTATAAACTCTATTTTTCCATGTCTGAGCAGGCAGCCCAGTTCTCAGCGCTGCTCAGCAGCCTCCATTGACTGCAGAAATTATGGGGTGGATAAGTTTGCCTCTTTTGTTTTCAGTGTTTCAGAATGTGCTCGACTCCAGCTGTGTTAGGTATTTTTTGGGTTATTTATGCCCAACAACAGTCATATGTTAATGACCCATCTGTGCTTTGAAGCCAACATGTCTCTGAGGTGAACTGGAAGAAGAAGGAGGCTGCTTTTGGGATGTTTTAATGTTAAATATGTGCTGGTTGTGTCAGAAAGAAACACGGGGATACACCTTCATCCTTCAGAGGCTGTTGGCAATTGTGAGGGTGGCAGATGCAATGCTGTGGAAAGAAATGGCCAAACCTGCAGCACCAGAGGGTCCCAGTCCCAAAGATTTTACTCTTGCATCCAAGCTGTACTAATTATTATTTAATTTTACTTGGGTTTTCTCTAGTCACTAACAAGGCAGTCCTGTTGAATACAACCAATTCAGTAGAAAATTGCTCCAGTCATGTTGTTCCAAATGGACTGGAGTAGAGAGGAATTATCTGCCCATTAAAGGAAAAAAAGAAAAAACAAACTCCAAAGCTTTTTTGTATTTGTATCAAAGCTGGGTATAGTTTGTGCAAGCTCATCCTCACTAGCTGAACACTGAAATTCTCCACTGACCTGGATAATCGCCTCCTCTGGAAACAAATGAGCTGCTCCTGTGCGATTATAAACACATTTTACAACAGTTTTAAGATAAAAACGCCCTCTCCCCCATCTCCTTTGCAGGCAGTAGCACGAGTCCCTTGAGCTCAAGTTTTCAGAAGTTGCCACCAAGTTCTTCCACGTGATGTTTTTTAGCAGAGCCAAGTATCCGACTCCTGCAGGGACTGTAACCCAGAGCTGCCGGGGTCAGACCACTGGCCAAGTCAGCTCGTGCTGACTGGAGAAATAAATCCCACTAAAGGAGGCTACATCTAAAAATGTGGCTCTTGTACATATGTTTATTCATCTGTAGTCAAAGAATGCACTGGGTGCTTGGGGTTTTTGCATGATTGACTGAATTAATAATGTAAAAAATTGATTGAAATATAAGTCCTTAGTGGGAACATGCCATGCAAGAAGAGGGTCTGTTCCTCCTTTTAAAGACAAATGTGTCAGAGATCCCTTCAGTTTATATGAATTCCTTTTTCATCATTTGGAATGACTCAAATTTCTAGTGAAGGTGAGTTTACTACGTTAGGGCTGAGCTTGGAAGCTGCTGCTGGCACAATCACTGCTGAATGAAGGGCAAAACTTGCACAGCTACACCAGGCCCTGGGTCCAGGATCCTTCATCCACATGTGAGCTGTTGCACTCCATTCATGAAAAACACTGCCTTTAAAGGGCAGGAAAGCTCTGCAATGCTTAATATAAAAAAATGTTGCCTTTGTCAGCATTTATTAGTAGACCAGGTTGTCTATTTTATTGTAGCATATAGGTTGTGACCTCTGAGCTCACATCGTTTTTATTCTTGGGTAAGACCTCTCTAAGTTAAAATCTCTCTAAATTACTTAGCCCCAGTGTGAGTAAGGGCTTCCATGGCACCCTCTGTTTCTTTTTTTTTATTCTGTTTAGTTTGCCCTCAAGTTTTCTTGCTTCCCTAGCTACGCACATATCTTTGAACAGGAGGCACCCCAATACAACACAGATAAGCTGCAAACAAAGATCTCTGCAGCTCAGGGAATTTGACCCAGAAACCCATTTATTTGTGGGTGTCTCTGCTGTGCCTACAGTCAGGAATTTGCCCCTGCAGATTGGTGCTAACAAATGCAGTTGCCCAGGGTGCCCCATTTGCACACACATGTGCATTTATCCAGATGTTTTAAACACATTTTTCTTTTAACAGTGTGTCAATGAATTATGATGGCGTATTTTGACATACTAAGGAAGGGGAATTTTTTCTTATGTGAAACAATTGGGAGAAATGAAAGTGAAAGGTAAATGCTGGAGAAAATAGTTGGAGGAACCTGACTGGGAGCTGGTCCTTGCTCAGAAAGGTGCCCTGAAGGAGGAAGGGGCTGTGTGCAGAACACTCCTCCCCGGGGGCTGCAGGAGCCTCAGCACCAGCCAGCATCCTCCAGAGACCACCAGTGCACCTTCCCCTCTGCAGGAGCTGCTGCACTGCCTGGAGACCTGACTGGGAGCCAGGAAAGTTGATAATTAATATGAAGGGGTTGGTAGATGCAATGTGCCTGTTTGCTGCTTTATCTCTCCAAGCCTTGGCTGCAGGTGGTGCCCAGTCAAGCGAGTGCAGGTTCCCAAACGCTGCATCTGTGTCTGAGCTCAGCAAAAGGAGCACTTTAAGGAACTTGCAGCAATTTTTAATTCTGCTTGTTCTACTCTTGGGACAAGACACTAATTTTGATACCTCACAGCGTTTCTCTTTCCCGCCTGCATTAGACTGCAATAATCTTTTCAAAGTTTGGAGAGTTTTTCACAAGGCTACACTTCCAACACTAATTTTTTCCCCTAATTTTACCTTCCTTAGTTGCCCTAAATTGCAGAAATTTAGAGATTATGAAGAATGCAAAAATCTTCCTAGAGAAGATGCAGCCATAACGAAAAATTTGGGTTACATTGGAGTCCCACCAACCTTTATTGTGTCCTTTTCAGATGCATTTTAAACCATCTCTACAGTTTGTGTAAATTACACACACAATACGGGCGTGCGAGTGCATTAAATATGCTCTCATAGGTTTGCCTGTCATATCATAAAAGCAGCTATAAAATACTGAGAGTATATTATACTTATTAATGTACATTTATAATATACAATCATTAATCACAAAATACTAATAACGGACTTTTTTATCGTGTTGAGGCAAAACTTGCCAGCCCTGACTGTTATGGTTGACTTTACAACCACCTGCCTGTCAGCTCTAAACACGGTGCAGGGAATATTTCACGGGGAAAATGCAAGGTCCCTAAAACATCTGGCTGTAAACCTGCAGTAGGGTCTGAAGCAATAATAAAGCTTGTGATGGATGAGTCACGTGAAGCTTCCTTCACCAAAAAAGCTGTTGCATTTCAGGCTTATTCTTCTCTAATAAAAGACTTTCAGGACCTGAACAATAGCTGGAGCTTTCCCCTTATTCTCGGGGGTGAACGGCAGCACGGGCAGGGCACAGCTCTGCACTGGGGCACAGGAGATGTCCTGCTTTCCCAGAGCCGTGGGATGGGAGTGTCCCCAGCCCCGTGCTCATCCCAGTGCCCTTCTCGTGGCTTCAGGGGAGACTGAGACTTGTGCAGGAGCAGGAATCCCTCCTCCAGCTCCTCCCATAGCTGCTCAGCCCTTTGCTAAAGGCTTCCCCCTTTAGGACGAGGATACAGACCTACCCTATGACTTGGTGGTTGCTGCCCCAAAGCCCATTTTTCCTCTTTTTCATCCTCAGGGGTGACCACAGTGCTGGAAGGTGGATGGGGATTTTCCCTTGGGTGCCACCCAGCCCCTGCTGACTCTGCTGGGGACAGTCCCCAGAGCTGTGGGCTGTGGATTTGCCTCTGGGATGGTGCTGTTAAGCTGCTGATGAGCTGCCTTGTTAATTCAGATGCCATTTCTGTCCAACTGGCCTTTGATTCACAGGACTTTTATCTGTTTGAGAGTAAGATTCTGTGAAAACACCTCAAGGAACCCATTTTACAGCCAAGTGGAGAGTTTTCCCATAGCCATGTGTTTCCTATGTAAATGTATGTGGTGACCTTGGAGCCATCTAAATCCCTGTGCACATCTCACTTGCTCACTGCTGCTTTTTTTTTTTGATGAATCAGAAGTAAAATCAAAAGCCTCTTTGAGGATTACTGAAAAGGAATTCCACATGTGTTAGTGTGTGTGCACAGCCCATTTATTTCAGAGCCCAATCTCACTAAAATCAAATGAGTATAATCTGAACATGCTTTTAAAAGATTAAAACCCCAAAAGATGAAACTGGAAAACCTTTTGAGTTTTTATAAGAGACAAACAATTTATGTGGTCCATCACGTGCATTTTCAGACCAGTGTTTTTAGAGCAGAGTTTTAGAACAGCAAGACAGAACTGGAGTTTCATCGTGGACTACAGACCTCAACAAGATACAGCAGTCCAAGCAAAATTACTGGGGGAAAACACGTAATTATCCATTATCAGTATGGATCTGCTGAACTGGCTGTGCTGTTTTTTAGGGGTATAATTCTCTTTTTTGATAATGAATGGTTTTTCTTCTCACGGCTAGAGGTACTGCTCTGATGTCATTGAAAATAATTCTACTGCCTGAGTTTGGAACAGGACACCTGTGTTGGTAGAGAATGCCTAATGTGCTTGACCCACTTCTACCTCAGTGTCCAGTAGATTTACAAGGACCAAGGGGATGGTCACAACCCAGTTGTTTGGCAGAGTAGGTGCCCATCTCTCTCAGTGTGCAGGAAATTGCAATTCTCGGAAGTCTCCGTGGTGCTGGGAAGGTCCCACATGTGTAGCAACGCCACAAACACTGTTACTTACAGAGAATACTTTTTCCCCAAGTGTGACCCAGAGTGAGTCAGCACCCGAGGTGTGATAGGGACGCTCCCAAGGACGCCCTGGAGTCAAGGCAAAGGTTAGTGGAACAGACCTACATTGCCGTTCCCATCTGAGACAAGGGTTTTATCTGTGCAAACCACTTCTTATTGCTCCCCATTAACAGCATCACCGCTTTGGCTGGAAATCATTTTATCATATCTACAGATAACGCAAACACTGGCACACCTTTTCCAGGAACATCACCTTCCTGGAGGTGGCTGCATTGTCCTTGCCAGATGAGCAAATTCAGGTGTCTGCTGCAAAGCTGATTGCCTGTATGCAAATAATCCCGACCAAGTTCTGCCCAATCTGCATTTGGAAATTATTATTTTATTATTAACAAACACAAAGGTCGAAAAATTCGTTTAGATAAGTCTGCTCTTCTGGGTTAGTCAATCTTCAAGCCAGGAAACACCATCACTAGTCTAATGGTCTTTTATGATTTCCTCAAAGACCCTCTTATCACAGTTATAGTTTGTGAAAGACAGTGGACTTTCTACCTTCTGATATAAAAAGGATAATGTCTATTCAGTGCAAGCCTCAGCCTGTTTGAACTGGGTAGAAGCAGCACATCATCTGCTCATCTACTTCTTTCCCTATTGTTTGAATTTTGGAAGCATGTATCAAGCTTTTCTCAATGAATATAAGAAAGTTTCTGCACTTTGTGTGACCCTGCTGAACTCTGCAACACTGACTTCTCAACACCCCTGCTGAAAAAAAGCCACTAAATCTTACAAACTATCTCTTTGTTGTCTCTTGCTTTTTCCCAGCCCCTCCTTCCAATCTTACCCAGCCAGTTGAGCTGCACTTTTCACCTCCTCTGTTGACATGAAATGAAGTAATCACATTTATTTGAATATTCGCTACAGATCTTGTCATCGTCTCAGTTTATTAGCCAAGAAGATAGTGTTTCAAGAGCAAGTCTTAAAACTTTACAACATGGATCCACTCAGTCGCTAAAAGCAAAATAAGTGAATTAAAACCTCAATTCATTAAGCAAATAAATGTCATGTAGACACACCACTGAAATCAAGCCATGAAAGCTAATGAGCCTGCAAAACAGAAGGACAGAGCCTGGAAAAGGTCCTAAAGCCATCTCCAAAGAATTCCAGGTACCTCTGTTAGGATGCTGCCACAGCCAGTCCCCCTGCAGAGCCTGCAGAACTCATCCACCCTGGGGAAATGGGGAAATCCACAGGCATGGATGAGAGCACTTCCACCGAAGGCAAAAGAGGCTGGGCAATGTATGCTACCTTTGTAGTTAAGTACACATGGATGCAAAAAAATTAAACACAAAGACATAGCTACAGCTTTTGGGATGCAGTGAGTGCTGTGCAATGGTTTCCAAATTTTCTGTTTCCACTGCCATATCGTGGGATGTAAAAAGCACTTACTAAGGTGCTTACCTAAATACACAAAAAAGAGAGACAGATACAGAATGTTAATCTTTCCCTTGTTATACAGGCGAAATGCATGATACACGTTATACATAGAGCAGTCTGTGGACTTTAATTTCTACAAATAATTTACAAGCTACATAGGAAATGATGGTTCCTAACTTTGGGTGAAATATTGCTGACTGTCTCTGCCAGTCCCATTCGGTCCAGCAGCACATCTGCACTGAATGAAGACTACCCCTGAGAGAAGATGGAATTTAAAGCAAGCAAGAGAAAACCAAATTTTAAACACCTTTGGAAGAGCACAGGGTCATGACCTTGATTTGTATCTGTTCTGAGGACAGAGGAGTCAGTCTTTAAGTCTGTCACTAAAGCACTTTCCTCAATTTTTAAATTTACTGGGGAGTTGTAAAGATAAGGACAGGGAGCATGATGAGAGGCAGGGCCCATTCCCCTAATAAAAGAAGTGAGAGTGTCTTTCCAGCTGCTCTCTCTGTAATATTTACGCAAGACTTGAGCAGAATTTGAATTACAAGATCATTTCTGGAGTTTCCAAGGGGGCCCAAAACACATCTTTAAAATAAAGACTGGTGGAATCAAGCCTTCAAGATACAGAGACTAGTGAAGATTAAGGATGCTGTGCACTCCCCAGAAAAAGGATAAAAACAGTTAAAAAAACTTAATAAAAGTTTAGTTGAATAGTTAACACTGTGGATCTGAAATACAGTGGTAATAATGATATTATGACAATAGTGAGAAGGATCAACTCTAAAATTCCACTTTTCGCTTATTACCCAATCTTCAAACTTCTCATGAGCCCAGCATAGTGACTGAGTGGTGTAGCTCTGCTGTCTAAACCTGGGTGTTTAGGCTACTTTAACATAATCCCTTTTGCTTTTGATTTTTCAAAATAAAAAGGGAAGTTTGAAATGCTGTTCCTCGCTCTAAGACAACAATTCCAGGGGAGTTTTTATTCTGGCTAATGTACAGAATAAATGCTTTTGAAGCGTGGTCTTGTTTTTCCCATTTACAAACAAGCAAAATGAACCATTGTTATAACAGTATTGAGTAATTCTAAACACAAGGCGATTATTTCTGCAGTTTATTTTTTCACCACATGAGAGTTAAGGGTTAACCGTTCCCCTGCATATAACTGACAGTGGTAATATTCTCCTTAGTCCAAAGCGGAAGAAGAGGGGAGTTGCTTGTTGTTATAAAAGCAGGGAATTTCTGGATCTTAGTAAAATAAACCAGGACTTTGTTTCTTGAGGTAATTATTCTCTGGAGAGAGAATAGGAAAGATGGAGGCAATTAGGAGTGACCTTGCATCACTGGATTGTTGAGAACTTCTGGATCAGTGGCTGATATTTTCATAACTCCATTTAAGCAAAGCTTTTTAAAGCTGTTCCTGCCACCACTAGAGAAAACAGAGCATTTAATGGCTGGTCTGGAGCCCGCTGGCATCAAGGCTCTGACCATGTGCTTGTGTGGAGGGGAGTAGGGAGGAGCACAAGGAGGTTGGGACGAGCACAGGAACAGCTCTCAGGGGCCACAGCTGCCCCACAGAGCAGGAATGCCCTGGACTTCAACAGGAGATGAACTTCTGCATAGTCCTACCTTGCATGGGGCATCTTTTTTGGGTGCTTATCCCACCCCAGGCTCTCTAAGGCAAAGCTGTGCAGGTTGTTGTGTCCCTCGGGTGGCCGAGGTCACTCCGTTTACTGGAACAGCCAGGAGAAATAAACCTGGGAAGGAGAAACAAACCTGGGAACACTTTTCTGTGACCTCCACCTAACCCCTTTTAAGTAGAGATTTGCGTTCTGGTGGGTATTTTTTTTTTGTCCTTCTGAAAACTGTCTTTTGAGTGTTATCATTTAAGAAGCGTGTTTAACTTTTATGTGTGAAGTTGGCAATGAATTACTTTAAAGCAAATAAAACTGTCCTAGCAGCCTGAAAGTGGTGATATAGCAGATAGCATTCACACCCTCATCTTTGTATTCCCTTCCTTCAAGGATATCAGTAGGCAAACAAGGCTGAGTCTCCAATATGTTTAATAAAGGAGCAATTTCTTAAGTCTCCTGACCCAGCTGTGGCAAAGGTAACGCACTCGTCCTGTAGCTCTGCTCCAGACTCATTCCCTGGAGATGGTGGGATGCAACCACTCTCGCCCCCAAGAGCCAGGTGTCGGACCACTGATTTGGGAGCTCTTTTCTGACTTATGAATAAAATCCCCCAGATAACCAGCAAGGTGTAGCCCGGTAGTGTGAGCAGCTTCAGCAACACGACACCCCTTTCTCCAACGTGTTTCTCAACTACTGTCACTTTTGTAATGCGATATTGTCAGAGCCCAGGGGAGTCACATGAAATCTGTGTCCCTGGGTGGCAGATGCGTGTAAGGACCTATCTCTCTATCACATACCACTGCAGAGGAGGTTACTGTGCAAGAAGGAATGCAAATTTTTTTCATAGCTTTCATGTTGTTTGGTTTGTTTGATGTTCTTCTAGCTCTGGCAGACTGCAGCAAATGGTTTTCTCTCACAGAGGCCACCACCTTTTGAATGATATAAAGGAGTTGCTCTGTTCTCCCGAGTTGTTTTTCTGCTATATATTTACTTAAGAATCTCATTTTCTGAGGAGTTGTTGAAAGAACAGGAGTTTGTAAATTATACAACACTAAGCAGTGGATACTGTCCATGGCTTTGAGCCCAGACACTGTCAAATGCTTCTCCTCATTCTGGCTGGTTTGAGAAAATCATTGCAAATTAGAGAAGTACCAACGGGGGTTTTTTATTATTATTTAAATATTTTGTTTCTTTGTTTTTGCTTAGTATATTCTTTCTTCTCTCCATAGCTGGCAATTAGTGTTCAGGAGGGGTTGGAACTCGGTTGTTGCACATATGGAAGTGAACATCTGTGGTCTCAATTATTGAAAAATTAGAAAGTTTAAAAATAAAAATAAAATGAAAGTTAGATCTCCAAGCTCACTCTCTTGCTATTTGTTTTCCTTGTGCATTAGAAGTAAAAATGCCTTCTGTCATAATAATAATAATTCTCTGCACTATTATCCTGGGATCTCAAATTACTGGATACACATGAAAGTGTTATGTTTTCTAACACGCTCACAAAAGTAGGTCTTATCCCCGCTTCCCGCTTTCCAGATGGGAAAACTTCACTACAGAAATGAATGCCCTTAATGCCATGCAGACACTTCCAGAGAAACTGGAGAGAAAGCCACCACCCTTCCCTGCTCCCAGCCAGCCTCAGGACGGGTTCTTCCCTCGGCTCCGGGCGCGAGTGGAACCGGGAGCGGGGCCGTGGTGCCCTGGGGAGCGCTGGGTCACGGATGTGGGGCTGAGGGACAGGATCCAGCCCCCCCAGGGCTGGGCTGGCACGGGGACGTGGCTGGGGCTCTGTGTGTGCTGTATTTCCCTCCTGCGGGCTGGGCCGCAGCCTGTGCCATCTGGAGCATCTTCCAAAATCGCTTTGGACATCTCGCTATGAATCATACCTAGATCCTATTTCTGCGAGCGGAAATCGCGGCCTGGAGATCGGTCTGTGCTTCAGGAGGTATGGCTGGGCTCCGAGGGAGCTGGGGCCAGCCTGGGCTGTGTTTGGGGCACGGGCGCCGTCATTTTGTCCTCGTCCACATCCTGGACTATCGGCTCGTGCCTCTCTGCACTGCCATTTATGAGAATTAATGGTGTTTCATTCTGTTTAGGTAAACAGTTTATCCATCTGAGAAGGGAGGTTTCTCAGCTTTCCACTTGGTTTACAGATACATAACTTAAAAGTTCCATTATTGCGTTTGTTGCCGCGGACTCTTCTGAACTGAAGCCATTGTATACAATATATCCCCAGCTCTTCTTTCATTGTATAATGTTAGAACAATCCATCATCTGCATGACAAAGAGGTTTTTTTAAATTTTTCTTTTTACTTTCTTGATACAAAGCTGTGAAATTTCCTTCCACTAACAGACATGACTAAATTTAATGTGCCTTTGCCAAAGCTTGCTGTGGCACTGAGCACACATCTCTGCCTATAGCCATTTAATTATATAATGATCCTTTCCACCAAACCACTCCAGGTAAAGAGCAGGAGTAATGCATACATCAGTGGCAGTGAGAGTACTCATTGATAAGGAGATTTAACTTTGTAGAATAAATAAGTAATTTATTGTGTTTACAGTTGTTACTTTTATAGATCATAAATTAGTTCACATGCTGGCAGAAAAAAATCCTTACCAGCTAGGTGCTTATAAATAAGTTTTACTGAAAAAGGGTATTTTTAGGTTTACTCCAGTAAAACTTTGAAGCACATGGCTGAACAGCCTGCCCCAGACACTGAGTTCAGTGCTAAGGCTCATTATTCCCATTGACTTGCTCCACCACAGGCACAATTTCCCTCCAGAAAATAAAATATTAATAAAATCTCTTCCTTTAGGACTATCTGGGTGCTGAGCTGGCCGGGTTGTGCTGGCTCTGGGACAGTGCTTGTGAGTCACCCGTGAGCTGGTGACACCAGTCTGGCATCTCTCCTCCCTGGCAGTGTTACCCACTCACCTGCAAACTGAAAAAACTCTGCATTTTCCACCTGGAAACTCCACCAACAGGCACAGATCCACTCAATGCACAACGGGGACCTGGTCTCAGTTAAGATTTTTGAGTGTGGGAATGATGAGGAGCCCTTGGTCCAGGGCTGGGGAGAAACAGGGGCAAGCGCAGAGCTCTGATTAACACCCGGGTCTGGGGCCTGATTAACCTGACCCTGATTAATGACATCCTGTGTGTGCCTGAGTCACACAGCTCTGTGCCTCACCTCCTTCGGGTGCTGAGGATAAACACCTGCCCTGCTGGGCCGCGCTGTGATCACCAAGGCTTGGAAGAAATGGCTCAGAGGTCCTCAGGAGGAAGCAGTCCCACAGATGTGAGGTGTCTTTATTGGTAACAATAAAAGGGTTTTATCATTTCCTCCTGCCGAGTTCGACATGGGCAGAGCAAAAAGTCACATTGGTCTTTTTCTAATGAGTAGGTGGTGCAATTTATAATAGCCCCATAAAGATAGTCTTCCTCACCCACATTAAAGTATTTTGCAAAGTAATCATAACCATACTTGCAACTGATTCCACTTCGCTATCAGGTAGAGATAAAGTAACCTTCAGTCTCACTTTCTGCTTTTTGATGTGATTACAGGTAGAAACCCAGGAGTGAAGCTCAGATCTCAGGGCATTTTCCAGCTCAGACCTAAAACTCTGCAGATCTAATATTCTCTCTATTTCATACAAAGCATCCTCAGTCCCATACTTGGTGTGCAGGGAGGAGATGGTATAATTTGGTTTAAATCATATTTGGAATTTTGTTTGATTAATCAAATTTACTTGTGAATGCAGACTGGTGTTTCAAGGGGATTGCTTTTGTACCTGCTGCTATGGAAATCAGCAGAAAAATATTGTTCTTGGCTACTGTCCTGATTAACCCAGACATTTTAATGTGTGTTATGATAGGTCATTTGATGGATAGTCACCTGTACCCTGTGATCAGCTCCGAGCTGGCCGCTGGGGCTGAACTTTAGCAGCTAGGTGTCATAATTTCCCATCTTTTGCTTGATTAATGTTTCCTTTTAAAGGGAAAGTGTCTGGAGAGATCCTTCTCCATTTACTATCCAGTCTGCGTTAGTGGGAAAGAACTGCAGGGGCTTTTCAGTGAAAAGATCTCATGAAAAAATATAGTGTGGAGAATCTTTGTGTGTTGGTAGCTTTCCTCCTGGTTTGTAGAAAGAGAGCCTTGCATGGTCTGTGTGCTCGGAGCAGCTCTAGCATGTACCTTGCCCTTCTGTGTACACTCAGGGAAAAGTTCTGTGACTGAAACACCACGTGGTGATGCCTGAGCTGCTGCAGGTTCTGAGAGGGGCTGGGAATGATCCTTTGGGAATCAACTGGGAGCAATAGAACACCTACAGGAGAGTTTAAAAACTCATAGAAAGGGCAATTGTCATCTTTCATATCCTTCAGTATTATTTTCTGTAATTTTAGGCGATCCTAATATTTTCCATGGACTTTTGCTAGGTAGCTCCTCCTTCCTGATTCCATTGCTATTGGATTCCAGAGGACTCTTCCATTCTCCTAGCTCATTCCCTGGGTAAGGAATGTAACATCCTCAGGGCACTTTGCCTTAGACCACTGGATGCTGATGCCACTACTTTCAGCAGTGTATTCAGGCACCTCTCTGTTCCTCTTATCTTAAATAATTCCTTAATTTCACATTGCAATAAAAATTTTTCATAGTCACAAGCTCTCACTGATCACCACTCAATAGCACAGATCTCTGCAAATAAAGCAGGTGTTTGGGCACCCATATTAAAGCCAAACAAGCAAATACAGATCTTTGCAGATCTCAGGTTGGTTGTTGAGGTTTTCATCCGTGTCCACCAGCGATGAAACAAGTGGAATAACATCGACAGGAAGCAGCAGGGGTATAAGAAAACGCTAATTCTAGCTTAAAGTATGTATGCAAGCCTATTGAGCGTTAAACAGTTTGGCTGGAGGCTTTGAATTCAGGTCTCTGAGACAGAGTTAAAATCTGGAGTCTGAAGTATTGTGTCATTAAAATGAGAGGGGGAAAAAAGGCCTCTTGTAACAGGTGAGCTGAAACAAGAACAAAGGGTCTATAAAAAAAGCCAGGTGAAGCACTGAGGAGATAAGGAATGGTCTTCCTGTGCACTCACTGCCATAACTGAAAGGATAATTTTTTTTTTAATAGGTAGGGCAAGAAATGATACTAAACCCTCTTCCACAAGTATGGTGCTAATCATCTCTTCCTGACCCTGGGAGAATCATCTCCCGCCGCTCAGTAGGCTTGGCTTGAGACTTGAATTACTCTTGTAAATCCTTTTAATTTGTTCAAGAGTTTATAGCTCTGTCATAAACATTGCTCCCAAGCTGCTGCTCACCCAGTAAGATCCTTTACAATATTCCTTACAAAAGCTGCCAGTATTTTCTTCCTTTGTGAGGATTTGAGTATTTTCACCTGTTTGCACGGCGGAGCTGATGCACGGATCTGGAGCCAGCCCTGCTCTGCACCACACCTGGATGCGATGGCTTGAGCCCTGACTGCACAAGGACGGGCTGAGTTTCCAGCGCCGAGGTGTTCGGTGCCGCAGGTAAGAAAATGCCTGGTTTTAATTAAGAAATACAGCCTTTGGGGCAGAAATACTTGGAAGTGTGTGAGCAGAAGGCTTTCCAAAGGTGCTTCCATAGACAAAATGCTGCCTTTCTCTGTCTAATCCCGAGGAGAGATTTATCTCCCATTAGTTCCCAGTTTGGAGAATCAGGTCCCATCAGAGCACGTGGCTGGTGACAAGAGCCTTGTGGGCACACGGCAGTGCTGGGTCTCGCAGCAGTGGGGAGGAAGAAGGGAAGAAATTCAGGGAGGCCGTTGCTGGGAGGGGAGGCAGTGCCAAAAAACCGTTGAAACTTTATTGGCAGTGAAGCGGGATTGTTTGGGAAGGGGGATGGAAGGCTCCGTGTGATTCATAGGACTTGAACGCAGTTGTCTGTTCATCTGGTCGCATTATCTGTGCCTTCATCTGGCCGTGAGAAGAGGTGTGCTGCAGGGTGCAGGGGCAGGCTGTGTGCCACCGTTCTTGAGCTATCTCATATCCCTGTCTGTGAGATCTTGTGACAATTCGTATTACCGTGAGTCATTGTTTCTTTAAAGCTCATTACTGGCAAGGGCTCGTAGCGAGACACCGAAGTGGCGTTGTGTTATCTATGCTTAACAGGGCTATTAATGTCTGTCACCGCTGAAGTGTCATCCAGCAGAAATGTAATTCTGGGTTTTGGGTGCTGAGTCGCAGAGGTATGTTCAGCCTTTGTGCCCAGCCAGGCTGAAACTCAGCACTGTCAAGTGGTGTCTCAGCTTACCATGTCGGTATTAAAAGGTTTTGGTTACACTCTAATACATCTGTATAATCATGTCAGGGCCAGGAAGGATTGAGGAATGTTCCTCAGAAATCAGTTCTCAGGCCATATGAGCACCAAATCTTTGCTTAACTAAATCCACCGTGGTCATCCCCGCTGCTTCTTTGTTCGAAGTTTTATTCCATAGTTCTGTATTACTGGAAAAATGAGTGTCACAATCCCTGGAGCTTCACTGGCCTCTCTTCCACCATGGGTATAATGGGAGAAGAGGTTTGTCAACGTGGCATCATCATAGGGATCCATTCAAAACCACTCCTCAGTGCTTGCAGGAGCACAGCCTGTCCCTTACCCAATCCCTAATTCCCAGCACCCAGTCACTCTATAACAAATTACTCGTGGGGAACTGTATTACAATTCTCCACCTGAATTAGGATTTTCTTAGGCTCCATCCATCAAGCATTTGATTCCTCTAGAGTACAGACAGAATAAAATTAGTCTGCCATTGCAGAAGAGGGAATGACCTGCACATTTCTCTTCTAAACACGATCCTTTAAATAGATCCACGCACCTCCATCCCTCCTGCCAAGAGTCCCACGAAGGGCACCATGGCACTTGAGAGGCACCAGCTTCCCAGAACGACCTCAGTAGAAGGTCTTGCTTGAAGCAAGGCACAGTTGGGCAGCTGCAGCTTGGGAAAGTTTCTGCATTCTTGCCTCTTTTTTAATAAAGTATAAAGTATTTTCACACCTCTGCCCAGACTTCTTTCACACTTCTGCCTACATATTTCTCTGCTTTTTACCATTGCCTCCAACACAAGCCTCTGAAAACACCTTGGACTGGTCGTAATTCTAGAACACTGATACTTATCAACATAACATTTATTTTTCTTTGCAATCTTCTTTGAATCCAGAGCAAATAATTTTCTTTTTTTTTTTTTTTTGTTTTTTTTTTTTTTTTTAAGGTCTGGTGTATGGCTAAAGACAACAAACTTGCCCAAATATTTGCTGTCAGAGAAGATATTTCTGGCATTGACTGCCTTTTCTCATGTTCACAAAATAAAATTAGAAAAAAATAGCAAGTAGATAACACATATTAGTACAGCAATAACCTTTGCATTTACTCTCAACTTTTATTCATATGTAGGTATTTTGCCTTCTAAAGCAATTAAAGGTGGGAAAGCATGATAAGGCTTTTTTGTCACCAGTAATGTGGTTTTTTTCTAGCAGAAACTTGGGGCCTTTTGCTAAACCCTTGAGGCAATTGTTCTGGTGGATTTAGAGGTTTTCTTGGTTTCATATAGGGTTAGGATATCGAAGTGCCATCTACAATAACTTCCTTGTTCTTCTGTAATTTTCCTTTGGCGTGTGTTTGATACCAGCAGGCTTGTCCATTCCCATCTGCTCTGTATTGGTTTTATGCAAATTCTCTCTCATCCCTCTACAAGTCCTTTCAAGTTAAAATATTGCTTCCTCATGCCCGCTTATATTACTTGTAATTCCTGCACAGTGACCTGCTAGCCACCCATATATTGGGCACAAAAGGCATAATCTGTGTGAATCAGATATCTCTTATCTCATCCCTGTTTGCATTATACATTCCCCTCACAATACACTTTTTCCACAGTGCTCATCCATTTAATGCCCAAATACCTGAGGTCTCTTATTTCTGTCCAACATGCTCGTTGCATTACTCATGGGGAACTGATGAGCAGGGAGATAAAAGGATTTTCTGTAGGTGGTACAAGGATCTGTGCTTTAGCCAGAAGAGAAAACAGCTGAGTCCCAGCTCTATGATTTCACTGGGTTTATCAGGAAAACTCTCCCTCTCAGTACAGTTGCTCCCTGCAGCCCTGTTTTGAGTGTAAAGCCAGCCCATCACTGGCAGTGTGAGCAGGTGACCTTTTCTGTATGAAGTTCTATATTTTATCTCCTACAGAATTCCTAAAGTCGTTTTTTTTAAATTTTCTTTTTGTGGTAAGAATATCTCCTAAAGCTTGCTTTAGATTTCAATAGTATAATGCTGAAAAAGCCTTGAAAAAGTTTAGATGGCCTTGAAAGATTGTGTTAAATACTGTGATATTCTGGCCTGCACAGGGTTGAGTGACTGTGGAGACACCAAGGGGAGAGCAGGGTTTGCTGTCAGATTAATTTACTGAATGTTGCTGTTGGTCTCAGATCTGCAAAATCTGTTCTCTTATTAAGTTTGATGAACAAGAGCAAATACCAAAGGTAGAAATAACTTATTTTAATTATAAAGTTTTGTATTTGTCACAGGATAGGAGAAAAAAATTAATCTGTGGCATAAAATATGAAAGATGTAAATGCCTGTAACGTATCAAATATTTTCTTCCACTTAAATTTTCAGAGAAATATACTTGTCATGTTTTGTTACATTGCTTTTTTGTTGGACTGTTTTATAAATTTGATTGCTTCTAAGAACATTACTGTTGATGTCAAAAGAAAAGCCATGGGCAGTCTAGATTTGGTATCAACACTACTAATGCTTAAATTACCAGAAAAATGAAAAGATAGGAATTTATTTAACTACTTTGGTGCCCAACAAAAGACAGTCTGCTGCTATGTCAAATACACTGTGTGCTCTTTAGTACCCTGGCTGATCATAAATGCAGTTTTAGGCTTCAAAGAAAGGCCACCACATTTGGTGGTCTTTAACCATAGAGTCATTTCCAGAATATTGCTTCCACTTTTGGCTGTTATCGAGAGATATGGATGTACACAGAAGTTACTAAGTTTTTAACTCAGATGTTATTCATGGGCATAGAGTTTCTGAAGTGAATGGCTCTGATTCTTTTTCTTGTAATGATGTAAATCTGAAGTATTCCCACAGAGCAGAAATGCAAAAATTGTGATATTAAGAAAAATATCAGATGCAAAATTTGATTATGGTTCCTTCTGGCCTTAGCATCTCTGCCCTTAGGAGTTCCAGCACTGTAGTAAAGAAGCAAATAAGGTGGGTGATTCTCGTTTAATATTCTTTTCTGGTCTGAATTCTGTAACAGAGTTGCAGAATTGCCCTCGCTTCTCAGCTACCTCTGTGTGGACAAAGCATTCAGTGAATATGCTCAAGATATATGGACTGCAATTAAAACAGCCTGTAAGAATGTAAGAGCCTAATGGTCTAATTTTTCAATTATGTCAGTGTCTGTGGGAATTGGGGTTGTGCTTATTATCTTCCAGAAGGCACCTTTCAGACAGCAGGGCCCGAGTCAGGCAGGAATCTGGGTTTGCAGGAAGCACAGACTCCGCTCCAGAGACAGCACTTTATGTGAGTGCTGTAATGTGCCCTGTCCCACAGGGAAGGGCAGCACAGATAATGCTCACAGCACATGCAAAATTCACCTCTGGTGCCTCCCAGCAGCCAGCTGCTAGATCAGAAGGTTTTGGCCCTTTTTTTCCAGCAGAAGATAGCATTTGGATTAACCAGCCTAAGCTTGTGGGCATCCACGGAAGTGTAAAAAGGGAGGGTGGTTTTGGATACAGCAGAAGGCAAGGCCATAAGCCATGTTCAAGAGATTCCCCACTTTGCTACCCACTAGGCCCAAGCTGCTGGTCCCTTGCAGTCCATCACAGCTCTCTGTGCGTCCTCCCAGGGCTTCAGCTTCCCCCCAAACCTCCCTCCATCCCCTGCAGATGTTAGCCCGGGGCAGCACCAGAGGTATGGAAGCCTGGTGTGTGTTTTGGGCAGTGGGTACAGCACAGTGTTCGTGTGTCACTGTTTTGCACACATGGTCCTTACACATCTCCAAGGGGCAGAATAGCATGGAGGGAGAGACTTTTGTCTTGTCCTCATATAGCCCGACTTTTCCAAGGCTGAGTGTTTCCACTAAAGCTGGTCATACAGGATTAGTGTCAAAGGGGTGTTCAGATGTTCAGGGCTGATAAAAAGCGGTTTGCCAGCATTCAGAGCCCTCCAGTCCATGTTCAAATTAAAAAAGAGACCAGCAACGTTAAAATAGTTGAAGTACAAAAAGAAAAAGGAAAAACTTCCTCAGTTATCTATGATAACACTATTGTTTTCATTTTTTATTATCTTGCTTGCTACACGCCAATGAGAAACAACCACAGATCGTCAATAAGGTTTTTAATTGCAAAGATTTCCTGTGACGTGAGTGTTAATGAATGTCAAGGCAATAACACAAAAGACATTACTTGTTTAATGATTGATAGAACAAGAAAAGCACGAGGTCTTTTGCAGGATAAATGACTACTGTTCTGTGTTCCTTTACATTAGCAGTATCAACACTTAGATCACATGGCAGGAGATAATGGTCCAGGAGATAAAGTACAGAATCACAGTCTGTTATACAATAACAGACACAGTAATGATAATTAATGTGCATTTCTTTGGCAATTCTCATAGTTGTCAGCGCTGAGCCATGGGGACCAGCGCTGTTGACTGAAATGGGAGCAGGATGGGGCACTTGCTTGGGCCCAGAGTTTTTGGCTGTTGCTCTGCTGCAAAGATGTCAGACCTTAAATGGTTTTCTTGTCAGATGGTTTCAGTGGACATTCATGTATGTAGTAGATTTTGTGTGTTCTAACAGTAATACACCTTAAATGCCCAGATCTATATGATTGGAAAAAAGGGCATTAAAACACAGAGTATGATGGGGCACTCATAATAAACCCTTGGGCTTTGGCCAGGAAGGATCAACATCATGACACCCACTGGAGGCTCATCATTTTTCTCTTTACTAATAAGATGGGCATTTTCACTAATAAGATGGGGGTTTTCACAGAAAAAAAAAAAGAGGAAAATTCTGGCCAAGGCCTCCTTCACAGTCAGAAGGTAACGGGGAAGATTGGACAAAATCCGGTTTGTCTGAGCAACATTTCACAATGTGGGCAGCAGGCCCTCACATGGTTTTGGGTATGAACTCCATGGAAAAGTTGTACAGCTTTGGTTTGGTTTGTGTGGTTTCTGACACGCCAAGTTTCATGGGACAATACACACTTGGCAACTTTTGACCAGTTTGCACCACAAGGTTTTGAGAGCCCCGGAGCTCTGCCGAGTGAGCAACTGTCTCCAAATATGTGCTAAATCCGAGAAAGCCTTCGTGGTGAGAATTAGTTCATGGTTTGGCAAAATGTTTGGGGAGTCAGACAAATATTTGGATGGAACCTGGATGGTTTAATTATTGGCCTTGAACCACAAGTTAGTGGAGCTGCACATGGCCTTTGGTTTCCGAATGTGGCACTGGATAATGTTTCCTCGTTTTTGAGAGCTGTGTTGGTTTGCAGCTACCAGTGTTGGCATGGAGCTGCTGCTTGAAAGCTGCACTGGTAAAATTGTACGAGTTTCTTCCAAAACAAGAATGTTATCCAAATTAATAATACAGTTTATGCTGTTTTAAAATATTTTCTTGAACTAGATCATCTCAGCTTACTCCGGGTTAAAAATCCCTGAAGTTATAAAAATTCCTTTGTTTCTGTTGCAAGTAGGATCACGTTTGTCAGCTTTGAAGTAAATCATGCAACTGGTTTTTGTCCTCCGAAAGCCCACCAAAGCTGTGTTTGAGCTTTACTCAAGTAAAGTATGCACAGCCTTGTGCCATTTGTCATCTTTTAGAAAAAGCAGCTCCCAAAAAGTCTGTCAATAACTAGTTTGACCTACGAGCCTGCGTTTCCAGGTGTCCTTGCCCTGGGCAATGTGGTGTGGGTCTGGAGAGATGTCAGAGGCTCTTGGACAACCTGAAGGGGATATAGGGAGCCCTGAATGGGCTGCGTTCAGATTTTGCTCCTCTGGGGTACAAGACCTTCTCCATTATCCTGCTAAGCTGGTTTTGGACAATGCTATACCGTTAAAGCTTTCCCAATCCTGGCTGTGCATCCTCCTCTCCTTCCCCTGTGAGTTTTGAATTTTCAGAGCTCAGCCCCACTTTGAAAGTGACTGAACTGTGTCAGAAGCTGCTTGTGTTGAAGGCAGGAAGCAGAATAACAACTTAAAGAGACTTGGGGTGTTTTTTCAATGTTAGACTTCTTTAGCTGTGATGCCAGGGAGGGCAGCAGAGCATGGAAATTGTGAGCGGGTGTCTCCCAGGGGCCCAGGCTGGGCTCTGTCCTGCTGCCTGCTGCTCAGCCAGGCTTCCCCATCTCCTTGTTGACCTTCCAAGAGAGCCTCAGAGAGGCTGCTTGCATCAAGTGAGAGTCATTAATGTGAGCCCATCTGTGCGTTTTGTTTAAACAAGTTAGTAGTCACTTAAAAAATTCTGGTAGCCTTTTCTAGCGGCTCTGCAGAGTCTACATGTGTGCAACAGCAAGTGTGTCTACCTGGGAGGTGTGCACTCAGAAACAGTTTGGAAAAAGGGCAACGTAAAACAAATGACTGTAAAAAAAAATTGGCTTTAAACTGTTCCATCAAAAATACTTTGATTCAGACTTTGTTTTGGCTGTTCTGCTATGAAGTGCTGCAGAGGTAACCCCTTAAAAACATGGGGGCAAGGAAACCCCCAAAGTTTAGGGGAACTATGAGAACTTGTGTAGCCCTACATAAAGCCCTGCACAAGATATTCTGAATTTCACTTTTCCACATTGCCTTCTAGTCAATTTAAACCCACCACGCTTTGATCTCTGTCCTGCAGACCAAGTAGTTTTTACGTCTCTATTTCACTCGCAGCCTCAGGACGGGTGATTGGTGGGTAAGGGAACTTCTACCTGTCACTTCCAATTTTAGGATCAGGACCTGGATTCAGGAAATCACTTAAACATGGTCCTGTCTTGCAGCAAAGTTTTTCTTGTGTGGTGGTGCCCTCCCAAAAGATGTCCTGCACTGTCTCCTCAAGTACCAAACGCTTGAAATTGGGCCAACCAGGGAAAGCTGCTTCTTCCCTTGCACTGTGAGAGGACCAGACCCATGAGAGCCCAGATACTCAACCTCATTGACTTCCTGCTGCCCTTCCCAGGGAATAAAGGTTGGGAGAGCAGAGCACCCTGCAGGCGTTTCTGCTGCCCCTTCTCCGGAACAGCGCCCGCCGCTTTCCTTGTGGGAGCATGTTAAGGCATTAATGAAATGCACAAAGCAAAGAGGCTCATCCATATAAATGGGTGATTTAAATAATGAGGAAGGAGGAAGGATGTGGTTCAGTGTCAGTACTGATTAATTAGGGCATAAAATAAATAACCCTCCTAACAACATTGGCTGCTTCCACTATAACTTACTCTATTAGCGGGTGATGGAGTTAATACAAGTGACAGTGTAATTACAGGTTAGTTAACTGCCCTGTTATGATGTTTCCCTAATTTTAGGGGATGGACCTATTTACATACTCACATTTTCCTGTTGCGAAGAAACCCACAGCAAAGGGCTGATAAAAGTTGGTTGCTAATCCTGCAGTTTCACCACTTGTCAGGCGCAGTTTTTCTGCTCCCCCCTTTGTGAAAGTCAACCACGCCGATGCCAAAAGCCTGGAATAATTCCCCCGTGTGCTTGTTTGATGTCACAGCTGAGGTCAGGGCTGGGTATTGTGCGCTTGTGAGTACGCACGGTTATCTAACGTGTGGCCGCACAATGAAATGATGAACAGATGTGAACAGCGAGGTTTTAACATCTTAGCTCCTTTGTATGGAAGTTTTATTGAAATGTTTTGCCTGTTAACTCTATGAGTGTCGGGCAAAAGCAAGAAAATATATACCAGGATTTACAGGGTTTTGGGCTGGATTTTTAAACCCAGCATTGCTGCACAGCGAATAACTGCTGAGGTAACAAGCTATTTACATTTAATACTTTCGTGGCTGCTGGCCAATGCTTCCACAGCTTGCGGTATGGATCACAAATTTCTCACAGAAAGAGAATGAATGCAAAGTTAGATCTCCTAAATTATAATGCATTACAACCCAAACTTCCTATTAACAGAAGCCTTCAAACATGACATCAAATCCTTAGTTTGTTTAATGGCTCTGTGAAAGTCCTGAAGCTATTCTGAAATATTTTTAGCTGTTGGTCAGTGCTCATTTTTTTCCTGTGGGATGGGAGGAAGGGAGATGAGGAAATCAGACAATTTTCCCATATCACGATGACATGACAGTGGTATTGATATGATACTCTCAAATTCTCTTTAGGTCAGCTGAAAATGAGATCTGTAAATGGGAGTTTGTACAGCCTTAACTACAGGTGATGCTGCCAAAGCCATATACAATGTATTATTGTGCAGAGATTGTATAAGGTCCAGTACTTAAATAATTAGTCTCCTTCCCAAGTTATTGTGATTTTTTTTCTAAATATTTATTTCTTCTGTGTTACCTGAAATACACTGCAACCTCACAGTGCCTCAGTTTCTCTGCTTTTGAGTTACTTAATGCCTCCAAAATGCTCTAGGATTTGGGGTAAAACATCCAAATGCTATACATTGTCATTGCAAGAGCATCAAAGTTGGATTCTTCAGAATTCAAGGCAAATATCCATATTTCTATTTCAGTGCAAGTTATAGCATTATCCTTTTTTTGCAGTAAGTCACTTTTTTATATGTTATAGCAAGTCACTTTGAATTCAAATATGAAATGAGGCCATCCATCATGTTAGCAATTTAATTACCTCTGTATATATTTTTTCAGGAAAAAACCGAACCCCAAACACAACAAACCACCTCTATTATTTGTTGTGTGTGTATATCTTATTACAGATTCATTGCCTGAGGACAGGCAGGGCTGTCAGCAGGGCAGTCCTTGTGGTTAGAAATGCCAAGATGGGGAGCAGATAAGACATGAAGTCCTTGTGCCTCCTGTTCAGGTCCGCTCTGCTCCGTGTTTGCTTGGGGCCTTACCTGTTAGATTCCCTGTAATCTTTGTTGCAACAGTGAAATGATGCCTTGTAAAGCAATGAAGCGTGACAGGGATATTGAAAGGGTCGAATGAGGTAGAAATGTGATATTTTCTATCTTCTGCGGGCCCAGGAAATGGGAGTCCAGCTGCTGAGCTGGGGCTGGGCGTTCACCGTCGCTTTCGTGGCAAGAAAGTTGTGAGATTTATTGTTTGGTGCTTACAGAAGAGACAAAGTAAGCAATGCCCGTGATTTATCTAATTGTTTTACCATCTGGTTTCACAGCGGCTGAAGATTAGGCATTAAGGGAACTGGGCAACTACAAATGGCAAGGCAGGGTGGGGACAAGGGCCTTTATTGGTTAAACTTTTCCTAGTAAAATTCTGGTGTTCTTCAGTGTTAGAGACAAATTCCATTATTTGCACTTCTTTTCCTTTTTTAAAGGGTTGGATAATTTCATGGCCAGTAGACTCTAGAGCAACAAAAGCTGATATAATGAGAAGTGTAGTGAAATGACATGTTTTAGGGAATGAGTGGATCCAAGAGTTGGGGTGGAAGAGGAGATGCCACTGCCATGCCCACATCTCGTGGCACACAAGCTTTTTCTATTTCTTTAGCTAGGACAGATATGGGACATGAGGTTCAACAATACATGTGATATTAAGAAAGACTCTGGTTTCACTAAGGCAGCCCCAGGATGGGCTATTCTTGGCATTGGGCTGTTTTTCTCATTTTTAACACATTTTCCACAGCAAACACTGGTGGAAACAAAATCTTGCCACTGCAGAGAAATGACATTTTTCCTATAGGTGCTTGAGTAGGAGCTGAGCTTGTGTCATATGTAAGCGGATGCATAGGTAGGACTTGGCTGAGTTGTCTAAGTCATTGAGTAAATCCTCAAAGCTAATGATAAATAACTTCTTTTGTGAAAGAGGAGAGACTGAGATTTCCCAGTTATATCCCTTGATGCAAACAAGTACGAGCATCTTTTGTAGGTCTTGAAGGAAAGAGGGAAAAGCACACATGTGAGATGACTTAAGTGGAAGAAATAGAGGGATAGTATTTAAAAAGGACACAATTCAATCACTTTAATTCTCTTGGGTAGAAATCCACCCTGTGGTATAGATGAGACCAGACACCCTTTCATTCCCCCTGTTGTCCAACATCCGTCTTCATTAGGAGTTTTACCCTACCAGGGTCCAAAGATCTCAGACTTTTGATTAGTTTCAGCTGGGCTTGAGCATCAAACCTGAAAAACAGTTGTTTTGTCTGCACGTGTTACTTTTCCATGAGCAAAGGCACATCCTACAAATAAAGTCTTCAGGGAGGTTTAAAACTGGCCTGCAACAGCAAGAAGAGAGAAACAAGCTGGTTTGCTTTACAGGAAAGACTACCCAGGTATCGACCCTAGAAAATTTGTCAAGTCAACACCTAATGATGGCTTAGCTGCCGGGCTTGGCCATGCAATATTTAGATCAGGCTCTGGTTTTTTACACTTTGGTTTTTCATATATGGAGCCTGAATGAGTGAGGAGAAACAGAAGCACCATGTGAGCAGTTCTCCCCGGGAGCTGGTGTAGCTCTGCCAAGGTTTGGCCATAAACTCTTTAGACTGCCAGGTCTCTGGGGAAGGCTCGGGTGAGCGTCCCCACATCTGCCGTCGGCTGTTAAAAACCAATCCTCCAGGGGCTTGTAAAGCACCACTGGTGAAGGGACAAGACTCTAGAGGCAGGATGCTCATCACGGGCAGCAGGCAAAGTGTAGAGCCCGGGGCGGGTGGGAAGAGCGGTCCCAGCAGTGGGATGGTCACTCTTAGTCCAGGGCACTGGGAGCAGCTGTTAAACAGCTCGTTCCTAAGCAGGAAGATGTGGTCTCAAGGCAAAACCAGTGTCCAGCCTGGAGCTGTTGGTAATTCTCCTGCTTGAATAAAGGAAATTGTTTTCTATCAGAAAATATGGATTGATTAAACCTAAGCGGTTTTCATGAGAATCTTCTCCTTGCATTGAGGTTTCCCTTTGGAAACGTGTCTCAGGGTGGGGTGTGGTGGTTATAGGCACAGAAAATGTGACTGCCCTGCGTGGTGAGTGTGTGTGCAGAGTGCCAGACCCCAGCTGAGCTGGTTTTACCTTTTCATGAGCCAACTTCAGCCTGGTCAGGAGTTGGATCCAGAGCAGGGAGTTAAACCCAGTTTTTGTGTATCCGAACACATGCCCTGACCACCACTGTCCGAACACACTGACTCTCTCCTTGAGCTCCTGGTCTCATCTAGGGGAGAGACTAGAAATAATAGGAAATCCCAAAAAACGATCAACAAAAAAAAATGAGCATGGAAGCTTTTCATTTTCAGCATGTGGCTTCACAGCCACCTGAGTCACTGAAGGCATGGAAAGACGAGGCGGTTCCATTCCCCTTCCAGGTGTTTTGGTTCATGAGAAGCAAGAGGTGCAGCAGGTGCTACTTATCAGCTGTCTTCTGAAAGAAGGTGACTATGCAGATACCAAGGAACATCTGGTGTCTTCATCCACACAGCACCTGATGGTGAAATTGTTTCACTATAGGGAAAATCCTTGAGAAATCTTCCAATAGAGCACCAGTGATTTGTGGGACAGTGTCTGTATTTCTACACTTTTAATGGGAAAGTTGAAGTAACTTATTTTAAAATTAACATTTGTTTTCAGTTTTCCCATTTTGTTTCTCCAGTGTCAGCATATTTCTTGTTTTGAGATATATAGATATATATCATAGTATCATTTGTTTATGTTAAATACAACTTTGTAATACAACATTTTTTCTCTTAACATTTTTCAGGCTTTAAAATACAAATTAAAAATGAATGGACTAAACCCAAGAAAGTTTAAATATGAAATGAAATATTGACTTATGTGTTTAAGTGTCTCTGAATCCAGGATTTTTTCCTGAGTATTTCTTTCAAGGGCAGCATTCAGCTCCAATTTAGAGTTTTCTTGAAAATTGAAATTTCCCATTTCTACTCAGCTCTGGCAATTCTATAAACTGGGATTTCCAGGGCATGAAAGAGTTTCATAGGCAGCTGAAACACACAGAAATACTGTGGTAGAGTTAAGAACTGAATCTAAGTTTATCTTAATCCCAGTCCAGTGACTTAGACAGAGGGATTTTAACACTTCTTCTGCTTGAGATCACAGATAATGCCAAGAGCTGGATGGGAGCTTTTACAGAGGGTAAGAATAGATGCTTCTGCACACTGAAAAGTGTTACTGATGTTGCTTTAATAAAACATAAATTCTGAGCCATGCTCCCTGCCAGGCTGACGGGGGGGACTCTGTTAAGGTTTTCTGGGCCGTGCTGCAGGCTGGGAGGCTGGGCCGGGAAAGCCGCGCTGGCTGGATGCCATCCAGGGAGGAACTCCTCTCCGAGCACGGCCAGGGCTGGAGAACTCCTTCCACGTCCTTTGCAGTCAGAGCAGGCGGGAGCTGGAGGGCTCCACTCAGCTAACGGGGAAATGTCATTTTGGGGAGGTTCCCCAGCTGTTTGGGGGGCATCTGAGGGGTCCTGGGTGCGGGGAGCTGCCTGCAGAGGCTCCAGGTCAACAAAGCAGATGAACCACTACAGCAAACCTGCTGGGTAACGGGCACATTCCTCATCCCTCTGGAGCTGTGCCCTTTCTGGATGCCTTTGAGCCAAATCCAGGATTTTCAAGGGTGCCCGGGTAAAATGCAGTAGCCTGAGCAGTGCAGTCACACGGGATAGCTGCTTCTGCCTTTTTGTCTTGTGAGTGTACCAATAATTCTGATTCAGTGCAAGCCAGTATTTGAGTTGGCTATTTGTGTGCCCAACAGCAGTTTTTAAGCCAGGCTGGTTGTCAGCATCTCTGAGTGGAATGCCTCAGTATTAAAACTGGGCAGTTTTGATACTTGGGCAAAACGTGTGGGTGTGCTTACAAACACTGTCATTGTTTTAATGGCAACCCTTTGGAGTGCAGTGGAGAGGGAGGATCTATCGTTTCTTTTTCTTTTGGGTAATGACAAAGAGAAAGAAACATGCTGCTTGTTTAAACTGACAACTCACAGGTTTAGCATTTGAATCAGGCAAATTTGTACAGTGTGTTTTTGAAACCAAGGAAGTATTAATCTTACCCCATTTATGCAGTGATCCAAAAACAAATATAGCTTTTGTAGCCAAAAATTAGGGCAGTCTTTTCCAACTCTGAGTTGTGACTCTGTTTCAGATTCAATATCAGACAAGCAAAACATCCCATTATTTTGTACAGTTTAAAAAAAAATAAAAGAAGAAAAAAAAAGTTAAAGGAGAATGAGCAAGTAGCATGTCTGTTTTTTCCTTTCTCATGCAGAAAGCAGGGAAACACACTGGGCTGAAACTCATCAGGGGAAATGCCAGGTACCACTGTTAACAAAATGACAACTATGTGATATTAAGGTTTTATAAAAATGACTTTAAAAACGAGTTTGTGTTCAAAAGTTCACTAATAGGTCTGAAGCAAACGTGTTCCTGATTACACCCCATTAAGAAGGTGGAATGCAGCGAGTGCTGCTTCCCCCGAGGAAGCCCCAGCGCACGCGATGTGGAGTCTGCAGCCAGCCCAGCAGACGATGCCAGACCCGCTGACCCTGGGAATTTTGCAGTATATTTTCAAAGATAATGTGTCTTTAGGGCTTCAGTGGCAGGGAGGGGAAGAGGGACTTCACTGCACGGATTTCGAAAGGGTCTGGAATAAGATCAGTTAATTGTGTGCTTTGTTCTCGGCTGCATTTGCTCATCTCTAATAACATATTAAAAACTCAGAAGTGTCTTAAGCTCTGCTGTATTTTGGCGTGCTCATTTGTTCCATGGCTGCCTTGTGCGCATCCAAAGTAATGATCCTGTTCCAAGTGGTTTCTGGTGAGGCAGAGCTGTATGATTCCTTTGACTCATAACATGAGTCTGGTATGAGTCTTGTCGTGATGTGTCCCTGTCTGTGGAATATGAGAAATTTCTTCATTAGTTTTCATCAGACAACCCCATGGAAAATAAAGTTCACGTGGCGAATCTGCAGAGGCAGAGTGAGGTGATATTCCAGGGACGTTGTACATGCTGTGCCTGTTGGTCTGTACACCCAGGGAGAGAAATGCAACACTTGCTGGTGATTAACCATCCCTGAAGGTGGCTGAGAAACCTGCACGTGCTGGTTGGGAGGTAGGATAAAGGGAAGGAAAGTTTGGGCATCTTATCAGAAGTCACACCACTAATGCCATCAGCATTTCTTGGGAAGGCTGGGTTATAACTCAGCTTTATCACTGGGAATTTGTACCCACGCCAGCCATCCCAGGGGGTGCGGATTTTAAATGCACACACATTTCATTCTGCATGACAACACCTTGAAAACGTAGGTTAGTTAAGACAAACCGCCGTCAATTAAGTTTATTGGATGATGTCAGTGATGTAGGTGATATATATATACATAATCATGGATTTAGGAAAAGGCCCACTCGTCTCTGGATCTGCAAACAGTTTGTCAATAACGGGAGAAGATTTACAGTGACAGTCAGTGTGATTTTGCAATATGCAAAATGGACTTAATTATCAGCATGAGAAATCGCTGCAGGAGGGGTAAGGATTTTGATTTGTGTTTTTGGTCTTCATTTTGAAAAAACACCATCTGCAAATAGCAGAATTATTTTCACAGCCATTTCCTATGGATGTGCTAGAGAGAGAGCTGTGTACTGCCCTTCAGCTGGAGCTGGTGGTCCCTAGCAAGGTGCATGCAGAAGCAGCCATGCCCAATCCATTGGACTTTAATTATAATCAGAGACGAGGTAGTTTAATTTTCCCTAGTGCTGTTTTTTGCCAGTGGTAGATGATGTTGCTAACAGCTGGTGCTGAATTTTCATAGCATTTTATTTAATTGCAAGCTGTGAGCAGAGACAACGAAGAGTAAAGGAATGAAGACTTCAGACACTATCCCAATTTATGTGGATGTGCTGGCTTTGGTAATTCAGTTTTGAATTCCTGAAGGAAATAATTAAATTGTTATCTTCACATTCTGAAAATTATTCTTCTTAGATCTCAGTGTGTAATTCCTTCTGCTTTGGACTACAAATGTATCTGTGACTTTTTCACCTCAGGTGTCTTCAGTTCAAATTAAAGTCAAAAAGATTGCACTGGAATTCTTGTCTTCCACAGCCTTCCACTGGGAGCAAAAATGGTACTGGCTTTCAAAAAGAATATGATTCAAACTCATATGAGATTAAATAGATTTCGATCTGACCAAAATATAGATTACGTATTATAAGGAGTAAAAGTTTAATTAATGACATTTGTAATTGTTAGAATATTTATATGATTATTACTAACAGCTAAAATATTAAAAAGCAAGGCCAATGATTTTAGCCCTAATGCAGGACTTGCGGTGCAAGCCACTGGCTGTCCTGAGGGATGTCCCATCCACCTGCACATTTAGAAACAAGGCATCTGATTTGCTCATTGAGTTGGAGTGGTTGGAGTGCAGGATTTAGCCCTTCAGTTTTCTCTTCTTCACTCCTGTTCTTCCCCGTGGCAGGGTGGGGGAAGGCAGCTTCAGCACGTTGGGGATTATCTAAGGGCTCAGGCATTGTACTGAAGTGTGCTCTCTAGGACTGATTTCATATTTGATAGTCTCTCAAGATGGGTTTCAAATCCAATATTGATGCATTTTTTTCCCAGGATTGTGAGTTGTTTGACAATTCCTGGGAGCGACTCTTGCAAGGGCTTAACCCCTGTTTGCTTATACAAAGTAAACAGTTGCAATAACAACGTCAGTAATTTCCACATCCCTACTCCTTAGTTTATTAAGTTGATACAAGCTGATCACTGCCCTGTTCTCTTGCAGGCTGGTAATGCTGGGGTTGTGTGTTGGATTTTGAAGCTGTGTCCACGTTCTTAGTAAGCCTGACCATCTCCTGTTCAGTGTGTTACAATTCCTTTACTATTTGTTTTAATATCCTCTCCCTCAGCTTGACTTACACAAGTCTGTGCTTGGATCTGGCCAGTAGTAATTGATCCAAACGAAATTAAATTGGAGAAAAAGCTGTTGCTTATGAAGAAAGATCTGTGTGACTTCAGCTGGACTGATGGGTTCTGAAATCATCAATTGTTCTTACAACCACTTTTTCCATAATGTCATCTCAGTTTACTAAATCAGATCTTAAATTATCTCCTCTGCTTCCAATGACTTTTGGAGTTTATTTTCGTTTTTCCCACTATTTTGCTCCTTGCCTAGCAGTCATGTTCCAGCTATAGCCTTGTTCATGGGGCAGAGGTGCCTAATATTACACGTACTGCAGGCTTCTTCCACTGGGGCAGCTGTCATTTGCACTGATAATGCTTATTTTTGCACAAAGTAATTTGTATTCTTGCAGGGATTTTTTTCAATACTGATGAAGAAAGGAGCTTCAGCATCTCAGATGCATGTTTTGACACGTGTTTTCTCACAAAGTGATCTGTGGTTCAGAAATAGGTTATCCTTGTGGGTCAAGAGCTGTTGCTTTAACTAGTGCTCATGCCTTGTATTCATGAGAGGCTGTAATTGATTCCCATCTCTTTTATGGAATAGTCCTATTTTCTCCTTGAATAGATGCTTCTGGTTCTTTTAAAGGCAGCATTCATCTCAATCAGCTCACTTTTGCTTTTTCCCTACTGTCACCCAAGGAGGAGCCCCACCAACCTCCCCCTCTCCACTTCAAATCATGGCATTAAAATATTAATTTTCTTGTCTGGGTAGATCTCCAGACTCATGGAAAAGCTTCTCCCCAACAGCAAGAAAAATACCAAAGGTTTTGAGATTAAAGATAAAATACTAAATGTTGGTACCTGTGCTTTAAAGCGTCTTTGAAATAGGTGCAATTTATGGGGAGGAAGCTGAAGATGAACTGAGCTGAAGGATTTCCAGAGGCTGTACCTAATAACATGGACTTGTGCTGCAGCCTCAGAGCTTAACATTGTAAAACTGCAGAATCAAAGGGCTAATAGAAAAAGTTAAGTGCAAATTGGGTAAAATAAGAGGAGATCAATGTTTGTAACCTGCCATGAAGAGGGCATTCAGTCTCTTTGTTCTCCTGTTGCATTTTGAATATCTATAGCTACCTGGGCTTCATGCCCACAGGATCCATAGTGAATAAAGCTCCACATGAGGAATAAAAATCCCCAGTTCACATTGAGGAGGTGTGGGTCTTCCCTCTCTGCAGCATCTCTAAATACTGCAAAAAATAAATAGCTTGGCATTGGTTATTTATTTTTACTGTTTTCTACCAAAGAAGAAATTAAATGTTCCTTAGGCCACCCCTCTGCAGTCATCTACTTTTTGGCACCTTCTTTGGAGCTTATGGGACAATTTGTTTCATAAATATTTACTCAGTGGGGATAAATACAGGCACAATGTAGCATTAAAACAAGCTGCTTTTAACGAAGAATAGGAATGTCTTAAGATTTCTACTTCATCTCACCGTGACAGGTAACTCCATAGTGGAGAAGGCCAGGAGCAACAGGAATGAAAAACCAGAGCCCCGAAAAATATTTGCCAAGAAACCTAAAGTCCTGTGGAAAGTGCTGCCTGTTGAAGGCAGCTGTCTAGGCTGAAGTCTGCAAACTTTTTGCACAAATCTAAGTTCAATTTCCAGTAAAACCTGTCCTGATTTATCATTTCAAATCAAACTGAGGTGGGATTTCATGTGGTTGCAGGTGAGATCCACTGATCTCTCAAGGGTTTTGCTTCCTGAGCTGAGGCAGTGGAACCCTCTGCCAGATAATGCTGATTTCTTTTTTTCCATGGGCCCCTGCAAATTGACACTGGCACAGTTTATACGAGGACAAGGTTTTGGTGTGGCTGGAGGGCAAATTTCACGAGAGCAATGCTGTGTGACAACCGACCTGATGTTCTCCCACACTGTGGGGCCTCAGCCCCAAAGCTGGTGTGATAGCCAGGGCTTGTGTCATAGCCTAGAGTGATATAATCTGTGAAAGGGCCTTAAATCTGATACAACCGCAATTAAACCCTTCCATAGCGGGCATGCCATAATCCCATCATAATTGCCAGCATGGGTTAATAGCACTGTTCATATGGCACATAAACAGCAGAAAATGCATGCTCCAATGGGTTTTCCTTTTTCCCCTTCATATTGGCCTGATAAAGTAATAGGCAATTAGGAATAGTTGGAAATTCCCTTGGAATTTACCATTTAATTAAGATACTCGTATTAAACAGCCCCAGGCCACCAGCATGTGCACCAAATCCTCAGGCTCTCACTGCCTCCCTTCCCAAGCTCCTCCATTTCCTTGGAGTTTGGCTGGAAGTTTGGACACTGGAGGCCCCAAGCTCTGCTTTTAAGACGTTTTTCAAAGGGTTTATGGCATTCTGTGGCACTGGTTTTAGTGCAGAGATAAACAAGTTGGTCACACAGTCCCATGTTAAAGCAAGTCGATGCCCTATATCATGCTGTTTACTTTATCAGCAGGGCGGAAGGGTGGAGAGGTGGGAATGGTTTGGGAGCAGAGGAGGAGGGAGAGAGAGAGGTGTTAAAGGCTCAGGTGAGTTGTATTTCCAGTGAAAGTACTTCCTTGGCCTGATGGGTCCAGCTTCACCTTCTGAATAGATTAATTCCTGAAGGACCCAATTTCACCTTCATTTTGCTTACAGCTCTCGCTGATGTCATTTAAACATACATTCCCAGGGACAGGCAGGATATATGGGCCAGGATTTAAAAATCCATAAGGATCATTAAAGAGCAGAGTTAAAATATTCATTTGCCCACGAATGGCACACAAAGACATTAAGCCTTCAATGCCTTTAGGCTTCTCAGCAGAGAAACAGGGATTAAAGTAGATTTCACAAATAAACAAATAAATAATCTCAGCCATGTCTCCACACCGGTGTGTTCTGACTCAGTTAAACTGTTCACCACCAGAAATACACATCTTGAGAGATGTTGATGTTCCAGCTGAAGCCGTGTTGGGGTAAACACTTTTTTTAAAGTTAGAATTTATATAAGAAATGCAACCAATAAATGCCAGGCTATGGCAAAATCACTTCAGCTTTCCTGCCGTGGGACAGCTACTGTAGACTTCAAACCTCCCGGGCTGCTGGCAGTGGGAATCCACCTGTACCAGACTGTTTGCCCACGGTTTTACAGGGCTGGCTGTCACAAACCTTCCACACACTTCAAAAGGTACAGCTTTACCTTGGTACTCTTTGTCCCAGAAAGGGATTACAAGCTGACTTTAGCAAGCTCATGCTATTTCTGGTGCGCCGTCTTAGAGCTGCTCAGACACAACTGAGAGCTGGGTAATTGCTTTATGGGTTACTTAGCAAATCCAGACATATTTATTTAGCATAAATGCGCCGATAAGTGAGAACTACTGAGACGGCACCAGAGTTCTGTGCATCTCCTCAGTTCGGTGCTTTACCACATAATCTCTGGTAGAATAAGAAAGATCTTTGACATCATATTGTATGTTTAAACTAGCATCCTGCTTCAGTCGCTCTGTTCCTTAAAATAATCAGCTGGGGTCAGATAACTGCTTTAATAAATGTTCTTGAAATGCCAATTGATCTGTAAACAGCACTAAATGATATGACAGAAAATGTAGCAACTCAGTTAAGAGATGGTGTGTGTCTGTTCTGGGCATTTGCTGGGCAGATAATGCCAGAAAATTGGATGTACCTTTTGTAGACTTTGATAATTCATAAATCTATTGAGCAAGGTAAGTTCCATCGTTAACCTTTAATCTTTTAGTTGGCTGGAATCTATTTACTTTAACTAGCTTGTTCACTGATAATGTATGATTTTTAAATTTCCCTTTGTGAATTCCTTAGCTAAAGAAAAACACAGCTGTCTGTGAGACAAATTCTATTTATTTTCTCGTTAAGAAAAGTACAAGAAAATAGCATCATTTGAAAGCTAATAATAAAGAACTACTAAAGAACGCCCTTCATCTGTTTGCTCTGCCACTTTACGAAGGCTTTCCAAACAATCTTTTCAGCTGTATTAGTAAGGAGAGATATCTTAAAAGTCAAAGGAAGACAAAGTTAATGCATTTATAGAAGTACCATTTCAGATAACATTTTACCTGAGTGTTTAGAGTAGTTAAATATTAGAAAGGTAGAGATAATAGAGTTGTTTGTATTCATAAATGTGGAAAGTTGCATTTTCAGGGCAGTGAAGTGTAAGGCATATCAAAGGTTTACCATCCTGGAATGTGTGGGGAGCTGTGTGCCCATCCACACCAGGGGTGCTCCCTCCTGCAGTGGCTCACCAAAACCCACTGAAGAACAGGAACGCTTCGGTTTAGATTTGTAAATCCCTTTCTCCTCAGTTTTCTGTCCCTAGTTAAATATTGGGAATTAGGAAAATTACTTGACATCAGTTACCTACCTGCCTGGACCTGGTGAAACAGAGAAAGCACTGAGGGAAGTTCACTGATGCAGCAAGGAAAACGAGACCAGGCAAAAGTCTGGCTGTTTTTAGGGCCTTCTACAAACCCCACTTGTAAGACAGCACCTTCTCTGCTGTAAACAAGATGTAAAATGACCATCCACAAAGCACCCTGGAAACAGCCGGCACACAAACACCCCTGCAGGCACACAGGCATTCCCATGTGTCACACACAGCCCCGCCAGTCCAGCCACAGGGGTGTGTGGACGGCAGGGGGGATGGAGGGGACATGACCGGCACCCACGTGGGCACATTTGGGCACACTGAGCTCCTCTGGCATTGCCATCTCCCCTCTGCTCATCCAAGCCTGAGGGCGAGCTCCCAGCCTTGCAGAACTGACCAGTGGGAGCAGCCCACGTGCAAACGTCTTGCACAGGGGTGCAGCAATCCTGCCAGCGATCCCAGCCACTCTTTTTCATCTCGTTACCATCCTCACAGTCAAATCTTCAAATATATGTGTTGAAATGATCTGACAATAATGGCCCTGGCTAAAATATGGTGTTGTTTTGACTGAATGTGGTTTAAACTGCCATCTGCTGGCTTGTACTTTTCAGGGCCAATATTAAAAACAGTGTTCCCTCTTACAGTAACCCTCATTCATACGAAAATAAAGCAGGCTGAGTAATGCCTTCCCTCCTGCAATGCACAGCTGAAAATTACACTGAGGAATACAAATGTTGCCTAGTGCAAAGGCAAATCCCAGTGCTTGTAGGTAGATTCCTCAGGGATGTTTTTTTTCAATTTACACCCAGAAGAGAAGTTTTAGTTGGAAATGCATGTGTGCAACTTCCCTCGAAGTAAATGGGATGTGCACATACACATGGTGAGTTCAGATAATTGCTTACGGGTTTCTTTGCCTATGAAAGCAGCTTCCTGGAATATTACCTGGGACTTTTGCCAGAGCAGGAACCAAAGATGGCCTAACTCATTCTGTTCAAAGTTACATAATGAAGTTTTGCATTTTTCCCCCCTTTCCTAGACTGTGAGAGAAAACGCCAACTATTTGTCTTGAAATCTGGCAGCTACTTGCGAAGGAGGAGTTTAATACCTATATAGCTGCTTTGAATTATTTTCCCATTGGTTTTCTTTTAAAGCTTTTGAAATATCAGGGTGCCACAGTCACTTGTTGCTCAGAGGCATTGGCAGGATCCCTGGAGGGCATGAGTAGTGATGGGGTGATGTGCAGGACTGTGACGTGAGCTCTGGCTGACTGTCCCTGCCGGGAACGGAACAGGATGCTTGGCTGGAGGGTGGAGGGATCCAGTGACAGAGGATGTTACTGCCTTGTGTCTCTCTGATCTCCAGAAATTAAAAAAAAAGTGAAATAAATCCATGAGCAGAGAAAGAAAGGGGGAAAATGTAGTGCTTCTCATGTTAAAAGCAACAGAACTCGTTCTGCAGGTTCAGGGAATATTGTGTATCCTTGAGAGAACAGCAAGGAGAAGGATGAGCACTGGGCTAAGAGGCAGGATGGGCCAGATCTGCAAACACCAGCAAGGACCTCATTTGCAGAGTCCTCCTCCAAGCCCCATAAACCATAAACCTTGCCATGGTTATTGTAGAATCTTAAAACAGTTTTGTTGGAAGGGCCTTTAAAGATCATCTCGGTCCAACCCCCTGCCAGGGCAGGGACAGCTTCCACTAGAGGAGGTTGCTCAGAACTCCACCCAGCCTGGCCCTGAACACTTCCAGGGGTGGGGCATCCACAACTTCTCTGAGTAATCTGTCCCAGGACCTCACTGCCCTCACAGAGGGGAATTTTTTTCTGTTCATGGTGGCAAAGTGAGCTCGCAGCACCGTGGGCCAGCACAGGTGCATCCTGCAGCCTGGGTGATGTCTGACCCCGCTCACACCAGCACCTGCAGGGTTGTCCCACACCCCAACACGCCAGCACGTGGCACATGGGCACCTCCAAGGCCACAAGAAAACCCTCCCAGGTCCAGCACTGCTGGCTTCTCTTGCTGGCTGACGCAGTCAGGACAATCCAGAAGGGGATTTTAAACCACCGGGGGGATCTCAAGGTGCTTTGCAAACACTGAGTCACTAATTCCCCCAAGTGCCCCTTTGAAGCTGGCAGGTATTGGGGCAGCAGAAGAGGGAAGAGAGGCAGCTGTGCAGTGGCTGGGGCAGAGGAATGCAGTGACGACATCGATGACATGACTAATTTATTTAGCAAACTGAGTTTAGCATGGTAATGAGGATGTATTTGCCATCATCCCATCATTCATCGGATTTATGAGGCTCTTTAGGCAATGAGCGCTGCTGTGACTAAGTTTAGTTTGATTTGTTTAATTAATTCATCTAATTCATTTTGACTGAAGAAAACCCTGTAAGATTGTTTTGCAGATTAGAGGGACCCCAGTGCTATAAATGTGTGTGTGTATCTACCCATGTGCATCTATTTATCTATAGAGAGACACGTGGCTAGGGGTGTCTATGGCTATAAAGTGCATTAAGGGTTTATATTTTACTTTAAATCAAATTACTACATAAATTTCTTGCTTTTGGCTCCATAAATATTAGTGTACATGGTCTAATCTAGACCGTTTCAAGTTAAAATATAGGTTTTTTGGTAGCATTCCTGTTCTTTTTTTGGGTATAATTCACCGTCCATAATGCTGAGCAAAGCAACATGGAAACACTCAGGTTTTATGTTCCATGAGGAGCAAATGACAGTGCTGTTCCTGGTACCAGAAACCCAGTGTGGCAGAGTTCTGGCATCACTGTGTAGCTGAGGCCAAAGGCAGCTCCAGAGCCCACAGTCTCCAAGGGCTGGGGATTTCTCTGGGGTCTGCTTTGACAACATTTCTCCAAATATCTCCTTGGTGGTGAGGTGGGCTGTGTCTGCAGCCCTGTGCCCACTGCTGGGCAGCTCAGAGGAGCATCCTGATCTCCTGTGGACCCTCCCAGGAGGCAGGATGTGCCTCTGGCCTTGCTGGGCACTGAGGACATGGCACAGTATAATCATAGAGAGCACCAAAAGCAGCAGAGGGTGGATGGTGAAGTCATGCCCTTCCCATTGCACCTTTTACACTGGTGCTCCTTTCCATCCCTTTTCTGCTGGTTCATCTCTGGTACCCCTGGTGCATTGGGAAACATTGATTTCCCACCATGGCTCTCAGCAGCCTCTTCCCTTCAGCTCTGAGTAGTTAAAATAGTGGTTTGGGTATAAGGTGGTTTGAAGCACAAGGATTTTAAACATGTTTTGGCATTTGGAGGCTGAATGCACACCTGTAGTTCCTTCAGATATTTTAGCCGATAAGATGTTGCCTTTCTACTTCATGTTTAGGCCTGAATTTTATTTTTTCCCCCCACTTCTTTTCTTTTTTGCCCTTCCCCCTCACTTTTCATCTCAGCATATCCCTCAATACATAATCTGGTGCTCAGGAGCATCACGTGAACTTACAACAAGCCTCTGATGTTGTGGAATCCAGAACCAAGGAGTGGATTATGCCAGTCCGTAAATGTATTTTCATTTCTAGTGTGACTAATATTGCTAATACTTGTCCTTTGTCTCTGGAACTTTAGGTCACTGCCTGGGGGAGAGCAGGGCTTGGTTGTACCAAGTTTAAACCAGGTGTCAGCAGCAGCAGACTGGGTTTGTGCCACTGCTGGTCACTGCTTGTGCAGTGGAAGCTTCTGCACACCCCAAGCAGAAATGAAAGCTCAGCATGTTTGTTGCTGTACAAAATCCAATGCCCTTGAAAAATTTCCACTCTGTCATGTCTCTTTTCAAGTAAACTTTAAAAATTTGCATGTGAATTATTGAGTTCATCATTAGCAAAGGTGGGGGAAATGAAAGTAAAGTTCTGGTGAAAAAGCATCACCTTGACTTCTCTCTGAAGCCCAGTATTTAAACAGAGACAAGAAGAAAAATTTCCACTTGCAGTCTCATGTGCTGGTTTAAATCAGCCCTGTGCTTATACATCTTTTGGGTTTGTCTTCTCAGCAACCAACCTCCATCTGCAGTGCTGAAACATTCAGCGCGTTCCAAATCAGACAGATAGAACTGGGGAAACGATTGCCAAAAGCTTGTGCCAAGGCCTCTCTGCAGCCCATGGATTTACCTGGCCACTGCCTGTGGCAGCCGTGCAGATGCTCGATGCTGGTTTTATAGGAAAATCTGTTCATGGGAACTCAAAAAGCAGATTCTGTTTGGGCTGTCACTCAGCGCAGAGTGTCGGTAGCTCCTTTAACAGCAGATCTCTGCCCTGCTTGTAGCCTTTAGCTGAGGAAGCATATGGAGCCTGATAAAGAAATCAGTCTCCAAGCCATGCAGGATGCTCTAACCAGCAGCAAGGAGCTGGAGGTATAATTTTCACAGATTTAACCAAGAACAATGACACTATTTGCAACCGAGGGGCACAGCCAAAAATTGTTTGCCAGAGTGCCAATGTGCATTCCCTGGTGGGTAATTGGAAAATGAGAACAACCTGTCAAAGATTAGCCCAATTTCTGAAGAAAGCACAAGACAGTCTGATTTTGTTTATGCAAAAGAGGCATCTAATTACAGCTTGGATTTGGGTTTCAGAGTCAGTTATTTAGAGCTTTTGGGTTGCATGTACACACTTGTTATCAGCACAGGGTTACAAAGCACAGCAGATTCCAGCCAAGGTGGGTTTAACATCACCAGAGCCCAGCCCAGCATCTCCCAGGCTGGTGTCTATCTCCCCCTGACATCAACAGCAGCTTTACAGAAAGCAGCTGCTAATGCTCATAGGTTTGAGGGCTTTGGTAAAACCGGTTTTCATTACCATGTTTATTTTATGAGATACATAGGATATTCTGATGAGGGCTTCTGGTAGTAAATCTTCAGGTTTTGGTTTGGCTTCTTCCTCTGTCTGCTGTGATAAGGCTCCGGGAGAAAGCATTTCCCTGGATCTTGCAGTGGGATGGGGACAGAGGAGACAGCTCAGGGACAGGGGTGAGAGCAGGGGTTGGTCCTCAGCAGCGTTTGCAGCTCAAATCTGACCCCCCCTGAGATGTTAACAGGGATTTACATCCATAAACCCACATTGGCAGTGGAGTTGTGTGCTTAGGAGCCAAGAGAAAATTCAATCCTGGCTTGGAAATACTCCCGTGCCTGCTGTGAGTGTCACACGTGCCTGTGGGTGACACGAGCTCCCTGTGACGGGCATCTCTTGCCATCACATGGTTTTCAGTGGCTAAGGGCAACACACCACTTCCAGTAGCAGGCCAGCAGAGAAGGATGATGCTTTTATGACTGAGAGAATGAAAATGTGTTATTTTTGTGTTATTTGATACTCTCCTGTACGTTTAGGACGGCGTTAGGTGAAGTGTGAATGTCCCTTGGGTGTCTGTAGGGGAACCCTCCCATTTACTGGTGATACACTTGGGTTTTCACCTGGTCCCTGCCAGTGTGTAGCTACACAGAGGGGTCGTACACCTGCTGACAGATGTTTTTTCACTAAGTCACTCTTCTGGTTTTCTCCTCAAACCCTTGTGGAGAGCAAAAAAGGGCTGATGGAATGGGCATAGGGAACACATCCCTTGCTATGAAGGGACTGATGCCTTCATCAGCAGGGTGATGGCAGCAGTCATCCCTGATGCTCCAAATCCTTCCAGGTTCCCAAAATTTTGGGGGAAAAGCAGCTTTTTCTGCAGGACACTCCAGCTTTGCTGATGTTTTGGCACAGGGTGACTCACAAGCCCTCAGCAAAGGGAGGTGCTGGGGGTGCCAAATGGATGCTGCTTCCCACAAACAATTACAGAAGTTATTAAATCATATCACAAGCCTAAAAAATTTTGTGGAGAGAAAGTGGGGTAACCCTTATTTGTTGTGAGAACATAGAAATGAGTCTCATTTCCACAGCAGTGGGAGACCCCGTTATAAAAAGAAAATTGGTGGAGGTATCTTCTTCCGCTGTATAAACCTTGGGTTCCTCCTTATCTTTATGCATGGTCCAAAAACCTCGGAAAGGCTCTAAATGTGGGTGACTGTCCTGGGCAAGAGTTTGTGAGGGAATGAAAGCCTTCCATCACAGTGACAGCCCTGGGAGGGCAGCAATGCCCAAACCTTTGGAGGGTGATAGTTTGGACAGGATGACCTTCCCCATCACTGGAGAAGGCCGTGTCTAAGTGGTCTCTGTCTGGAAAGAGGGGGAAGTGTTAGAGAGGAAGAGCTGACTACAAACTTCTCTCTCTCCCCTTACTTATTTTATTGTTATTAAAGGCACCTGAGGTAGGATGTAATTCTGCCTCTCAAAAGCTCGTCCAGCTTTTGAGTCAGTGGGAGTCCAGTGGGAGTGTCACTCCCTTCACACCAGTGCCCTCTGATCACATCAAAGTCCAGTGCAAAGCATTGCAAGATTCCACCTTTGCAGGACAAATTTTTCAGTGTGACAGCACGAACATGGGGGTTTTTTTACTGCATGATCTACTTCTGCTGTGGCATTTGTGCCCAAGCTGTGATGCTGGTGGTGGGAGGTTCCTCTGCAGCATCCCCGTGCTGGGCTGAGACAGCACTGCAGCCAAGCTGCTCCTCGCAAGGCTAAACCTCTCATCTCCATGAAGCATCTCCTCCTGCCAGAGCCAGCCCAGGCACTGGAATGTATGTGCTTGTCAGCAGAGCTTTTGCACATAACAATACGATGCATTGCAACTGCGCTGTAAGAACCATAAAAAATCCTGGCACACATAACACATTCACTTCATATAAATATTTCCAAAAAAACTCAGTGATTGAAGACTCAAATCATATCCCAGTGCAGTCTTGTTTATTCCATAACATTATTTTTATTGCAGGATGACTTATACATAACCTTGAATTTCAAGTTCAGTAGAACAGACAAAGTATTTGTTTAGAGGGCAGGACGATTAAAACCATTTTTTTTCCCTGTTTGAATTGGATAAAATTGTAATATATCCTTTACGTCACAGTAGCACCCTAGTGGTTATCATATTGCATGAGTTACATGAGTTTTCAGTGAACATTATACAGTATATACTACTTTCAGTAAATAGACCAGTCATGCTCATAGTTACATGGAAAACTCCAGGAAATTTGTGATGACATTCCCTGCAGGTTAGTAATTCTACCCATTATTTATACTGGTTTGATTTGAGCTTTAAAATAATCTGGTGAAATTAGATAAGGCTCAACATTCTGCAAAACCTTTATTTCAGACAACTCCAGAAATAGTTTAGGCTAAATATTTGGGATTTACTGAATTCTAAGATCAAGCAAGTTCTCTTTATTCCTTTGATACAACACATTAAAAAAAAAAATCACCCCAATCTCTTTGAGTAACATAATTGCTGATTTTTATGTTGATTTTTTTTAAACATCCTTCTGCATCATTAAAAATAACATGAGTTTAGAGTAAAATTTTTTTTCCAAGTGGGTTGGGAAGTGAAGTTCTCTGGGACCAAACCCTTACTAATCCCTCACTGCGTGCTCTGTGCCTTGCCAGCATAACATACAGCAACATTTGTGCTACAGCCCATCCTCAGTGAGCCACCACCTGCCCCAAGTAACCATTACAAATGGTATTAAATAACCCCTGCTCCAGCATGACCAGAGACCACCCAGCATCCATGCAGCAACTTCTCAGCCTCAGGTTTTATTGCCCACACGGAGCTCCCGGTGCTCCCAGGGGAGGCACCTGCAGCACCCACGGGCATCACCCAAAATTGTCCCAGGTCAGAGTTTGTGCACAGGATACAGGCACTTTCCATTATTCGGTGAATCCACCAGAGGTTTTGCACGAGGCAGCAGTTAAAGAACACCGTGCACTTAACACATGTCTGAGCATGTCCATCCTGATTTTGCAGAGCTCTTAAGTATCTGCTCAAATTGATGCATATACTTAAGCTTATCCCTGTAGAGTTAAGCATGAGAAGTATGTATTTAACCTTAAACATATGCTTAAACGCTTTGCTGAATGAAGACCATAAGGCCTAATCCAGTGATCATTTAAACCAGTATCCCATTATTTTGGTGGCTGCCATGTGCGTCCATTCACCAGATGAATGCTGGAGGCAGATGAAGGAAAGGAGCAGATATATCAGTGTTTTGTTGATATGGAGCCCTCTATATGCAAAACTCTTACAATTTGAAATATTCTTCTCAAGGCATTTTTAAATGGGCAGGCAGTGTCGATTTGTATTTTTTTCTATATTGCTAATATTCCTGCATTTTTTATCAGTTTTTCTGGTGTCTTACTCTGCGTGGCCTCTGCATTCCTACACACAGCATCTCAGTTCTCTTTAATAAAAAAGCCTGTCTCGCTGTGGAAGAAACTATTTGTTAGCCCTGCAGATGTCTCATGGTGTGTGGTTTACTGACAACTCTGGCGAAGCAGGTGACTTTCCAGCTGGAAAAAAGGAGAAGAAAACCCTTATGGCCACTCTGCCTCCATGCAGAGCTGAGCTCCTCCACCTGCCTGGGGGCTGCAGTGGGCACGTGTGGGGATTTCAGTTTGCCAGGGCAGTCCTTGAGTCATATTTGCTGTCACCTGTGGATTTTTTAAACGGATACACACAGCTTTTCCTTGCTGATGTCTGCCTTAGTCTTCCCCACCCCTGTTGCCCTGAGCCTGGGGAGTGGTCCCGTGCCCCAAGTGTCTCTGCACATCCCTGCCAGCCCCTTGTGCAACCACAGACACGTGGAGCCTTTGCACATGGATCCCCTCATCAGCACCAGCGTAAAGGCGTAAGAAAAGGCTCAGCTGCTCTCCAGCTGAAAACCCACCCATCCATCCATCCATCCATCCCATATCTCAGGTAACACCAGTAGCAGATCCCAGTGAAAATGACTTAGGGATTAGGTGAGGTTGGAGTGACCCTTCCTTTGAAGTACTATTTTGGCTTCCAGTGATCCAAGACAGAGGTGTTACCTTTCATTACAGCCCTGGGTGGACTTTAGCTCCATTAACTTGCCTAATTGTGCCTCTTGGCTGATTTCTGCTCAAGCTTCCCGTTGTGCCCTAGTGCACCCCAGAGCTGCAGTTCCTAATCCTGATGTATTTGCTGTGGGCAGTGCCAGGTCTGTCACTGTGCCACCACACACCAGCAGCCAGGGCAGTGGCACTGATCCCCTTCCAAACCTCCTCTCCTCCTCCCATCCAGAGGGTAAAGCAGCCTCAGTCGATCATCTTGTAAAACAAAGTTGCTAATAGATGTGCCCCTTTCTCAGATGCTTTGGCACTTAGAGATAAAAGGAAGCTACGGTGTGTTATTGTTTGTTTATTGAGCTGGTTGGTCAATGCTCAGCTACCAACACCCTGTGATTCACAGAACTTGGCTGCAAGAGGTAGAGTAAGGGGAAAAAAAAAAGGTTTCTTTGGCTTTTCTTCCTGCTCTGTAATTGTCACCAACAGCTGAGTCCCTGAGGGAGGCTGGCAAAATCTCCCTGATTCATCCAAAACAGCCAGAGGGGGATCTATATTTATGTGTGTTTGTAATTTAAATAAGTAAATTTTAAAAATTCCTCAGCAATTTATAACTTATATGCTAATGCTATAGGAGATAGAACGAGAATGCACAGCTTTGTGTAAGTAGAAGCTTCTGTTAATTTTCAAACCTCCCAGAACCTTTCCTTTGCTAAAGAGAGATAAACCACGTTTTGTTTAGCTTGACAAAGTCGTTCACTCCCAGACTGGGAAGCCGTACGCCAGCTTTCAGCCTGAAGTGGCTTTTTGTGGCTGAGCTGGAAACGCTTTAAAAAGGTTTGTAATGGAAATGCTGACAAACAGCACGAAAAGTGGCACTAGGCGAGCAGCGCTACGATATTTCCAACTTTCTAGGAAGTTCATAGACAGCAAGTGGTGAGTTAGGCTGCCTGGAAATAGACTTTTAGCAATCCTGGTTTTTGTTTTCCTCCAGTGCATGAGCAGAATTTGAAGTTCAAAGGTAGGGGCTGGAGCAGGAGCTGTGGTCCTGCCCTGGTGTGGGGTCTGGCCCCATCCCCAGCCTGGTGCAGTCGCTCCAAGACGTGCCACCACTCCAGCTGACTCTCCAGACCTGTAAAATCAGGTTCATATTTCTGTGTCTCTCACAGGACTACCTGTTGTAGCTTTTACGCCAGCTGTCTAAAACCTTCCAGTGATATTTGATTTACTGTTTTATTTCTTGGTAAGACGCATCTTCATGCTCTTCATTTTCCTGGATTGAATACTGTCTTTTATGTTGGATATGTTTTAGCCTGTGACATACATGTTAATTATTTAATATACAGATTATCACTGAGCACATAATTTTATAAACCAGAAGGAGTTTCTCGGTGAATAATACGGTTAACCTAAACAGACATGTAACTAAGTATTTACAGGGGAGGATACCAGGCTGCACGGTATGGATCTTGCTGGTTGGGATGTGCACAGTGGGATGCTCTTACTGCCACTGAAATCAGTATTAGGTCTCACATGTCTTACTGGGAAGAGACATGAATTTTCAAAATCTCCCATTAAGAGCCCAATCCTGCCACCCCTGCTCACACGTGAAATCCCATTGATATCAGGGAGTCTATTTGCCTGATTAAGGACTAATTCTGTGAATAAGGATTTGCAGGAAGTGGCCTTATCTCCTCTGCATACCACAGATCCTGCTCTCTAAAAGTGTTTGCTGTGAGCGCTTATCGTTTATGTAAGTGCCCTTCAATGGACATTTATATAATGGGGTAAATATTTAAAAGTTGTGCAGCGCTTTAGCTATGCAGGGCTAAAGGATGTGAGTGCTCCTGGCTGGAGCATCAGGCACCTTTTCCCCAAGTGCCAGGAATTATAAAAGGGAAACCTGTGATTCCAACAGGGTTTGGGAAACACGGTGCCGTGCAAGAGAGATCAAGATATTTGCATTTTTTTAAGTGGGGTTCATTAGGACATAAAATCCATCTCTGCTGAAATCCCAGGTAAAGCCAACTCAGAAATAATGTTGTTGCTTCATAGTAAAACGTTTGTTGTAACTTGGCTTTCTGGCGAGCTGTCAAGTGAAACTTCAGCCATATAAATAATGGTGTTTCAAAAGGAAATGAAGAGGGTGAAATGTTTTGAAGAGATGGCAAATCCTGAGTAGTGTGTCTTTCCCTGGAACACAGATATGCCATTATTTACAACCATTACTGGAAAAACACATGCAGTGGCTGAGAGGTTTGCTGTTTGGTTGGTTTTTTTTTTTAATTTGACTAAACTCTTTTGCATTGTTTGTTCATCAGCAGCAGAAACTACAGTTACCAAATTAATGAAAACCAAGTGATGCCTTTGAAGAATTTTTAAATGAACCTTAACCACTGCCTACGGCGACTCACTCAAAGTGAAGGAAAAAAATAAATAAATAAAATAAAATTAAGGTGAACTAGCCACTGTTACTAAGAGTCAATTGACAGAAAGCATGGGTCATTAATTTTGTGTCCTTTGTTTTGTCAGTTTGTTTTCGTGAGGCCTGGTAGAGAAAGTAAAACCAGTCAAGCTGAAAATTGTCTGCTCTGTAGCTTATTTCCCCTCCCAGCATGCCCTGACCCAGGGGAGCGGCTGCGGGGCCGTGGCCCTCCTGCCCCTCCCGGCCCACATCCCCATGGCAGGAGGGGTTTGTTAGCAGAATGTTAATTCTGCCCCAGCTCAGCTTTAATCATGTGCAGGTTCTGGACGTCGGGAGGAATGAAATGTCCTCCTGCACGCAGTAACTTCAGTGAGGGGAAAAAGACCCCGCGGTGCTTTTGGCCTTGGAGTAAACTCTGACCGAAAGTCAGAAGGGAAAAATAAAGCCGTGACCAAAGGCAAAAAGGAATGTATTGCTAATTTTCAAACATCCTCACAATATTCCTCGGCCTTTTTCTCCTCTGCCTGTGCATCCTTCCCACTCACCTCCCCTGGGTGCCCATGTGGGGCCGGGATGCTGCAGGTGAGGACCTTGGTGCCCCAGCACCTGGGTGGGATCTCTTCTCTCACCAGTACCACAGAAAATCCCTGTGAGGCTGAACTCTTTTATATTTACATAAATCCTGAATATCTTTGCTGAATAATCACAGCTAGTGCTGTTTTACGCAGATAGGAATGTTTAACTCTGATTGTGGTGGGCCCAGAGGTCCTACAGCTGACACAGACCTCATCCCTGCACGGTCCATCCACAGAGGAATGCCTTGCTCTGAGACAGTTTTCTCTTTAAAACACAAGAAGAGCTGGCGGCATTCAAAGAAAGCAAATATTACACATTTGCAACCGAATCCCATAAAATTAGCAGTGAAAACACTTTTCTTTCTGTGCCAGAGATGCAGGCGGTGATAGGTAGACATGGGATACACGAGGCAGATGCTCGTTGTTTTGCTTTTCCACGCCGCGTGCGCCCACGTGAGACCCTGCAGCCCTCCAGTGTGACCACTCATTTCCATGGCCGCTCAGCTGAACCCACATAATCTCTCCCCAAGATGTAAAAGATAAATGTGAACCTTTGGTACATGATTATGCCGAATTAACTTGTTCCCCCGTGCCTGTAAGGTTTAGGTGGATAATTGGATTCCTCTTCGTTTTTTGGTTTGAAGCAATCTTTTCCGTCATTAGGCTGGTTGCCAGAAGTGGGTGTTTGTGGCTGGGTGTTATTGCAAGGGCTGAGGGCCAGTGTGCTCATAAACAGAGAAGTGACATAATGTCTTTGGTATAATGAGACAGCTTAATGCAAAGCACTGCAGGAATTAGGGGACACGCTTCAAGAATGGAAATGAAACGTATGGAAAATGTACCGTTAGTGCTCTGTCAAAAAGACACTAGAAAAAAAGCAAACACCTATTTGATTAAACACTCTTGGAACGAGTTGTATTGAGAAAAATGATTGCTTTAGCTCCATTATCTTAACGTTCATTGGAAATAAATTTCCATTAATTGAGTAGCCTTTAAACCAACAGTTAAAATTGATTTTGACACATGCCAAAACCTCACAGTTTTTGGCATTATCTCCTAGATGCTGGATGTTGGTAGCAATGTGCTAAAAAGGTCTTTTTTCCTGTTGAGAGAGGGCTAACTTTTTGTTGTTGTTGTTTTATAATTTAGCACTGGTGTTGCTTAATATTTGTTTTTAAGAGACCAAAGCAGTTTGCTGAATCACTTTCATGGTTCATTAAAGCAAAAGCTGCAGCTTCTGTTCTGAGTGCCCAGATAACATTTTCAGATAAACGCAGTTTCCTGAAGTTTGTGCTTTTTTTGTGGTTTTTGTTTTGGTTTGTTTTGTTTTGTTTTCTCCTGGGTCAAGCCCAGAACCTTTACCTTATGAAACAGATTACGCTTTCCAAATATTGTATGTTAAGTGTGTGTTGTTGCTTGTTATCTATAAATCAGATGCAGAGTCTTAATGCCCAAGAATGTTCCGTTAACTCTAAAGAGAAACGTTCACTTTTATATAGGAAAAAAGTCTTGGCAGACAAGTTGGAAGTACCAGATGGAATAGGTTGTGCCACACGGATTATAAGATTTCCCCCCCTCCTCCCTTCTTATTGATGTCTTAAATTGAACATGTTCCATCTGTCTGCTCTCAATAATGAACAGTAACTTTTTTTTTTTATTGTAAAGGTAACAAATTCCATATAGAATAAATTAATTCAAGCATGTAATGAAATGTGCTAGGAGTGTGTGTGTTGGAATTATGTGTAGAAATCTAATATAGTTCATAAACTGCAGCAGGTAAGACTGGTGGCAGAACTGACAGCTACTCAGGGAAGGGCAGGTAAAAATTACTGTTAAAAATGATGCCAGGAGAAGTTTGCAGCAAGAACCTCAGGATCTCACAGGATGGGAAATTCAGCTGTGCCATCAGCGTTTATTCAATTTAATAGTGCTCGGATAAGGGGCTTTCAGTCGTGTCAGGTCCTCTTCCAGCATGAGGGGTCTGTGAGCAGGTAGAAATGTGGTGTTTTACCTGTGTCAAGGCCCCTTTGTGCTGCTGGAAGGAAACAGAACACAGTGTCCATTAGGCTCCAGTTCCCCCTGCATCTCCTGAAGAGGTTGAACGTTGCACTGTTAGACCAAAAGCATTTTTAATTTCTTCTCACTGGAAAAAATCCAAAGGATATAAACTTAAAGCAAACTCAAGTGCTTTGTACGCTGAAGCAAAAACAAAGTAACCTTTTAATGCAGTGATGAGCTGTTGGGCTTCAGACTGATATGTTTGGTTTGAGATAAATCCCTGCTCCTGCTCGAGACTGCATTTTACTTTCTCTTCTTTACTCTGTAGTGGCTTGAGATAAAGGCACTGTGCCTTTTTTGCACATTTCTATAAATAGAGAATTAAACACAGAGCTTTAAATACTAAAACAGGCACACTTTTCTGTTAAAAGTTGATTTTATTTTCATCTGAACACACAAATATATGTATTTTTGTTCTTGTATCAATGAATTTTAAAAGGTTGGCTCTTTAAACTTTTGGGAACAGTTGGTTTTGATTTTGGATGTAATAATCTTTTCTTTCTGTGACAGGGGTTTTTATCTGGAATTGGAAATTACTCTTTCTTTACTTACAGATAATTGATGCAGACCGAACTTGTTAAAGTCAAAACAAACAACTCAGTTCTTTATTACATGCTTATGTGCTTAGTCACCGACTTTATATTAGATTCTGCAAATGGTACAATTTATGCAGTGACATGTCGGAGACTTAATGTTGTAATTTTCCTGCTCCTAATGGAGAATTAAGAACCCGGAGGAGCTCGGAGGTTCACATGCGCAGAATCCCTACTGCTTGGGTGCAGAGGTCTCGCAAAAATTTAGTAAGTGAGAAGGAGAACAAAGATCCTTAGTCGGGGGGAAAAAAAAATTGGATAGCCTGTGGCTGAGAAGCTGATTGGGACAGGTAGGCACAGTGGGGCGCGGGATAATGAGGCACATGGCAAATGTGATGCACAGATGTGAAGCCAACTGTAGCTTTGGTTCCAGGAGCCGCGCATGCCACAGCGCTGCGCCTCGGGGCTATGTCTACACCAGAACATTTGGAGCAGTAAACGGCGGGCAACATTAGGTTCAAATTAATCTATTACTCCAGAGCTGTGAAATGTTGGTTGCTTGTTGCGGAATTACATTGCCTCTGGGTGAAATGTTTTAGGGAGATTTTAATGCATGCTCATGGCTCGCAGAGCAGATTAAGAGGAGAAAGGGAAATTAGAAGGGTTAGGAGGGCTGTTGAGGTGCACATTTCTGGTTAAAGTATATGAAAAGGGTATTACATATTTCACAAACAGGCCTGCTCTCCTGTTGGCCACCTGCTGGGACTGAAATATCCTATGCCATAATGAAGGCAGGTTTGCAGAAGCCTTGTAAATAGTTTAGAAAGCAGATAAAGGCAACATTGGCCTTTCCGGAAGATTTGGGAACACGGAACATTTCTTCTGTCCCGCTCCAGGATCCCTAAAACCCTGACCGAGACAATGCCAAACTTCAGCTCTTGGCTATTTACCACTTCAGTTTTGACCACGATGCTAAATGACAGGTAGCCTCCTAAAGTTTCACAACACGTTATTAGGATTAAGTAATCAGATCCAAGCTGTTTTCCCCTGGTACCTAAGTGGTCCTGGCAGGCCCCTTTAAACAGATCCACGGTCCAAAAGGACATGTATTCCAAGTTGTAGCATAAGATATTCTAAATCCTCGTCAATTAAATAAACTTTATTAAATCGGCACAAACTGTTTGGAACTATCTATAAAGAATATATTCTTTTACTATATTGTTGCTTTTCTTATAAAAAAACACTTAATTGAAATGCCTAAGAGCTGCCTGGCACAAAAGTCAATAAAAAGCCTAGAATAGAGTTTATAGGGGTTGTCTATGTACATAATTAAATCCTTCAGGCACTTTAAAACTCTGCAAAATAAATGGTTATGCAAGAATGGCCTGCTGAGAGAAGAAATGCTTGTATCAGCTTTAAGCAGCTGCTCTCTGCTCGGTGTTTCTGTGCTGGAATGAGAAAGCTATTAGAAGAGGGGACGACTGCAAGACCCATACAAATCATCTTTGTTACTGACACTTCAGGGAGTGCTTTATGGTGGCTGTCAAGCCCAATACAGAACTTGGGCTGCGCCTGCGAAAGTCAACTGGCGTTATTTGAAAAGGAGATGGTCGTGACAAAACCAACATCTCTGCCCAAATAACGTTGGGGGCCAGGATGGAGGGAGCTGAGGCAGGAGTTAATGCTGGCTGCAGCCAGGCACTGCTGGGCGAGCGTGCGGCTGAGGCCTGGGTCTGATGGAATAACAGAGGTTAATTGCTTGCAATGGTCTATTGCTGTAATAGGAGTAAAAGGGGAGGACTGTACTTAGATTTGATTTCACTGTTCTTTAGGGAATACAGATCGAGGGGGTGGGATTGTTATTAGGGGCAAAGGAAGTGGTGCTAAAAAAAGAAGAGTTTAATGAATGTAACCAATAGAAAAATTGTAGGTTTGTTTCTCCCTCTGGCCCTCAAAGTTATGATAAATGATAGCACAAGGAAAAGATAACCTACCATGAGAGTAGGATCACCAAGGCCAAATACTAAAACTCCCAGCTGACTGCCCCATACACTGCAGCCTCTGTTCGTGTTTATTTTTTCTGCTCACTCTTGGTTTCGTCAATCAGTATGATAGACGATAACTCCTGACTAGAGCAGCCTGTGTCCTGCTCTCTCACGGTGGGTAGCATGTTGTGGTTGGCGCCGTGCAGTCGGAGGATCACCCGCATCAGAAGCATCAGGGGATGAGGTAGGGAGCAGTCTTCCAGCAGCCCTGCTCCTGGGAGAATAGCAGGCAGCGGTGTTATCAGCATGCAGCCACGCTGCCAAGAAAATGACCACACATTAGTAGCTTTGTTTGGGTAGAGTCTAGGGGGGATGTCGCTCGCAAAAAAATTGAGACGCTCTCTTTCTGTTAAATCATCCCGGTTGTGAGTGTTAAAAGATAGCTTGTTCAAAAAGAAACCATACGCGGCTTGCCCGAGGCGAGGCCGCGACGAGGCTGCGGGAGCAGCTCGGAATTTGTAGCGCTGCAGTCTCGGGGGCAGACACACACCCGTCTGTCTCCAGAAAGCGACAGGTTTTCCTCTTGCTTCTGCACCGAGTCGTCCTCTGCCCTGCCTGAGGGCAGCCTTGCCTTCCTTCCCTGCCATGCCTTTCCCGACGCCTCGCCTTGCCTTTGCTGTGCCCCTGCCTTGCCTTTCCTATGACTTTCCAGGGAACCAGTGAAAAAGAAAATAGCCTTTGCTGGCCGCTGACATGTGAAGAGCTGCTTGTTAAGCCAACAGCTCATCAGATGGCTGGAATTTCCTGCGCCCGATCCGCGGATCGCTGGTGTTGTTTATCTCCTCTCTCAGCACCAATATTTGCCATGTGTGTTATTGTTGAAGGTTTTGCTCCTATTTTGCTAATAAAGGAAAAGAGAAAGTGTGTTTACTAATGCTGAAACCTCAGCTCTTTTGGGGGCTTTGGGTAGGGCCTCTGGGGCCATTTTATTTTCGAGCTGAGCACCCCCTGCCTCCCCTCAAAGAAGGAAGTAGCCAATGTGAAATTCTTTTGATATCTTGTGATGTAGCAGTGGTCAAACATTTCCTGTTCAACATTTTTTCCAGGGTATTTGTGGTTCTTTTCCCAGGAACAAATGTTTCAGGATTTTGGTGGACTGGGCTTTACCAGACACTCTGGGCAAGGCTGACAAATGCATCCACCTTGGAGTGGGGCAGCTGATGCGACCACAGTCACTCGGAGCATCCAAATGGGCTTTTTAGGAAATAACCCCTGTGTGTACATTCCCACTCAGTGTAAATTTCTTAAATGAAACACATCTTTCCTCATTCTCACCAGTTTCTCCCTAATAAGTGCTGGTCTGTGTTGAGGTGAAATTTAACACTAGAATATTAGTTTTATTCCAGCTAATTATGTTACTGCTCATGAACCCTTGGATTTAGGGTTGGTCTGTTTCTAGTTATCCTGCCAAGTTTTTTACTTGACGGAGGGGGTCTGTTTCATACTACTTGGCCTCCCAACCTTTGTAACCCCTGGTTTCCTCTCTTTTCTGAATCACAAGTTTATGTTCTCCCCTTCTGTGAAAAGATTGAAAGCTTGCTCATGCACAAACTGACTGAAAAGCAGTAGTAATTTTTAGTAGATCTTTTCTTAGCAAAACATTTTTGCTGAAAAATAAGGTAAATGCAGTTATGACTGCTGATAGAAAGGAATCCAACTATTAATAAAAAGCAGAGAGGGATTTTGAAACAGGGCTTCCACTGTTACAATGGAGACATTTTCTATTACTTTATTTAGTGCAACACCTGTGGCTGCTCACATTGCTCGTGGCTGAAACAGTCCAGGTCTAGGAAAAAAAAAATATTGCGGTTTCATTAACTTATTTGTACTTTATGTCAGTGTTGTAGCGAGGACTGGGCTTGCAGGGACCAGGTTTGGGGAGGGGGAAGGGGGCCAGGAGCAGAGCCAGTGTGCAGTGGATGTAAACAGGGATCCTGTGGAGGATGCGTGGGTGATCCCAAATCCCACGTGCCACGAGTGAATGATCACTCGTGTGACCTACAGCTGGAGCTCTGATCAGAAGGGAAAGTGGAGCTAAAAGCATAGCAGATGATAGAAAACTGTTAGCTATCTGAGCACTCAATTTGTCCCAGGAAATATCCTTGAATGATTAAACTTCCCTGGCTGAATCACTTTGTGCTCCTGCTTGCTATAAAAGAGATGCTCATTGTTTTCCAAGTCGGATATTGCTGCTTAAATGGAATCACGAATATGTGATCTGGGTTTTGGTTGCTCCCTGCATGCCCAGACCTCTGGCCTGCTCCTGCCACCCCTGGTGCCTCAGGAAGTCATCTGCCTTCCTCTGCCACTGGTGTCCACCTTGCTCCTAAGGACAGTGGAGTCACCTCAGTGGGGTATAAGCAAATGGAGGCATTTGCTAAATTTCATAGTTATGTTTGCCATTAGGTTTTAGCCATTGACTTGCCAGTATTTATCCAGACTGTGGCTTTGTGCACTGTGTCTAAAAGCTGTAATTGTCCCTTCTACATCAAGTACTGCTGCAGAGGATCTGAATGGAGCATCTTCAGAGTCAGGCTGTAAGAGGTGTGTGGGAATGTTTGTGCAACACAGACTAATTCTTTCGTTTAAATACTGGGAGCCAGAAGAATTCAAGTGTGTATCATAGCTGTTAGACTCTAATTGCTCTGAGCACAGGAGGACCAGCCAGTGGTGCTTTATTTGGGTTTGGATGAAAGTGGATTTTTGAGCATATTCAGGAAGTTTTAAAAAGGCAAACAGGATTCAGGTGCTTACAGGCTTTAAATGGGCCTCACTGGACTCTCCTCTTGGTTTCCATAAAAGTTAACTACTGAGATTTATCTTGGAAATAGAATGATGTGTCTAACAAAATAATTTACTTTCTGCTTGATTAATATATAGACAGTAAAACACCACTGAGCTGGTCATTGAAATTAGGGGCAGGAAATGGGATTCCAGTCTTTTGACACTGCAGTGAAAGAGCTTTGGAATCCAAAGCATGGGGAAAAGTTGCTTCGTCTCTTTATTACTGTGTCTGTAGGCAAGATGATTTTTAACAAACAGGTTTAATCACAAGAAAACAACACCGACTTACTTGAGATAAATTAAAGCATGTCAGAAATTATATATATCCAGTACTGAACTCAATTAATTGTCTTGACCGACATAATTCAGTGATATGCGCTTCTTTTAGCTCATATTTCAATATGGGTTTTATTAGCTTTTTATAGCCCTGCTCAATTTAAACCAGAACGTGCTGGGTCTTTCCCAGCCCTGGCTCCTCTGGGTCCAATTCTGTTTTTCTTCTTCAAGATCTGATTCTGCTCCCATTGTATTCGACGACAAAACCCCCAGTAAAGTCAGGAAACCAGCAGCCTTTATTCCCACTGAGGCCGGTGGGAAGCAGAGCTGGGTAGGAATTGCCAGGTTCTTCTGTTTTCTTAAACTAAACAATCCAGGCTCCTTTGGTTCCCTCTCACAGACGGTCTGTCCAAGTAACCCCATTGTAAACCTGTTCCAGGCTGGGTTTTTATTCTCCGTGGGTGACTCAGTCGCACGCGGCGTCCCTGAGAACACAGCAGTGGGTTGTGTAACACAGTGAATAATCCCTTGGCTGAATTCACAGAGATATGCTTTGGTCCTTATCGAGGTGTGCCTCCTTCATACCACACGGTCATCCCTAATCACCACTCCACGAGCCTTTCTCAGTCCTGAAGGGTGAAGGATGAGTTTCGGTTTTGTAACAGATCACTTGCTATTTCTGTTATTAAATGTCAAACAACTTACACTCTTTTTGTTTACACAGCCCTACTCTCTGATAAAGTCACTAATGAAAGGATTTAACAAGCACAGAGGGAAAATTGCCCTGTCCTGTGCGTGGATCATCCACGCATCACGCATTCATAATCTTCCTTCAACCCATACCACTTGCCTTTTCCTTCCAACAACAACTCCTTGACATTTCCAGACAAGCTGGAAGATAAATGAAAATCACTTAACAGAAATCCTGCAATAAATGTAAGTGTTGCCTATCTTCAGCATCGATTTGCAGATCCAAGTGTGCAGTAAGCTTACAGTGAAAGATTTTATAAGTGAGAAGAGACCTCCTGACAGTCTTCCTGAGGAAACAAAAAAGCCAAGAGGTTTCCCCAAAGGGGCTAATGAAGATGAGCCTGCATTACTGGAAATGAAACATAAATGCTTTATTACTTTGCAAAGTGTTTTTATGAAAGCCACTCAAAAACTGTTCACCTACAAGTGAGGTGCACTTGGTTTCACGTGACATACAAAATTTCACCTTAAAATTTGAAATCTTTTACCATAACTGAAGGAATACAAAGTTTTGACTGTTCTCTCTCTCCAGTGGCTTTCTCTGCATAGTCCTTCTTCCCATGAATTTAAAATAGTTTGCTTCCAAAATGTAAAATCACAGTGAATTCCAGTGAAGTGACAGCGTGCGCTGGTTCATTACATGATGTGTCAGAGCAAATCACAGGTCCCCCAGCTGGTTTTTGTTAGAGAGCTCCTCTGCGATGGCTTGGCAGATTGGCACTGCTCCTGTCTGTCTCCCAGGTCACCTTGCTTCCTGCTCATGTACAATTACACTCTACATGTGAGCTGCTTTGGCCACTTGCTTGGCTTTAGGTCCCTGCAATACCACAGAGAAGCTGCTTTGCTTTCAAGGCACCTGACGCTGACGTATCCTTAAATCTCTTTGAGATCCTTCTTCCCATCTCTGTCTTTCCCTCTACCAAGAAGAGAAAGAGGACAAAACACATAGTTTGGGGTTTGCTCTGGGTTAGCAATGTTGTAAGTTGTGCCTGCAATATTCACATTATACATTTGAGGATTGGCGAAAAGAATTCGAATGTGCAAAAAACCCAAATTACTGGACCAATAAAATACCTGCACACTTTAAGGTTACTTATGTATGAAGATGTATGTGCTGGAAGTTTCTCTAAAGATCTCGTCCTTCTGTAAAGCTACCACTGACCCTGAAATTTCACCTTTGCTGTTGCTTCATATAGGAGATTAATTTATGTTGCGATAACTTGATAACTTCATGCAGCTGTAATATTTGCTGCTGTTTCTGGCATCCCCCGTGCACGCCCTGCTCTGGATTTGGTGCAGACAGAGCTGTTCTCAGCTGAGAGCACCATCTCAGCCAGCTGATTTACCAAGAGTTTCCCTATCAGGCACTGTCACACTGCACTGACGGCTGAACGTCGCTTTGCGTTTGAAGCCTTTGGAATTAGCATCAGCAAGAAGGGGAAAAGGGTTCAGGAGATTCGTGGTGAGAGTTCAACACCTACAGTGAGAGGCTTCAACTCATTTTGGTGATTTTATTTGGTGAGATGAAGGGCTTTGGAAGTCACAATATTCTGCAGAGGTCAGTGGATGAGGCTCATCCACAGCAGAGTTGGAGGCTGTGCAATCCCACATCCCTTTCCACTGCCCTGACTCAGCACACAGGCACCGATAGATTGGTGTGGCACTTCCCACTGATGGGGAATGCCAGTCCTGGCTGGAACAAAGGGACATGTCCAGGGGTGAAGCGGGATGCTGGGGCTGGGCTCCTGCTCCCCAGCCCCTTGGGCTGTGTTCGGTGGCAGTGTCTCGCCGAGGCTTTGTTTATTTGTTCCACGATTACACGTATGAGCTTCCAGAATTTATGAGATCAGAGGTCAAGTGAAAGGTCACAGTTCACAGGTCAAGTGAGAGGCTAAAATTTGTGAAACCAAGGAAATGACAGGACAGTGCCAAGTGAAAGGTCAAAAGTCAAGTGAAAGGTTCAGCGTGGATGAAAGTGAGCAGCCTGAGCGCCTGCCAGACCACACACCCAAGAGGATCCATGCTGACATCCTCAGCATCAAAACGCAGCCTAAGTTTAATTCCCTGGCATAAACTGGGGCAGGAGATGGGCTGAGCAGCCATCACTCAGATCAGGCTCCAATGCTGGCTCTGGTGGTGCCATTTGAGGGTAGCTGAGGCTGATTCCATCTTCAGGCTCAAATGGATATTGACAACAATGAATTTTGAGCTTTTCTCACAAAATTTTCATCAGGATGGGACAAGTCAGAATTAGATCTTTGTTCTTGCCAGTAGTTCTAGATTTATTTCTCTAGGATGAGTCAGTGTTGGTTTGTCCTCCCCATTTCTTTCACTGTATTTACATGCAAAATCAGTCTTGTATGTATGTAGACCAGATCAATCAAGATTACTGTTCCACATTTAAACCCTATTGCATCAGAGAACAGTCATTTCCATTTGATTCTCATTTCAGCATGCTTCCCTAACAGCACCTTGAGTCAGCAGGGCACACACTCACTGCAAGCTGCTGGTTTGTCCATTAGGGATCTGTAATTCCATGTGCAAAGGTATCTTATCGGCTTTTTTTTTTTTAATATAAAGCAGAAAAAAAAATTATGCTGGTCAAGACATCAGTTTATCTAAAATAGTTTCTTTTAGCCTCAATCCTGTTTTGAGATGACTTTTTTCCTGATGAGTATAAATAAGTGAAGAAATCCTCACAAGCTCAGAAAAAAAAAATACAAGGAAAAATGATGTCAGTCTTCCTTTCTTCCAGTTGTCCCTTTCTTCAAAAAGACTTCAAACAAAAGAGCAAAGCCTGGTTTTTAATGCAGGACATTACCTAATTAGTGGAACACAGTTAATATTGGCACACCTTCTAATGATGTGCAGGATCATTGCAGTAATTAGGCTCCATATTAAAAAAGTTGAGAGGCCTTCTTTCCCTTCCTAAACTGCTTCCTTGCTTCATGATAAACCATGGTCCCCAGGGACATGATTCCTGGAATTTGTCTTCCATTTGTCTTCTGTTGAATTGCACCCCTGAGAAGGGGACTCATCTCCTGGTCAGAAAAAGAGAGGAAAACAACAGTTGGGACAGTAGGGGAATGCAAATCAGTGCTTTAGTTCCTCCAGTTGATAGTCCTTAAAATGCTTTATCTTGCCTACACCAGTTGCATCCTTTCTAGATTAAATTTCAGCCTCCCAGTGTTTGTCCAGCTTTCCACCCCCCTTCAGAAAAAGTGGGATGTGGAGTGAAACATTGTGTGCTTGATAAGGGAGATGTAGATCTTAATGCCAGCACATGTCTACTCACAGGCTTCCTAGAAAATGGGCATTTATGCTGATTAATGGCAACTGCAGAGAGGTTGGATGACCTTTGAAAATCCCTTCCAACCCACACCATTCTATGATTCTGTGAAAAAGAGGTTAAAAATTGCAAAAGGCCACCAGCCTGTCTTTGATTTACACCCAGCTCCAGAGAAGGATTTAGATTCTGCAGTGCTGGGGTCTCCAGCATCATCATTGAGCATCCGGCTCCAGCAACAGCTTTCCAGTAGCTGTGTAGGAGTGATCTACTCCTTTGAGCAGTGTCCACCGCCTGCAGAGCCTCCCAGGTGTCCCCAGTTGGGGTCTGTGACGCCAACATGCTCCACAGTCACCATCAGGGGCCACAGTGACATGTGTGATATGTTAAACCCCTCTCCTCTTCCTCCCAATGTCATAGGATTAAGCTGCTTTAAAACCCTTTGATTATATTAATTTCACGTTTCTTCCGTGGGGAACGCAGTCGTCTGCTGTCTGGAGTTCTCCCACTCCAAATTACATGGAATGTTATGTATTCTTAGGAGTCTTGTCTTGTTGGGAATTACAGTGAATCACAACACTGTTCTCACTGGCTGCACATTTGTTATCTGCCTTGCACGGTTCCCAGCAGCGTGGGGACAGTTTGTTGAGTGGCATGTTAATACCATTTATTTTTTTAAGCCTAACTAGGGGTATAAAATTCCTCGTCAAAATTCTGTCACGTTCTCTGGGCACTGGTAAATGAGTATCTCCTTACAACTGTTTTCTTTCTAGCAGAGGAGCCTAAGCTGGTGTATACACGTAGGAGTGTTCAGTGCTCTCTGGGAAATGGGGCTGACAAAGAAACCTCTGAAGTCATCTAAGGCCAAATTCTTTCCACAGAAATCTGTATGTATGGGACCCACTGAACTTGCACATGCATATCTGGGGGCAGATTTTGACCCTAGGTAAGCAAACAGCTACGACCAACGAGTTGTTTACTTTTCCTAAGTTTTTGCCTTTCCTGATTATTAATATTACTCTCATAAATTATTTTGAGCTACACTTTCAAAACTCAAGACTCCAGGCCCCAGAGGATGAAATACAGCAGCCCAATTACACACAACCGGAGTCAGGCTCTAAAAGTCAGGAGTTTTTGAAAGACATGAACAATATTTAGAGAGCTGGTTAATATTAATTCCTTTGGGAACTATAAGTCTGGCCATTAATAGGCTTAGAGTGATAAAAATGGCAATATGGTGTGCACGTATAGATGATATTGTCAAAAGGAGGCAATTAGTAGCACAGAAAGCACATGCACATGTGGTGAGCAGGTTGAAATGAGAAATACTGCCAGCAACATGATAACAGAGCTAATGGCAAAAGCAGAATGAAACAGTAGCACAAATTGTTCCTCAGCAAAACAGAGTGAAGATTTTTTCATCCAAACAGATTTTCTTTCTCATTCTCTATGGCTGCTGCTAAGGTCCTAAGTCAAGACATCAGACAAATGCTTCTTGTCTACCTTCCTACACGTATTTGACTGAGACTAGAGAATGTGATTATCTGCCTGAGGATCTCTCAGAAACTGGGGTTGAAAACCATGATCTGAGTCTCTCGAGTCAGTAGAAATACTGGAAATGACATCCCAATCTGAAGCATCCCCCCCACTCAGGTTTAACTTGTCAAGTGTTTTAAATTGGCCAAATATTATGTTCCCTACCAACTCTTCTAATCTTGGCAGAGCAGTATTTGAGCCCAGACTCGCAGACTGACGGGCTCTGAGATAATGATTTCAGCGTGTGTCCGGCAGGTACTCAAGGACCAGAGGATGCTGTGCACAGAGCCTGCTCTGATCTTACAGATAATTGACTGACTTATCTCCCAAGTGCATCCAATGCCTCGTACAGCTTCATCTTTATCTCATTATGCTCTTTTAGGGTTAAAAATGAGGAGTTTGCAGGGCAGCTAAATTGCTGCCTGTATCCTTGGGCGGGGACAGTTATCATAAACACAGCCCCACCAGCCTTTGAGCTGAGTGAGAGCTTTTGCATTTTGGCTTTGGAAAGGTACACACCTGTCACTCTAAAATGGAGCAGATGGGTTATAATCTTATCTGCTCACCCTAGATTTGTTGTCAGAAGGAAGTGAGGTAAGGGCAAGTGGTAAATGCAGTGAGGTTTATCTGTGCTGCAGGCCACGCTTTTCCCTCAATGCACTGACCAAAGAAATTGGTGAAGGGGAACATTATGACTTCCCCTGAACAATTGTGTTCTCAATTCTTATCTTACGTTGTTGAATAAATAATTGATATTATAGGAGCAGAAGGCCCTGAAAACAAACTGGCCCATTTTACAATTTCTTGTCATTTGAAACACTATTTTGATTACTTTTCTTATTCTCACTAGTATGCTTTGGCCTGTTCACTCCACTGACTGCTACTGAAAACCTCAGCGTTTGTGAAATATTTTGGCAAGACCAGTGCCTAAGATAGTGCCATTCTCTCCCTGTGTACAAACCTCGTGAGAAAAACCCGTGCACCCTGTGACAGAGCTGGTAAATAAAGACCTCTTATTAGTTTGAACTGCTGCTCTGTCCTATTGCATTACGCTTTCTCATCTTCCTACTAATTATTCAGAGTTTATTGCACAGATAGTAGAATTTGAATGGTATTGATATAATATAAAGACTCCATAGTAGATACTTGCTCTTGCTGCTCTGCCTCTGGGATTATCTGATTGTGCCTGTGATGTGTGAGAACTACTCGTGCTTTCCTTAGGAGTTTGTCTTCTAAAAATTGCACATAACTTTAGAGATCCAGGCCTGATTATAGGGTCAGCAAAGGAAAGGGTAATCACTCAAGCTTCAGTGGGCCTAATCACTCCCTGTGGAGTGATAATTGTTGTCCTTCACCACACTTAGAGTGCAGGCAGTGTCTGCTCTGTCACATAGCTTTACTTGCTTCCTGCCCTCCATTAGAATATTAAATCCTCCAACTGGCAAAGCATTTTGGCTCTCTAGGTTAAAAAAAAAAAAATTGAGAAAAATGCTGTCCATTGGAGCAGAGCACTGAGATATTCACACAATAAAACCTGACACCTTATATATCACGCACTGAGAGAAGCATCAGGAAAGTTTCCAGCATGAAAACTACTGAAAGCTATGTCAAATATGGGCATTTATCATTTGTATATAGAAAACAGGAAATTATTTGGCCCATCTCATCCCAGATGGAATGTGGAAGACAAATCCAGGACGGCAGAGCATAATTATTTACAACTCAGCAAATGAAAACCTGCACACCACTACTGAAAGCAGGCCAGGAAATAGCTAAAATATCAAAATGATCTGAAAAGGAACAGAAGGTGCCAAAAGGTTGAGAGCTTGTTAAAAATTGACCTTCACTCAAGGGCTTCATTAAAAAATCAAGAAAGGATTGTAATAAGTTTGGGAGAGTTAGAGGAAGATATAAACCCGTTTCCCATCTTGGCAATTGGAAAAGACTGGATTAAGTTGGAATTTGTATTTTTTTTTTTTTAAATCTACTGGAAATAGTAGATATCCCATTAGTATGTTTTATTTCTAATTTCTGTTGCACAGAAATGGCAGCAGTACCCCACAAGATGGAAATACTTGCACACTGGAGGAGATGATGCTCATATCCCAAGAATCTGCCATCTCTTAGTTTTGGGGCTAATCTAAGGGTCACTGGAGTCAAAAGGAGTCTTTCAGAGGGATTTGGATCAAACTCTTTCATTCTATGTTTACATAATTACAGAGCTCTTATGGTGGGAGCAGTTCAATAACGGGCGAGCGCAAGCCAAGGTCTTCACAAGTTTTTTCTACTGCCTATTTAGAGAAGCCCTATCCTTCTCCAGTTCCAGCTCCACTTTTGGCATTTTGCTCCATCCTACAATATTTAGGTTGTCTGATTTCTCCAGATCCTGCAGAATCAGTCTCCCAGCAGTTAAACCTGGCTCCCAAGAAAACTCTGGTTGTGGTTTGCTCATAGCACGCTTTGGAAAGGGAGTAAATACCAAAGTTGGGATGAGGTATTACAAAAATGCCAGTTATGCTTTCCAAAAATCTCACAGCTGAGAAGCAGCCTTGACATGGCACGATGGGAGAGATGTCACCTCACTAGGATGTAAATAAGGTTGCTGATATGAGCAGATGTGGAGTAAATCCTGGAGATTTTCATGCTTGAGTTAGGAACTGAAAACCTGTGAAGAGGTTCAGGGTGGGATTCACTTTTGGAAAAAAGGCAAGGAGAACTGTTAGGAAAGGCACCAAAAGTTTTAAAAATAGATGCCTAGAGTTGGGCTCCTATGCCTGTATTTAGAGTTCTGAATAAGTTTGTTTTGATTTAAGAGAATGCTGGCACTGGGGATCAACATGTCCAGTTAAGAACTCTTCCCACTATGTTTTAATGAAAAACTAAAACATAGAAACTAGATGATGTCTTTCACAGAGAGGCGTCCTTAAGAGAAAGACTTACTCAGCAAAGCAACTGCTGGAGCTGCAAAATGACCTTAGGAATCCACATACTGCAAGTAAATATTTATTGCCGTTAAATCGTTGGCCCCGAAAGCGAGCGTTCGTATTCTGGCGAAACCGTGTGGAAACTGAGTTCATGCACATGTTGTCAGCCATGGGCCCTGCACCACATCATCAATCTGAGATAAGTATTTGGGAGGAAGAGGCTGGGCGTGTGGGGAGGCTGCGCGCTCATCCCCGCGGCGTGAAGGGGAAGATCGTGTAATAACAGAAAAACAGAGTGGGTGTTGTGAAAAACAAGGCACTGAACTCCAGCAGTGGGGAAGTGTGTAGTAGAGTTTCTCCTCTTTTCCTACCCGCCATGAAAGAACTGCTGCAATAAAGATAAATGGGGGTTTTTTTGTACAAATATCTGGTTTTGTGGCACCCGCTGTGACATTTCAATGAGCATGTCCTCCTCGGAAGGGCCAGAGCAGCATCTCCTAAAACTTCAGTTATTTCCTCACCACCTTTTCCCTTGTTATTCACACACTTATGAGATACCCTGTTAGTTCTGTCATTAATTGGTAAGCTTCACATACGTATTACAGATGTCTTTAAAAGTGTAATAGAGTTTTGGAAGTCATTTCATCTGATTGTGAGACTGTTGATTGCCACCTCTTAATGAGCAAGAAGAACTGATACCACTGTCAAAATCAGTGAGTGTAAGACTTAAAAAATAAAAAAAAGAAAGGTGGGGGGGCGGGAAGAATTGGACTAAGATCACCTTGAACTTTTCAAGTTTCTTTGTAATTTTTAGGAATTTGACTCAAAATCAGTTAAAGCAGAGGCTGCAGTTTTGTCAAAGCCAAAAATATGTCCCTGAAGTACTAAATTACCTTTGTTCTGAGTTAAAGCAATTTGTTATATTATCTAGAAAAAAAGAAAGCCCTTTTGATAGAAGATGTAGAACATGCANGATAAATGGGGTTTTTTTTGTACAAATATCTGGTTTTGTGGCACCCGCTGTGACATTTCAATGAGCATGTCCTCCTCGGAAGGGCCAGAGCAGCATCTCCTAAAACTTCAGTTATTTCCTCACCACCTTTTCCCTTGTTATTCACACACTTATGAGATACCCTGTTAGTTCTGTCATTAATTGGTAAGCTTCACATACGTATTACAGATGTCTTTAAAAGTGTAATAGAGTTTTGGAAGTCATTTCATCTGATTGTGAGACTGTTGATTGCCACCTCTTAATGAGCAAGAAGAACTGATACCACTGTCAAAATCAGTGAGTGTAAGACTTAAAAAATAAAAAAAAGAAAGGTGGGGGGGCGGGAAGAATTGGACTAAGATCACCTTGAACTTTTCAAGTTTCTTTGTAATTTTTAGGAATTTGACTCAAAATCAGTTAAAGCAGAGGCTGCAGTTTTGTCAAAGCCAAAAATATGTCCCTGAAGTACTAAATTACCTTTGTTCTGAGTTAAAGCAATTTGTTATATTATCTAGAAAAAAAGAAAGCCCTTTTGATAGAAGATGTAGAACATGCATTTACTGTTTAAGGGGTTTTAAAGATGGTGGCTTTGGGCTGCAGTCTCAGGAAAATGGAAGAGGACAGTCGTATTTCCCCACATGTAACAACAGCAGTGTATTTAGGAATTGCAGTTTATGTTTCATGGAAGTGTTAGGGCTGAAGCCAAGTCAAGCACTCCAATCAGAATCAAGACCTGTGCACAGGGGCAGCACTTTCTGTGTGCAGTTCAAACCTCTTTGATGTTTATGGTGGACTCAACTGAGTGGATGAGGGTTGCAATATTAAATGAAAAGCTAAGTTTTCCTGCACTACTACTGCTGCTTTTTCATTTCTGGCTGGTGTTGTGACCATGTACTAATTTCCACGGGTATCTGTTCTCTGTCATTAGTAAGTCTTTCTGGTGTTTTAATACCCATTTCCCATGAATTCTCCATCAAAATGAGTATTTTAAAAACTGTATTTTCTTGACCAAAAATCATTATTATTTGCTCATTCAAAACCTATTAAGGATTCCTTACGTGACAGACCACTGCTAGGAGAAGAAAGGGATTTTTCCTGAGCTACCACAGCAGAAGTATTTGCACAATTGTTCCTAATCTGTTGGTGTGTAATCTGCCATTTGCTGCGGCTCTTTCCTCCATCAGCCTGAATTATTAACACTGCCTCTTGGCCAAGGCAAACACTATTCCAAACATCTCTGGAGGCCTAATTCAGGCTTTTCTAACTTGTCCGTTTTGGAGTTGAGACTTTTAAATAGTTTAATCTAACACAAAATAAAAGGAGTGGAAGGGCTTGCCCTCATTTTGGTGAGAACTGAGTCTGGTCCTAACCCCGTACAATAATTATTTCCTAGTTTTTCTTAACAAGGGCCTTGCTAGTTGATCAATATTTGCTTCAAGGAAGGAGTTCAGGGCTGGAAAGTTGCAATCTGAGACGATGTATTCATTGCCATTGTGATTGGTTAGGGATAAAAGCTGGTGGAATACAAAACCCTTTTGAGTCTTAACTACAGTGCTGAACGCTATAATTATTTTAAAAAATACATATCCTGACTCTGCTCAGAAGCCTGTTTGCTATAATTCACCCCTGTGTTAATAGCCTCCTAACATATATGAATGTATGCTAAAATGGGTTTTAAACTACTAGATTTATGGCTTGGCAGACTGGTAAATGCACAATTATAGTTCATAATAGGTAGGTATCTGCTGTCCATTGATTTTTCTCTTGTTCTATTTCCTTCCAGAGTGATGTCATTAGACATTACAGGGATGACTAATATTGCCAAGGAATGACATTCACGTGCTAGAGTGCCACATGCCGGCGTTCCCATACGGGCTCCGGCACCTTCCACCCTAAGCATTCCTGCTGCAGCAAAGCCTCAGCCTCGCCAGATCCGGGGTGGATTGGCAGCGCAGAGGCAGTTCAGCTAGGGGGAATAAAAAAAGAGATGAAACCACAAAAGCTGTTTTGGAGCTCTAGATATCTTTCTAATCAGATCGCTGGGAGTGCGTTTGGACTTGTATCTATTCATTCTGCGGTGACGGAAGTGAAGGAACTATCCAGTGAGCTATCTGGTTTTCCCAGAATTGTTTGTACTGCTGACCTTTGTATCTACTCATTTATCCTAATTGTTTTTAGCTGTTTGAGGAAGAATCTCAGATGAGAAAAGCAACTCAGTATGTATCAGAGATCCTATCTGCTGCAACTTTTGTTTTAATTTAAAGCAGACCCAGCATCATTTTGTGCGTCGGTTGCGTAGTACCAAAAGCAGGAATTTGTTGTGGGATTTTTTAATAAAATCGCAGGCCCAAGACAGAGGTCCCTGGACACAGGGAGTGTGAGCTGGGGGTGGGGTTGCTTAGACTCCTCTTGCCCAAACACATTTCCTGATGTTCCCTGGCCGGGACAGCTTTTGATGTGGTACTTTGTTGTGGGAGAGTGGGGAGCACCATTTCAGGGAGGTGGCCAAGCTGGCTCCGTCAGCTTTGCCTGAGTCCAAGATAGGGGAAATGCACTGCCAGACTGTTATAGCTGGAAATCTGGCTCTTGATATCCATAAAACTCCCTCTCCAAGTGGAATTTCCCAGATTAAATGAGAATATTGAGTTTTCTCTGTATGCCTTGTATGAAATTGAAGTTGGGCATGCTTTACTTCTTCCGGGGGATGTATTAAATCTNCTTTGGGCTGCAGTCTCAGGAAAATGGAAGAGGACAGTCGTATTTCCCCACATGTAACAACAGCAGTGTATTTAGGAATTGCAGTTTATGTTTCATGGAAGTGTTAGGGCTGAAGCCAAGTCAAGCACTCCAATCAGAATCAAGACCTGTGCACAGGGGCAGCACTTTCTGTGTGCAGTTCAAACCTCTTTGATGTTTATGGTGGACTCAACTGAGTGGATGAGGGTTGCAATATTAAATGAAAAGCTAAGTTTTCCTGCACTACTACTGCTGCTTTTTCATTTCTGGCTGGTGTTGTGACCATGTACTAATTTCCACAGGTATCTGTTCTCTGTCATTAGTAAGTCTTTCTGGTGTTTTAATACCCATTTCCCATGAATTCTCCATCAAAATGAGTATTTTAAAAACTGTATTTTCTTGACCAAAAATCATTATTATTTGCTCATTCAAAACCTATTAAGGATTCCTTACGTGACAGACCACTGCTAGGAGAAGAAAGGGATTTTTCCTGAGCTACCACAGCAGAAGTATTTGCACAATTGTTCCTAATCTGTTGGTGTGTAATCTGCCATTTGCTGCGGCTCTTTCCTCCATCAGCCTGAATTATTAACACTGCCTCTTGGCCAAGGCAAACACTATTCCAAACATCTCTGGAGGCCTAATTCAGGCTTTTCTAACTTGTCCGTTTTGGAGTTGAGACTTTTAAATAGTTTAATCTAACACAAAATAAAAGGAGTGGAAGGGCTTGCCCTCATTTTGGTGAGAACTGAGTCTGGTCCTAACCCCGTACAATAATTATTTCCTAGTTTTTCTTAACAAGGGCCTTGCTAGTTGATCAATATTTGCTTCAAGGAAGGAGTTCAGGGCTGGAAAGTTGCAATCTGAGACGATGTATTCATTGCCATTGTGATTGGTTAGGGATAAAAGCTGGTGGAATACAAAACCCTTTTGAGTCTTAACTACAGTGCTGAACGCTATAATTATTTTAAAAAATACATATCCTGACTCTGCTCAGAAGCCTGTTTGCTATAATTCACCCCTGTGTTAATAGCCTCCTAACATATATGAATGTATGCTAAAATGGGTTTTAAACTACTAGATTTATGGCTTGGCAGACTGGTAAATGCACAATTATAGTTCATAATAGGTAGGTATCTGCTGTCCATTGATTTTTCTCTTGTTCTATTTCCTTCCAGAGTGATGTCATTAGACATTACAGGGATGACTAATATTGCCAAGGAATGACATTCACGTGCTAGAGTGCCACATGCCGGCGTTCCCATACGGGCTCCGGCACCTTCCACCCTAAGCATTCCTGCTGCAGCAAAGCCTCAGCCTCGCCAGATCCGGGGTGGATTGGCAGCGCAGAGGCAGTTCAGCTAGGGGGAATAAAAAAAGAGATGAAACCACAAAAGCTGTTTTGGAGCTCTAGATATCTTTCTAATCAGATCGCTGGGAGTGCGTTTGGACTTGTATCTATTCATTCTGCGGTGACGGAAGTGAAGGAACTATCCAGTGAGCTATCTGGTTTTCCCAGAATTGTTTGTACTGCTGACCTTTGTATCTACTCATTTATCCTAATTGTTTTTAGCTGTTTGAGGAAGAATCTCAGATGAGAAAAGCAACTCAGTATGTATCAGAGATCCTATCTGCTGCAACTTTTGTTTTAATTTAAAGCAGACCCAGCATCATTTTGTGCGTCGGTTGCGTAGTACCAAAAGCAGGAATTTGTTGTGGGATTTTTTAATAAAATCGCAGGCCCAAGACAGAGGTCCCTGGACACAGGGAGTGTGAGCTGGGGGTGGGGTTGCTTAGACTCCTCTTGCCCAAACACATTTCCTGATGTTCCCTGGCCGGGACAGCTTTTGATGTGGTACTTTGTTGTGGGAGAGTGGGGAGCACCATTTCAGGGAGGTGGCCAAGCTGGCTCCGTCAGCTTTGCCTGAGTCCAAGATAGGGGAAGTACACTGCCAGACTGTTATAGCTGGAAATCTGGCTCTTGATATCCATAAAACTCCCTCTCCAAGTGGAATTTCCCAGATTAAATGAGAATATTGAGTTTTCTCTGTATGCCTTGTATGAAATTGAAGTTGGGCATGCTTTACTTCTTCCGGGGGATGTATTAAATCTCTAATAGCCATGTTTTTCTTCCTCCTTCCATCCAATCCCCATCTCTTGGAAGGGAGTGGGAGGCTTGTGACATATACAAAGTGTTTGCTGATGGCTACTAGAAAAGAATCTGGGTTATCCAACAAACATGCCCCAAACTTTCAACTCATAGGGAGCTTAGGTTCAAACAGTAGCTCCGACTACTGCACGGCGGTTATGGAGCGAAATAGCAGAGTGATATGCAAAAGCTCACACTAAGTATATCACTTTGCTTCAGAATTCCTGCATTTGCTGCTAATGCAGGGAATAGCCTTTGAACTCTAATCTGGTGTCTCCGGAGTGGTTCATAACCGAAGGCACTTCTTTCATCGTAACAGGGTGACAGTGATCCAGACTTGCAGAGCATTTGGTGCAGTCCCAAAGCAAGATAATAAAGCAGATAATTCTGTGGGCTTTGCATTTCTGAGCATACCAGCCCTTCGCAGAGACGTTGCAGGGATCCTGACTCGCAACTTCCTCCTGACACAAAGAACTGTTGGTGTCATTGTCTTGCGTGAAGAAATATGAAGATCATTGTCCTGTGAACAAGAAAAAACAAAACACAGCATTTTTCCCCTCGGTTTGTGAACTAAGCCACCAGCACAACTATTCCTTCAGCTTTTTTGAAGGCAGGGCAGGACCAGAGAGCAAAGTGTATGTTTTAACACTGCTGCAAAGCCATCACCTGTAAGGAATATTTTACCTGTTTAAACTACCAGGTTATCCTGTGGTTATTGTCACCAGGGATGGTCATTAAGCAAGATATTTATCTTAACCATGTAGGATCTTGGCAAGCTGTACATTCCTAACACTTAGCTGAATTCACCGTGAAGTATCATAAAATATTATGACACAACGTGTTTTTTCTTTCCATAAGAAATACAGTCCCATCTCTGTTTGTTTGCCTTGGTTCAGGTAGAAGAGGTTTCATCTTTCTCTTGGCTGCCCACAGGAGCATTTGGCTTCCAGTGCCCAGGGTCTGCAGAGCTCCTGAGAAGCTGCTCAGCAGCACCCTAGTGTGACCCTGTGCTCACTCAACCTGGGGAAAATACTGAGATTTTAGAGTTCTACTAGATACCTCAGTTTAGCTTTATACACCACCAGCAGTTTTTCCTCATCTCTTTAAAGGGGTGCATCCTTTCTGCTTTCATTAGAAAAATATTGCGACCTCACTGCTTAGTTGGGTAAGACAAAATTCCTCCATAATAATATTAATTTTTTATTCAGTTTTTATGGTCCCTCAACTTGATTATGAAGACAATAATGTAATTTGAAAAACCTTCCTTTTTTATTTCAGCTTCAGCAGTGCTAGTAAATGTGGGTGTAGATAAATGACCACAGGAAAACTTCACAAAATTACTGTTTACACATAATCTGACAATGAGCCATAATTTGATTGTTAAAAAAATCATTTTGTGTACCTCTGCCCCTATTCTGCTGGATAATGAAAATTTATATCTATGTTTCAGACATCTGGGGAGGATGTGACAGCTTTGGGGCTGAATGAAAGATTATGCCACAGTGACCCCTGTCAGCATTTCCTCACGGACTGGTTACCCAAAACCCAGCATTTAGGCTACTTCTTTTTCCTTTTACTCTTCCTTTTCTCATCTCTTTTTCTTTTTTTTTCTTTTTTTTAAATTGTTTTCCCTCCTTCTCTTTTGTTTTCTCTTTCTCTTTTTTTCTCTTTCTTCCCTGACTTCTTCTCCTCTTTATTTTTCTTTTTTTCTCATTCCCTGTATTTTCCTTCTCTTTATTTATTTACTTTTTTCCCCCTTTTTTTGTGTTGTTTTTTTCTTCACCAGAGCTGTCTCTTATTTTATTTTGGAAGGTTAATGACACTGTAAATCTAATAGGCCATTTTAGTGCCATCATGTGGGTATTAAAAGTCATGTGACTGGTCAGGGTCCCACATGGAGTGTTTTGGGGTTGTCTTGCATAGGAATGGCAAGGCTCTTATATGTCTGTAGGAGCTGGGTATGTTTTCAATTACTTTCTAGGACAGATCTGCTTTGAAATTAATTTGAAGTCTTTGCCTATGGTTGTGTTTGCCACCTCTCTCAGATTTTCCTTAGTAAACACTCATGTATCAAATTCACCTTTGATTCTCTCTAGAGATAATGTGTTCTGTTTAATTTATTTATGCCTCGGGACTAAGAACAAACATTTCTTTGTGCTGGAGGTGCACAAACGGATCAGAAAAGGAGAATTTTCCCAAAGTCAGTGTATTCCTCTGCCTGTGTCAGCACAGGCTCCTTGTGCTTTATTTTCTGTCCCCAGATCAATGCACATCCCGTGTGTCACTACAGGAACACCCCTTAAAGACCCCAGTGCTTCCCAGTTGCACTGGTGGAGATGTTTGAGGTCTTATGGGTTGTACATGAGCTCTGAAGGCAGGAAGGAAATCACACAGGTGGGAAACAGGTAGAAAAATGGCAGGTAGAGGGTACTGAGAGCATCCTGTGGAGAGAGAGGAAGTCTGAAGAGCCTGTTGGGCTCTGCTGTGAGTCCTCATTTGGTGCAGATAAGTGTAGACCCAGGTTTGCTCTCACGTGCACAAAATACATCCAGATGTTTCCAAGAACTGACAGATTTTAATGAGGGATTTGAATGCCAAGTCTCACCTTCCAAACTTGTGTTTCCCTCTTGCCAGTGACAAAATATTGAGACTATAGAGGTTTTAGATGTGTTGTGTTCATTTGATTCACAGACCCGTTCAAAAGTGGGGGCTTTTCTTCATAAATGTCCATTTTGTTAAATCGCTCTGTCTGCCACGAAAAATTTCCACTAAGCCCCACCAAAATTTGTTTACTTTGGGAGGAGATTCTCCTAAAGCATAAGGATGATATAGAGTTCAAAAATGTGAATGATGTGGCAACGAAGAGAACTCCCTCATGCCTCGTACTCTTGGATGTTTCAAAGAGCAGTGACTGTATCACTTCCCATGGATGCGGCTCCAGGAAATGAATAATGCTCAGGAATGGTCAGAGATGAGCCTGCAAAGATTCACCCGTCTCCTTCCCTCCTTTGCTTCTCCCCTTCCACCTTGCATTCATTATTCTAAAATATGTTTTTCTATGGGAAAGAGGAGTTGGGAGCCCGGGGAGTGGGATGGTTTCTGGGGTCCTCTGAGCATTCCCACTGCTCCTCCGTTCTCTGTTGTTTCCTGTTGAAGTGGGTGGGCGCACAGCGGATGCACTGCAGATCCAAAGGAGGGCTAACTCCAGACCTCAAACACTCCTCACCCAGGGACTTCTGCATCACTTTTCACCAGCAAACCTACCTAACCTATTTGGGAGTTTATTCAGCAGACCTGCTCCTTGGAAGAGAATTTGTCTGTAACACACCAAATCTTTTCCCAGTCTCTTGCAACATCCTACGACTCCAGAGGGACACAAGCTGGGTGAGTTCATCCATCAGGGAAGCCAGAACGAATGTCCGGCTGCCCACACAGCTCAAGGTGCCCCCTGAAAGGCTGGCTTTTAGTTCAGCCAGCATCAATGAATGGCAAAGGTCCTCATCCCGTGCTTATCAGGTCTCCAGCGGAGTGTCCCATGGCTCCCAGGGGACCACGCAGACGAATTTCCTTTCCAGAAAAAACAAAGAGCGGAGACATGGGATATGTCCTGTGTCTCCCTGATATACTGCAGGATCACCCACATTAGACACAGCCTAACAGCTCCTCAGCGAGAGACACACTCCAAAATAAGAGACCTGATGGTCTCGGGTTTTGTGGAAGAAGGGGCAACACTGCCTTTGCTGGCAGCCTCTGGGGTGGCTTTGGCTCAGCATCACTGTAACAATGCCACCTCTCCTGGTTGCTGTCCTCACTCCTCCTGAGCAGCTCCTGGCATCTGCTTTTCATGTTCACTCCTCATCACTTGCCTGGAGGCTGCTGCTTCTACGTCCAGAAGGTTCAAAAATTACAGTGTGTGCACTGGAAATGAACATCCAGGTCATGGTGCTCTTTTGCCTTGAACCTCCCCCCCTACCTACCTTGATCCTGCCACAACTGGCCCTGAAGAGACACATATTAGCATACTGTGGTGGTTCTGCAGGGCAAACACTGCAAATGCTCCAGTCTTTTTCGTGGTGTGTAATGTTTAAACCTTGATCTGATGTTTTTTCTATCAAGTACACGATATCTGTACTTTTCCAGCAGTAAGGGCAATGGTATCTCTTCACTTCGGCTTCCTGAAATCTTTTCAGCCAATAGAAGTTCTCAGAGAAAGGACAAGTGTCAGCAGTAATCGCTACCTCCCCACATACCACACCTGTGACCTGAAAAAACTAGCACTATCTGTCATAAAACCAGTGTATTTGAATGCTTATTTGTCGTTTTCTTTTAAAGCTTTTATTTCTGCAATCTCTGTCAGAATGAATATCCCTCACTTTCACATTCACAGCCCGTGGTACCAAATTTCATCTTAGCATGACTTAAAATATTCACACTATCAGGTCCATAAGCATTACATCCACATTTTTTTGGGAGGAAAAAAAATCCAAGTTATAAACCATAGAAAAATAGGGCTTGTAATGAAAATGCTGACAGCACATTAACTGTCACTGGGCACTGCTATAAACAAGTGTTATGTTCATGTGCAGGAGAGAAAATCCATGCAGGGCTGGGCTTTACCAACTTTGGGGACCAGCAGTGCACAATTACACGACATATTTATTTGTTTTTCATGAAGAGACACAGCACTGCAGTACTGCAGGGCAATATGTTGCTAATTACCTAGTGCTCCACTGGAATGGTGACTGGCTCTCTGGATGCCTCAATTTCCAAATTGGAATTTGGAAAGCCATCTGAAAATGAGAGAAAACAACCAACAAAAAAAAAAGCATTTAATTGCTCTCCTAGACTGCGGAACAATTAATTGTTCTGTAAGCAGCGATCCATTCCCCACTTTCATTTCTGAATCAGCTCTGACAATTGGTTTTGCGCCGGGAACCTGGCATATTAGGCAGTACTAAATGTTTTAACTGTGCCTGTAAATTTGAATCTGTCATTTTAAACTTTTCTCATTGCTAATTTTATGATTGAGAAGGGAGTTTCTGCTCCTTTGCCAAGTGCTTGAGCCTAAGAATTCCTGGGGTGCTCTGAGTGCTCTCGAAGTCAGCCCCTGCCAAGGCCAGGCCCGCTAACCCTGTAAACATACCTCAGTTTTTTGGGAAAACTCCTCGTGCATCCACCCTCCTGTGCTGGCCAGCAGAAGGTGGGGTTGATGTCGGGCTGAGAGCAGATGTGAGGTTCCCCCAGTCCTGCAGCTGGTTTCACAGCTGGGGCTCTGTGGGATGTTTCCAGGGCAGCCAGTACCATCTCCTGGCTGCCTATTTCGGGGCAAACCTCTCCAGCTGGGAAAGGTGGTGGTTGCCTTTGTATGCGAGCCTGGCCTGGAGAGCAAAACCATTTACGAACAGGTCATTTCCATTTTGGATTGTCAGAGTTGGCAGGAGGAGGAGGAATTTTAGGGAATCAAACAGCCACTCAGAGGAAAAGCTCATATTAAACAACACAAGGTGCACGGGGCAGTTGAGTAATTCTGTATTTACATGAACATTGCAGCAAATGCCCTGTAATAACAACTTTTTTTTTTTTTTTTTTTTTTTTTTTTTTTTTTTTTTATTTTTTGTTTTTTTTTTTTTGAGCTCTTTAGGTTTTGTGTTATGAGAAAGTATGAAACATAAATCACACGGAGCTACTTCTGGCCTTAAGCCTTCAGGATGCATTTGTTTGAAATCAAGAGCCAAATTCCCTGGATCGGAGTAAACTGTTAGGTGCCAACTGGGGCGAAATGCCAGCCTTTGAACTCCTGCACATTATGGCTGATGTGATCCATATGCAGGACTTGAGTCGTGCTCCAAAGTGGTTTCTTTTAATTGATTTAGCAAATTAACAATATTAGGCCTTCTGTAGGATAGAAAGTACATTACTCACCGTGCCCTTATATTACCTTGAAAGGAAATCTATTGTTCTTTTGTAATGAAATGGTATCACAAGGAAAAAAAAAAGGTAGCAGTAGCAGGTAAAAGGAATCACATTCAGCTGTCAAGCATGTTTAATGAGGAATTTTAATTATGAGGCTGGAAATCAATGGGCATAGCTTTAGCAATGAAGTCTTAAAGGGAAACTAAATTGCTTTCTATCTTGCAAAGTTTACTGAAGCAGCTTGAGCAGCTGCCAACCATCATTGTTCTGAGAAAAGGAACTTGAGGAAATTGCAAGTCACACTGTAGCGTTTATTGTAGGCATATTCAACAACAAAAAAAGGAGGATTTCCATGGATTCATGTTTAATGGGTTCTTCCTAACTGATTCATCTCTGCCTTATGATTCTTTAGAAGCCTTGGTTTCACGTACTCTATAAAACCTGTTCTTAGGAGAGCACTGAGGAAAGGTTGCACTGAAAACTGATCATTTATGATTCATAGAGGATAAAGATCATCTTATTTGTTCCTTATTCCTGGAGAACACGGGCTGTGAGGAACAGCAGGGCATAAATACTACGTGCAGTGAGAACCTAAACCTGCAAACCCAGAGCTAACATAAACAAATGGTACTCAGGTCTCTGTAGTGTTTCCTAACCAGGAGCTGTGCTCTTGTCTTCAGGATACTCCTGATTTTGGTGTTTCCAGTGGAAGTGAAACTTCTCTAGTTTTGTAACTGCACCGTGTTTTGTTTAAGCTAAACTCAGCATGTAGGGCTAAATCCAGTGGCTGCTGGAAAATGGACCCAGCATACATCTTGACATGACATGTGAGGCTGGGCTCAGCCTCACAGCACAAAACAAGCTCAACCCTGTCTCCAGCTCTTTCTGGAGAAACTATAGGGCAGAATCAAGCCAAAATGCTTTTGAGTACCACAAGAGGTGGTTTTGGAAAGCCACGTTTCCGTCTCTGTTTTAGGCATACCTTCGTTTCTCATTAAGCTCTGAGAGCTGCAGTTTCTCAGCACTGAGTCCTTGCTCCTCTAGCTGGTTGCTTCTCCTGCTTTTTGGGGGTGCTGCATTTCTCCCCTCTGTAGTTTGAATCGAGGCACGTCTCTGACTGCCCCACTGTCCCTCGGAGCCCTCCCACCACATGGGCACCCAGGGTTTCAGTGCCCGTGCTCGGGCTGTAATGCTCTGAATTAACATTTGGATATTGCAGCAAAGGGTGCTCAACAAACCCTTAATGCAGGTAGGGGAGAAGTACTTTTGAAACCAATCTAGTTGCCATTCCATAGGAAATCCAAGTCATAGATCACAGTTATTGGTATTTTAAAAGTGGCAGTGCCTGTTAAAGGCTGGCTATTCCCTAGAATATAGAGGTATTTGGGGCTGCAGTGGAGACACACTGGCAGCAGAGTGGAAGCTCTGAGCTCACCTGCCAGTGCTCTGCCTGGCTTAACTGCTATCAGTCGCTCACTTTCATGACTCTGAAATTCATGTAGCCCCAAAAGAAAGATAAATAAGAACAAGTCACTTTTCACCCTCCAGACACAGGCCGAGGAAATTATTTCAAATAAAATATATCATCTCAAGCAGGGGCAGATGAAATAGTTTTCTACTAAAGTTCTTCTCCTAGTTGACAGAACAAATTACTGGATCTCCTCCACTGGATATCTTAAGTATCTTTTCTAAAATCATAATTACATTCAGCTCTTTGGCAAAAATACTGAATTCTGTGTTTGTGGTATTTAGTGATGCCTAAAAATCTTCATGGTGAAGATAAAAGTAGCGTGTGAGCTTCAGGGGAGTATTTTGGTCTGTTTCCTGAGGAATAAGGGGGGCTTCTTCCCTCTCATCGTTACCGAAAACATCACTTTCAGCAGTCCTCTAAGGAGCAAATTTCTCGAATGAATTGGCTGGTTTAGCATTGGTGTCTATAGCAGGGGACTAATTTTATTAAGGTCCACAGCATAACATGCAATTCAAACAACAGAAGGATTCCTGGGCAATTCAAAGCTTTCCTCTACCCCTTTTACTTTAAGACAGTTTAGGGTCATGTGTTTACGGTGCACATATTTGGCTTCCTCTATCTCTTGTGGGAACCACTCATCTTGACTGCCAGTATATTTTTGATAAAATTGAGGTAGAGATGAAGCAGACTATATTCCACAAGAAATCTCACCCACTGTATCCATAAATTCTCTCTCTCATCTCCTGTGAGTGTTGAATGAGCCTTCAGGTGTCCGGTGCTATTTCTCTTATGGTGCTCCAAGAGGCCACATGAGATTGAGCGGGGGCTGCAAAGCCCAGGAAATTTTACTATGGTCAAAAATAAAGTAAATCCTGCTCACCTCTCCCATGCCTTCACCCTTCAAAGGCAAGTGTGTTTTTTCATCACTGATGCATTTTATACTCCCGTGTTTATGGTGAATATAGGCATTCATGTCGCTTCAAAGAAAAGATCTTTCCTTTGAAAATATTGAGATAGGTTGTTTTCAAGTAAATGTGGGGGGTTTTTGGTCATATTGGGCAGCAAACCATTGATGTGTACATAGCAGACATCCAAGCCAGACTCAAACATCTATATGTGGAGGAGCCGGGGATCAAGTGAGGAAAGGAAAAGAGAGCTCCTGATGGAGGTGTAAGAGTAGAATTGTTTTTTAAACATATTTTCAATTGCTGAAGGAATGTTTGTTGCTAAATATTCACACGCCAAGTGATGTGTAAGTCTGTAAGCTCATTTTAATGTCTGCTGTGGGGCCTGTTACTACATTTTTCCTGGATCATTCCAGTTTCCTGTGCACAGCCAGGGGCTGCTGTGGAAATACCATGGTCAGTACGGTGCATGTACACAGCCAAATACCAAGTCATTGGGTTAAGGACTGGTTCTCCTAAGGATTTAGTAAATTTGTTGTCTTTTCACAGCACTTCTCAACCTCTCTGTGGCTTGTACTCCCACAGAAATACATATTTTGTATTGATAGACCTTTATTTTCCAGTGTATTCACTTGTTGATGAGTCTGTTCTGTGTCTATTCTGGCCTTCTTGACAATTTTGCTGAAATCCACAAAATCCATTCCAGCCCATGCCATCGACCAAAATCCTCATCAATTTTTCAATGAATTTCTAATGCTATCAGAGGGTTAATATATGAGATGATCCCAGTGTTGTGTCAGAGGAAAACCTTTTGAGCAGGGGATGGATGTACAGTGCAGCGTGGCGTATAAATCATTTTCAAATTAGTATTCTGTACATCTGGAGAAGAGTACATTTGTGGTGCCTGCATAAATTGCCTGCGAACACATTTCAAAACCCTACGCTTAATCTTAGCAATGAACATTTCAAAAAGTAAATTAATATCTTCCAGGCGAAGAAATATAGTATATTAAGCAGAAGCCCACTGGAAACTGTATAGTTAAGAATCTGTCAGCCTTTCCATTATAGGCTCTGTTTTTTGAGGGGTTTATAACTCAGTTATAAAATTTCACACTGGGCTAAAGGTTGGCACGTATCGCCTCAGTTTGGCAGGGTGACATTTTATTAGCTCTGAAGGAGTTTTGGATCCCACGTCAATGGGATATTATTTTAAACCGCAGAAATGAAGTTTAAATAACTTGGGGTATGGCTGAGCTGTAGGAAGGTGAGACGAGCAGGACTGAAGCCCGAAGTGATGCTGCTGACTCGCAGAGAGGTGACGCCAGAGGTGCCAGGGCTGAGGTCGGCATCACGCGTCAGCCCCAGGGCCAAATTTCTTCCCTTTTGTCCCTTCCCCTTAACGTGCCTTTAATTCACATCTTTATGGTTAAATGTATATTGTGCTGAGGTTACAGGTCTAGTTGGTGGTTTATAAATTAGGTTAATTAACATTACAACAGTACTTTCTGAGTGCGGGAGTATGTTTGTGGGTGGATATGTGTGTGCGCAGACAAGAGTGCTCCTTGGAAACAGAAACAGGATTAAAGTGTCTGCGGGAATTGTAAATTTATTGTGTAAATAGCTTTATGATTTGTTGTGTGTTTGGATTAATGCAATATATATCCATTTTAAACATTGATCTTTAAGCAAGTACTGTAATAAATCTGAATATTCCTTCAAATTACTGTTTACACTGGCCGTGCTACAGATTAAAAGAGACAGTTGCCTTTATAAATTTAGTTGTAGGGTACACGGGTGTGTATAAATACTTCTGTTTCCAATTATACCAAACAATGATGATAAACTGTTGTGAGTTGTCCGGACAATTGTACACAGCCTGAGTCACGAGGAGGGATGATGCCGGGCAGTGACCGATGCACACATGGCACAGGGGGTGGGGGGAGCTATTGTTTAGGCCAGGAAATGTGTAAAAGGCACCTAGAATAAATTCTATGAACGTATTGAAATGAAGATACAGTTCCTTCCCAGCTGTAACGCTTCTAAAAGGGGGAACTGTGTCAACTCACCAAAATACGGAAACATGGTTGTTTGTTTTTTATTTACGGCAATTTTAATGGTTTGTAGAAGGTGTTCAGGAAAATGAATTAGGTACTCTTGGCATTGGGTTGTTTTTGGTTTTCCATAGCCAAGGCTGCTGATAGTGCTGGTTTTCGTGCTCTGTATTATTGATCAGACTTAATTTGACAGTGGCACCAAACACTGTGGCTTTAAACATGGTGTTGAGACAAGCCAGAGTTCATAGGCATGGAAGTTCATTTAAGGAAATAAATACATGGGCTTAGTTTTAATTTTGGTCTTCAAAGAGAAATTCTGTTGCCACCAGAAGCTCTCTGAAGAGACAACTGGCCCTCAGACAGTGGCCAGGGTTGTCTGTGCCCAAGGGTCAAGTCTTTTCCCAGGCAGATTCTTCCCTTCCTGGTTCACTGGGCAGCTGTACCACAGCTGGGGGATGTGGCTGCCTGGCCTGTCCAGGTTTGGATCAATGCATTTAGAGTGGTACCACTGAGGGAACCACTTGGTCTTGCTGCAGATGTCCCATGGTGACATTTTAAGTGCACTAAGTCAGCTTCCAAACAATCCACCAAAAATCCAGATCCCTAAAAAATGTTTCTGCTTCAGACATGGCAGGGAACAGTTCTGTGTTCTTTAAAAAAAAATTGTTTTCTGAAGAGTTTATGTTTTTCCACAACTTAGGGAAAGTGTGTTTGGGTTCTCTTACAGCAAATCCATGCCTTGTATGAACGCTGGAGAAGAGCTGACCTGTCTGGCAGCACCTGGGGAGGGGATGCCCCTGTCAAACTGATGGGTTACATTGACGAGAGCTGGCCAGACCTTAAATTAATCAAATGGTGCAGTTTTAAAACTCAGGAAGGAGTGATCACAATTTGGCCCTCTTCCTTCTTTTTCCTTCTTTGTTATCCCTCCTCCTTCACATTATTATTTCTAAGAGCAACAAAAAAAAAAGTGATCATGATAAATTATAGGAAGCTGGCAGCAGTAGTAATTAACAGGTAATTATCAATAAACAATTGAACCACAAAAACTTGGATCCCACCTACCACTTGTCAACAAAAAAGCCATGGAGGCTCCACAGGCCGCTGGACAAACAGTCCACGGGGAGCAGGGCAGGCGCTGTTAGTGCAAATAAACAACCCTGTGCCGGGAGGCTAAACAAAAGCACAGCGCAGAGTGACCGCGGGGAAGCGGGGAAGAAAAGGCTCCCTCGGCAGAAAGAAACAACAAAATCCCAACAGTAGTTACGGTTTGAAGAGCCAACCTCAAACCACTCGCAGTTTATTGCAGCCCCTAATAAGTATCCCATAAACAGCAGTCAAAGCCCAGTGTTTGGTGTCTTAAAAAAAAAATCTCTCTGAAAGTGGGAAAAGAAAAGGTATTTTGGGGGAGGTAAGAGCTGGAGGGGGAGAAAACATTGTTATGTCAACTGGTTGACTACGACAGATGCCTGATTGTTCTGCGTCCAACTTGAATCTCTGTTGTTGTGATACTGAGGCAAATGGAGATATTTGGGGCAACCAGGTGTGTGCCAAAAGGGCCCCTGAGAGGTGCATGCAGATGTGCTTGGCCAAACGTCCTTCCATCCTCTCCCTTAGGAATCAGGAGAGGTTTTTGAGGTGACTTCAATGGGACAAAACCATCCCCTTCTTCATGTGCAAGCAGGGTTACTTTTTTCTCTTTTTTTGACTTAAATATGACCACAAGGATCTTGGAGGAATGGCAGCCCTTGTTCACACCACTGTATTTGCTAATGATCTTCACCTTGCATTCCTACGTTGGGTTAAGGCCAATTTAGTGTTGAAGGGAGTCAGATAAGGACAGCAGAATGAATTAGGAATATATATATGGAGTAAGTTTTTTGTGAGTGAGTATAACATCACAAACTAATGTAATGAAATTTCAGCACTTGGATTTGGGAGTTTTACAAATTGATACCAGAATCTTGGTAGAAGTGCTCTACTTACGTGTTAACTTTTATGTTAAACGCTGAACATGGGCCAATCTTTAAATTTTCACTCAATAAGCCATATTCTGGCATCCTCCTGGAATTCATGTATTTAGAGAATGATGATGGGTTATGTGGAGCCTTTGTTGTCTTCCACTCCAAGAAAGCCCCCAGTCTGTCCTGACTATCACATCCCATCTGTGACAACAAGCTCCCTATCAGCCCCACCACGCCTGCCCCACAGACCTGCTGCCCAGCCACTTCTGAGCCTGCCTTAGATGCTGCAGTGTGTCTGCCTGGCTTTCCTTTAGATTGTCCATTGCCTGCTGTTTTTTCCTCAGGTTCTTCAGTCGCTGCTGCATTTTCTGAGATTTTCTTAGATTTTCTTAATTCCGATTTTTTTTGGAGAATCCTAGATCTTCTAACAAACCCTCATGCTGTGTCCCCCAGTAACTTAAAAATAATTAGGCAAAAAGTAACGATTTTGGACATCTATCATTTAATTTGAAATTACATATGGATTTAATGGAGGGGGAGGAAATATTGCTTTGAGAGATTAGTTCTTAAATTTTGATTTAAGAACTGAGTTATTAGCTGAAATAATATGAAGCGGGGCTGCTTTTTTGACCTTTCTAAAGTCTAGCCTAGTCAATTATTACAGCAGAGCAGGGAACCAGAGAACAGCTTTGAATCAGTCAGACCCAAACTGATTTAAGTTTGCATGGGGTCGAATAAGACATTAGTTAAAAATAACTAATGTATTCTTTGACCTCCATAATGAGAAAGGACATTTACAGGTTTTTCACTATACATCTGATCCTGTTTATTTCATTTTGTGATTTAAAGATGGACTGGACATTCTTACAGAGGTTTAGATAATTTTTTTTTTTTTTAAGTTTCCTGCTCCAAGTATTCTTTCAGTTGTGCATTTTGTCCACCATTTTATTTCATGGTTATATTTTGAGGCAAGATTGAATAAGAAAGACAACCACAGATCTCAATGCTGGAAGGAGCAGGATCACTAGGGCTCCTATCTCCCTGCAACTTGCCTTAAGAGAAAAACCCAGGTTAGTGCTGATAAATCTGATTTATCACCGTTTTCCAGATGGAATTAGGCAAGAACTAGGGCTAGGAGACTCCTTCCCTCTGAGACCTTAAATATCTTGCCCTTCTCCTGTCTCTGAGCACCTCTGTGTTGATGTGAGAGGGGAACCTAACTCACAACCCTGCTAGCTGGGGAGGCAGCTAAGGGTAGCTAAGTTCCCTGTCCAGTAGGGAGAAAAATTTTTGCAAATTATTGGTTAAAAAGGGAAAAAAATAAAGCAGAAAAAAGAGCAAGGGATGAAGAGAGGTGTGTGGAGAAAGGAGAAGGAAACAAGAGTGAAAGAAATGGGAAAGGAGCATTGATGGTAAAGCGAACTAAACCCTACAGAAAATTTTCTGCTAGTTGAAAAAGTCACAACTTTGGTTATGTCTTCAGGCTTCAGTTCTTCCTGAGGACAAGAAGAGAAAACAAAAGTTGTTTCCATTTTTTAATGTAGATATCTCTCAATTGTGCACCCAGATAATTCTCCCTTTGCTGCCAGACGATGCTTCTCTGGTTTGGCCCTTCGGTGTGCCGAGGCTTGGTAGCTCTGATTTATGCATCTGCCTTTTTGTGTCGCACAACCCAAGGAGATGCCTTTATAACTGGTTCCTTCAGTGCTGTAAAGGAAACATTAGTATGTCAAGTTTCCAGAGAGTTTAAAATAGGCCAGCTGGCTGCTCGGGGTGCACAGCTTGAAATGGTCACTTCCATTTTCGGCTGAGCAGCGCTGCCGTCAGGAGGAGCATTGATTAAATTGACCACAGTCCAAGGCTGGTAGAGAGCATAACACAAAGTGACTTCTCCCCAGAGCAAGCAGAAGATTTGTGATGTACATGGGGATGGAGTATGATCTTTTTTCCCCCTCTGTACTGCAGTGTTTACTTTAAAATACTATTTTTTCATAACAAAAGAAGCCTTAGCTTTTACATTAAATTTGCCCAACCTCAATTTAGGTTATATTTCATTGCTTGCACCCGGCTTCACACATAAGTGTTTGGCAATATAGATAGCCCGTGTCCTCCTAATCTTTCAGTAATACAATTTTCAGGAATAAAGGCTGCTCATATGAGCAAGATTTTGTGAGATTAACAAACACCCTAGAATCATGGAGGGGTTTGGGTTGGAAAGGACCTTAAAGATCATCTAGTCCTTGTGAGCAAGGACACTTTCCACTACACCAGGTTGCTCAGAGCCCCATCCAAACTGGCCCTGAACAATTCCGGGCTTTGTTTCACTGAGGAGAAGGTTTCTACACTTATTTCTATTTAGTCAAAAGTCTTCCACGTTATTTTCTTTCCTTATCTCCAGTGAATCCTTTCAAAGGGATGTATCCCAGCCAATGGAGGTCAATGAGTAAGGAATTTATCTGCGAGGTCTGTTGGTCCCATTGCCTCTGTGCAGCACCTAGAGCAGCAAGACCCCAAACCAGCAAGGTTTTAGACCCCTCAGATGCCTCTGACAATCCCTGAGGAATGTAGGGTTTTTACCACACTAAAAAAAAAAAAAAAATCAGAAATATGTTGTGAAGAAAAAATATTATCAGTATAACAATACCCAATGAAGGGGGGGAACTGCATGGGGTAAATGCCCTTCCACGTGCTTCAGGAGCATCCCTGTGGATGCAGGACACCCAGCAAGAGCAGGAGATATGTGAGGATCCTTTCTCTTGGGGTAAAATGATGGTCCCAGGGCTTCCTCCAGCCCCGCAGCAGAGCAAAACTGCTTGGTGAGAAGGGATAGTGGCAGCCCTGGCTAACGAGCATGTCTTCATGATTTCCCCACACTTTGCACCTGAAATGCTACTTATTACCTCTAGTTATCCCCCAAATCCAACTAAATCTCTGTGTTTCTTCCTGGTCCCTCTTTGCACGTTGGTCCTGGTTTGGGTTTTTTTTTTCCAGTTATGTTTGCAAGGCTCTCTCGCAGCCTGAAAACAAGGGGGTGTTTTGGAAGCACAACACCTTAGCACTTACTGTGGATGGATCAGTAATCTTTTATAATCAGAAATAAGTATGATTGTACATCTCTGGCAAAGGAGCTTAACTGTCAAAGGATTAAGCCACATCCTGATCAATGCAAGTGCCTTCCTAGAAAACAGGCAGGGAAAGATTTCCTGTAGTTAGCAGCAATGAGGGAGAGGAACTTTAAAAACAACTCTGTATTTGATAACTACAGAAATCTAGCTAAGTCTTAGGGATTTAGCCAGGGAACATATTGGTTCCAGCAGACTATGGTAAAGTTAATTAAGGATGATTAATGGAGCATTTTCCTTCCAATGATATCTGTGACAGAACAAAGCTGTCTGAGGCTTGTCAAGCAGAATTTGAGTTGAATGAGTATTTATGTGATCAAATCTGAAGGGCTGCCTCTTGACAGAGCAAGGATTCATCAATCAATTGCGCTGGCTTGCAGTGGTGGGAAATTGGTCTATCAGCATAGCTCTGCTCCCATCCCCCCTTTTTTCATTCAATCATCCCTCAGGCTACAATGCATCTTTAGCTTTTACCTCTGACCACCTTAAGGGCTATCAGAGAAAAGTAAAAGCAAGAGCTAAAACATCTATTATAGTGGTTATTTCTCAGCTGTACTCATACAATTGATTTCTTTTAAGCAAAGGCCCGGGCACTGTAAAGCGATACAAGCCTGTTCAATGAATTAATTGGTTTTAATAGAAGTTTAGCTTTGAGCCTGAAGAATATATAGTGCTCTTTTGCTAGAAAGTCTCCTATTAGGGAAACCACCTGCACAAAAGGCCCCAGTCCTCTCTTAATCCCACTGCCCTCATCATAATCACTTCATTTAAAAAGGCAAGATCCCTAATTTAAAAGTAAGGGGCACCACGTGTGCTCCAGTTTCTGTGCATTTTGTCGTGTGTCAGTTCCTGGGAGGGGAACCCTGGCTGCCTGCACTTGGCTGTGGGTTGCCCTTGCAGCCTTTGGATACCTGGGATGTAAGTCATGCCAGGATTTGGGCCGAGGAATGATGCCATTGTGAATATACCAATATCTTTGTTTAAGGAGTGCCTCAGTTGCTTTCACTGCTGTAGGGATTAAATGGAGCTAACCACAAAAGATGTAAAATGATGCATGTCTCATGGAAAACTCAGAGAAAGAGAAGTCTTAGCCCTCCTCTGAATAAAATCAGGGTAGTTATCCTATTTATGATAGGAGGCACAAGCTTAGTTTTATTTTCTAATGCAGTTCAGAGACAGTTCTTTGTTTAACTGCTGAGTGCTCAAGCTTTGTTCCTCTGGGCACTCACCAAGCAAAATACAGAAGTGGCATTTAAAACCAAAACACCAAAGTTGTCATCTCCATCATCAATCCCATAAAATGCCATCATTAGGCATCTAACCTACATTAGCCATCTACTGTTCAGTAATTTAAATTGACCACCAGTTCAAAAAGAGCAGTATCTCCTGGGGGCAATTCACCCGTTTTCTGGACATCTAGGGGAGGATGCTGAGGGTTGCATTCAAGAAGTCTGATCTCACTCTAAGGGGAACTTGGGCTTCATACCCACCTTTGAAATGTGTAAAGCTTCCAGTAAAAATAAAATCCCTGAGAGTGGATTACTTTCTTCGGTGCAGTTGTAAGCTCAGTGGCATGTATCCCTCCTCGGATTTACACACTAATCCTCCTTCTTACGTTTCTGGTAGAAATCAGGTTTCTAGGACTTTTATGAATTGGAAAATTGAAGTTTTGCCTGGTACTAATTTTGAGGTTTGGTACCTGCCTCAGCTAGGCCAGCTATAAATAAGGGAGGTTAAAGACAAGACTTCACTTCTTCTCCCAGACTTGTGCACTTTGCACAAAGAAGCACAGAGGAGAGCTCCAGCGTGCCTTGATCTACGGAAAACTGGCTCAGTCATGAGTTGTCTTTACTTTTTATACAGGTTGCCATCCAGGACTATTCCCCTGAGAACCAATATCTTCCCTGTGTATACAAATTTTATATAAATCCAAAGAGGTCTCTAAACGCAAATATGTCCTTTAGACCTTATTAGTTGTCCCAATATGATTATTGTTGAGACCATTTCTTTCCATTGGTAGAAAATACTATTTCATATGTGCAAGCAAGCTTGGAAACCAAATGTCTAAATATTTAACCAATGTTATTTCAAAGAATTTTGTTATTTATCTTCTTTATGATTTATACTATCACATTCTCTGTCTGTAGTTGTGGTTTATCATAAGCAACCCATCTGCTGTAACAGCCAAATTGGAACATTCATATAAGATGCGTTCCGATATCATAAACATGACAAAAGATAGATTACATTTAGTCTTTCTCCATGTTTAACCAGTTTAATTTGTTTCCTATGCAGAAGAGGCTCTAAATTTACTTAATATATGTTAGCACTTAGGAACACAGTTAGGAACATGACTAGGGTCTTAACCTATTCGTAAATAAATGGGAAGCTTCCTGTCTGAGTAAAAGAAAGATACAGAATTTATGTCAAACAATCAGGAATTTAATACATAGTGCTCTATTAGTATGTCCAGTTTGTGTACATACTCTTAAGGCATGATTACGAATAACTTCACTTCTTATAAACAATGTGACTGAAGAAATTACTCACAGATACAACAAAAAGGGAAAGAAAGGTAGGAAGTTTTAGCTGCAGCCAATAAAGGAATTACTTTCCCTGAAAAGGTTAAAAACTCAGGCATTTATTTTTGTTGCCATAATATTTGTCTTTGCAGGTTTAGCTTTCTTAAGAATCCCAAAGAAGATGCTGCGTTGGGAAAGATTTTAGTGACCTGGGTTCAAAGTCATATCATAGATCCAACATTTTCTCCGACAGCTTTGGTTTTAAAGTAACCCTAATGCTGGACCAAATCTGTGAAGTGACTGTCCATATTTATATCACTCTGGAGAGAGCTTTTAGTGATTACAGGGTTGATCCAGCAAGTTCTTGAATGCCTTCAACTTCTGTCAGCTTCAGTGGAAGCCAAGGGTGCTCAGCACCCTCAGGACCTGGCCCAGTGGGGTTTTTCACATTGAAAGGTCAAGTAGAGGGCTTTGCATTTCAAGCTATAGACTCATTCATTTTTCTCTCTTAAGGTAAAAACCACGTGATTGGAGAGTGTGTGATTAACTGTTAGGGAAACAATGTCCATAATGATATATAAAGGTGTTGCTTTCAAAAGTTGTGGTTGGATTTCTTCGGAGGTGTTAAATATATGGTGGTCCAACACCATGCAATTCATGAATGCTAAGAATAAATATAAGCTTATTTCTGTGATGGTGATTTACTACAGAGCAATTTTCAGCAAATATATTCACATTATAGGATATGAATACAAATCAAACATAACTGAGCTGGTCTTTATGAGAATGAAGTGTCAGTACATTTGAAAATATGTGTAACGCCAAACTTTAATCATTTTACCAGCATGTTAATATTCCAATTGATTATTCTGTGCTCCTCCTGACTGTTTAAGGTTTTGCTATTGATTTGTCTGCTGCAAGCATTGCACACCTTCCAGGTTTATCTGGCACTGGGACTCTCCCAGTTTGGGATACTGGTCTGATTCAGTTTGATAAAAGAGCTTACCCTGTTGCAAAGTCCTTGTCTCCAAAGAACATTAACACAGTAGAGTATAGAGAAAGGGAAAAATAATGGTGGGACTAACAAGTTACATGTGTGCCTTCAGCAGCATCAGATTGGCTTTCATCGCACCTCTTCTCTGTTCGTGTCATTTTCCTGGAATGCAGATCCCAGGGTAGAGACTCCATCTTCATGTCTGTGCATGGGGTATTTTATACAATCTTGGCACCAGGAAAAGTAATGGGGTTCTTATTGCAGTGGCATTACACTTGCTCAGCTAGGAAGGTGGCACTGGGCTTGCTCGTATTACTTGAGTTCATTACTCTCCTATGTGTACAAAGTTTAAGGAATTATTTTTTTCAGTCTTTACTCACCATTTTTGGGGCTTCACCACAAGGACAGATAAAGCCAGGAGACCTAGGTGGGGAATAAAGGGCGCAGAGACAGTTTTTGCTTTAGGATCTTTCAGTCCAAAAGAACATTAATGGATGCCTATAAGATCGGAGGAAACCAAGACTTGTCATCTTGACAGCAGCTGTAGCATACCAGGAGATTAATCCTTATGAATTCAAAGAGGAGTTTGAAGGAGAGTTGGGAGGAAACTGGTGAAATAGCTTTGGGGCTGCTTGCAGGGAAATCCTCCTCCGTCTAGAGGGCAGGGCTGGAGAAAATGCAGCATTTCAGGGGTTGCCTCTGCAGTCTTTAATTGGAAGGAGAGTTGACATTGTGTCCCTACACAGAGATGGGACACACCAAAGTGCCCTGAAAGTGAAGGTTTTGCTTGAGGCGATGCATAGGAGAATGAGGTGATAGAGGACTTCAGAGACATTACAGAGCAAAGCAATGGAATATGGAAAGAGCAGCAATATTTGTGATCTTGGTAGTTCTGGTCACAATACAGCTACTGAGGCTTTTTAAAAAATCCATATAGCCAAAACCCATTGTATTGGTAATTAAAATTATGACAACAGTGCTAAAAAGAGCTGCCTCCTACAGGACCTTTTAAAAGATGGACAGAATGACAGAAATGAAGCAGAAAGAAAAGAGGAACTATCTGGGAAGGCAGGAGTAAATCGAGACCACAAACCCCTGGCTGTCTGGTGCTGTTTATCCCAGCCTTGCTCTGCTTCCCTGGCTGATAACACAGCCCACCATACACCCGGGCATTGTTCTGACACTGAAAGATGAAGCGGATTTTTACGAGCCGTAACCCTCCACCATGTTTTCCCTCGCAACACCTACTGCCTCGCTCTGGTCCCTTGATCCCATTTTCCTTTCCCTAAAATCAGTGTGTTTATTGGGACCAGTGCAATGGAAATTCCACTTACTGTTTATATCTTAGGTTTCTCTTCCCTTCCTATATTTCCCTGGGAATTGGGGCAGTATGGATTCTTGCTCCACACCCATGGCTTCGTCTTTGCCCTTTTTTTCTGGACAATTTTCCCCAACTGCATTTCCATGGAGCAGCTGTTTGTGTTTAAAAACCACCTGCGCAAGTAGTTCTGTTTTCAGTGGAAGAAAATGTTGCTTGTAAAAGGAAAAAGCCCTAAGGTGTTGGAGTTTGCTGGGAGTTTTAATTCAATGTGTATTTTTTCCTACTGATTGATGAACGTTCGAAGTGCAACTTTAGCCCTTGATAACTAATGAAACTGGGTGGTACTAACAGCCACCGTCTGGCACGGTGATGTGTAGTTAAACTGAGCTCCTGTGAGGAAGGAGATTGGGTTTTGACCCAGAAGGAAAATCCTAGATCCCTAATTTTAGCAGAGGAGAGAGTGAGAGATGGTGAAAGAGAAGGAGCATCTTCAAAGAGAGAGAAATTGCTGTGCAAAAGGCTTAACTCTTGCATGGTTGGGCAAGGACTAAGAAAATGTGACACATGCAGAACACAAGATCTCCTAGGAAAGGAGGATGGGCACCAGGGGAAAAATCTCACCTTTATTTCAAGCTCGTGGGAATTTTGGGGACTTTTTCTGAAGGGCTCCTGAGGTATAATGGGGAGCGATAACATTATTTCCCAACCATGGCTAATCTCGAGGAGTCGAGGCTTGTATTACACTCGTATTGTGCTGGGTGTTTGTGAAGCCATCAAGTGCAGCCAGAAGTGGTCCCGAGCCCAGCCCAGCCCCGGGAAAGCCCTGTTTGCTCTCTCCAGGGGCCCTCCTTGGCCTTTCTCCTGCTGCTCCTATCGCCCTCCCAACTCTTACTCCTCTCCAGTTCTCCTTGTTATGGCATGATTTTACTTTAATTTCTTTCCAAGTGGTATTAATTCTTTAATTTCCAAAGAGCCAGCTGGACTGAGTACCCGAATCCTCTTCAGTTTCCCAAAAAGCTCCTGTGTGCTTGGTGCTGCCTCTGCTTGGCAGGTGTGATGCTCACAGGAGAAGAAACCACATCAGGCCAACAGTAAATGGCAGCAAATTCTGGCATTCAGCCCAAGCTGAGGCCATTAGATGATGATTTCTTGCTGCAAAGCTGGCACCAAACCTCTGCTGACCAGGGCTATAATATAGAAGGTCGTTTATGTGTCCCATCCCAGATGATGGAAACAGTAGCAGTGAGGGTGGTAGCAAGCTAAGAAATAAATTGTACCAAGATTTGAAGAGCTTTACACCATTATTAACAGATAAATAGATATATTTTTATATATTTTCAGATGTTTTTAGGACTAAATGAGTATACTTGTTCACTCTGCCATCAATCCCATCCAAACTGAAGAAATTGCCAGAAGCCAGGCTAGCTGTGTGTCCTGGGAAAAAGACTTCTGGAGCATAAGAATCGGATTCCTACCTCCACTGCCTTCCAGTCTTTCCTTCTCCCTACCTGCAGCTTTATTGTCCATAGGTAGCAGCGACTGTGTCCTCCAGCTGGGGTTTGGGTGGGATGGTGGGATGATGGTGCCTTCTTCATGCCAGCCAGACTCCTTTGCAGTAAATTGGAGAAATCTGAGAGGTCTTGGCATACCATGGCTTGTAAAGTCCTTGTAAATGGCTCAGGCAAAAAAATCTCCAAATGGAAACAGCACTGTGCCTTAAGTTTAAAGCAGCTTTGATAGGAAAGAGTGGTAAATATAAGCCTTTCCACCTCTGCGGGTATATTGTAAATGCCAGACAGTGGAAAACCAGTAAAGAAGAAAGCATCTGAAAGAAAAGACAGCACTTGGGAACTTAGACTCGCTTTTTGACTGTGTATGAGCTGAACCCAGCAGGCATTTCAAACACAACTGGTTTTAGCATAAAGGCAACTGCTGGGTGTTGTTTGGGAAATCACTTGGTGTTTTGCAGTGGTGGAAGCTTCTCTTGCCATACAAAGACCATGGGAATCACCAAGGACTGGCAGCCACCCTTTGTGTTTTAGGAGGGTTGTCTTAGCACAAAAGCAAAACATTCTTTTCTTACTCAGTGCATCTTCTCAGGCCTTAGCAACTGGGGAAGAGTTTGGTGGAAAGCATCCTGCTGGGTCCTGGTCACTGTAACAAGCTGGAAAGCTCCACAAACTGTTTAGGCATGAGGTTGGCACCTTTAGGATGTGTGAGAGGGAAGGGAAAGCAAGGCAGATGAGCTGCTCTTTGGCAGAGGTTGGATCTGATTTGGGGGCAGCGTCAGGACCATGTCCATTGGGAGACTCAGCCCCTTCTACTGCTCACTTGCAAAGGCATATTGCACCAGGCCAAGTGAGATTTGGAGCCAAAATCTCCATGTGAGGGCCCAAATTCATGTGAGCAGGATTAGAAAGGCATCTGGAGCAGGACAAGGAGGTGGCAGGCCAGGAGTTTTGCAGAATGGCCAAAAGAGATGGGGTGTGGATGGGTCCATAAGGGAAGGTGCTGCCGTGTTCCCCACCTGCTCCCTGGGTGCAGCTCATCCTTTCACAGCTGCTTGCCCCACCACAGGAGAAGTCAAACTGAACAGAGGAACTCTAAAAACCCAAACAGTAAAAAAGTCAATAGTTTCCTACCAGATTATCTTCCTAAAATGGCTTCCCAGGATTTGAGATGAGCAATGAGCTGGCCCCATGGAGAAGCCAGAAGAGTTCCCCTTGCTTCTCTTGCTCTGAGGAGCAGGATCCCGAGGACCTCTCACAGAACCTGAGCAGGTCCCAGGTTGTTCTCAGGGGGTGGTGAGTCTGCAGGTAAGGAAGAAATGTGCTGCAAATAAGGAAAGCCTCTCACACCTGAGAGGATGAGAGGTTATTCACTCCATGTAGTAGCCCAGAGAAGAAGAAATCCCTGTGAAAAACAAGGTCCTGATACTGAGACCTGCTGGCTAAAGAACAAAGGGATCCCCAGCAGAGGAGCTCAGACTGTGATCACTGTCCTCGGGGGAGGTGGCATCCATCTCCTGACATGAACACTGCTGTATTTATCTAAAATCACAGAGCTGTAAAACCGGAGCTCAATGTTTGCAAGGTAAAGAAGTGACTTCACAGGGAAGGGTTCCTTAAAAGAGCTGAAAGAAAAGTGGGCAAATCCATCATTGCTCCTTACTCAGCCTTCGTGTAGGTTATCTTTCTATCAGTATTCTGCTAATCTCAGAGCATCAGAGCTTTGTTTGTGTAGATGCTGGTGCCTAAATACATTTGAATAGAATTTCAAACATTATATTAATTTATAAATGTCACTGTTCACAATCATGTAGCCAAGAGAAGCAGTTCTGCAAAACCTGCACAACTAAAATTTAAACAGGTTGCAAGAAACCACAGCAGCGTGGCTGGTTTGCTAAAGGAGGGTTATTTGCTGAAGAAATCACCATGAAATGCTTAATAACAACAGCTGAGAGTGTGGTTGCATGCATTTCAAAAAGAAGTGGAGAAAGTGCTCTAGACAACCTTTTCATTGCTAATTTGGAGCACAAATTCAGTTTGTGAGCGCTTGCAAAATATCTGTTGTCATCTGCTCATGCAGAACTTCTCTGTGACACCTCCGCAGGCAGGTGCTCTAAGTGTATATATAAATTCATCTTCGTAGTGGCCACTGGTGCCACAACAAATGTCATCCCAAACAAACTCTCTGCTACGGGCCGTGCTGGAAATCATCATTTAACACATCATTTAGAGTACATCAGAGCGAATCTCACGCAACCTGACCGTAATAATTCCCTTCTCAAATTAACTCTTTTTTTAACGTTTTGACATTAAGAATAGAGGCAAAGTCCTTTAAACACGTGGCTACTTCAGTTTGGTACTGAGTATTGGGAAATGAGGGTTTATAGTGCAATGGGTAATTATTATTTGTCATGTGAATTCCACAAAGTAAATCACAGTGTGTATACAAAAATTACACATATAGCCTGTATGCTTGCTCATTTAGTAAGATTCATCTTGCTTGGCCCAAGAGGGCTGCCCAGGAGTAATCCACTCTGCTCTCCCAGCCTGTGCAGGAGAAATCCATAAGATAGGATCTCTAACCATTTGCCAGCTTTCCCCCTGTGGTCAGTGAGGATGCATAACTTTCTTTTGATTAACACACTTAAATTCAGTGGGTCCTTTCAGCTGATTGAATTAATGCATTGCAAGTGGCTGTGCAGTTCCATGTGGCCGTTCAGGCGTTGCACGCAGAGCTGGTGTATTTTTTGGAAGGGCTCCATGCCTTACCAGGAAAGTAGAGAGAAGCTTCTGAGAGACAACCCTCCCACCCTTCATCTTGATTTATAGTGCACATTATGATTTTGAATGGTATTTTCAATCAGGTAGGATGAGCTGTGACTGTCCTTTGTTTCCAGTCCGTGCATTCAAGCTGGCTGTTTTCTATATTGTCTTGGGCTCTTGCCCACCCCACACAGCTCTCTAAGGTGTAAAACAAGAGAGCAATTACTCTTTGTAGCATCTACCATCCATCTAACCTATATTTTCACTCTTACTTTCGAGTCAATGCTGCTTTAGATATAAATCAGTGCTCTGGGTTCAGTGTGTTCCTGTTCCAGCACTTCTGAAAGGGTGTGAACAGTTACATATTTATTCAGACTTGTGCCTTATAAAGTACATGGCTGCAGAGACAAATTCTTCTGGGTTGTTTGTTTTACGGTGCTGTTAAATAGGGTGACTCTGGCAAATGCCAGCTGATGAGTTCAACTGTAAAATTATGATAACATGACAGAAGAAACAGCACAAGAAACAACAAAATTCAGGATGCTGAGCCAGGAGAACAGATCTGCCACCATCCTTCAGCCTGTGCTCTTCCATGGCATTTTTATGATTTTATAAACCCATTTTCCAACCCCACCTTTCCCTGTGACTTTCCCATTGTATGCAGTGGGAGTTCTGAGCAAATATCTGTTTTATAACATGTTTATCACAAAGCAGTGTGGGCTGTACACCAAGTAATGTTCCTTCTCTGACGGCTGAACAAACACTTGAATTGTTGCCCTCTCTGTCCAAAAGGCAATCAAGGCTCTTCTCTTGCCCTCAGTGGAGTCAGGATTTTATGATGTGAATATTTCATGTCTCTGCTCTTCACTTTGGGCGTGTTTCTGGTGACTTTACAGCAGATCACTCTCTATGATCCTGGTTGTTGTCTTTGATCAAGCTGGCATCTTCAGTATTGGCATGTCCCCAGCTGTGTAAGCAGTGTCACCCCCCTCTCCCCACAGTGCTCCTGGGGGTCACTGGCACAGGGGCCAGTAGTCATTCTGAGCCTCTTTGTGCCACAGCCATGAGTGTCTCACATGGTGCTTTGGGGCAGGTGAACAAGGCTGGTATCAGACCAGCTCTGCAGCCTCCTGGGACTGCCCAGGAACAGCTAAATATATTTTTCCTAGTACATGACTTCACCACACCAGCAGTGAGATACCATCTTGCCCTTTGTGTTCAGGCTGGATGACATTTTCTCCTTTCCCAAGCGGCCCCGTCCCGGCTGGCAGGGAGGAGCAGCACAGCCCTCAGTCACTGCCCGGCAGCTTGCCCAGATCTCCCTGATAAGGGGCAGGGAGCTGGGAAACACCAGGCTGGGTTTCTGTTTAGGTGCTCAAGCTGGTCTCGATGCCATGTTCTGGATTTGAGCTTGGAGGGGAATATTTTTGAGTACTGCTTAGGGAATAGCACTTGGCCTTGTTTTTCTTCCCTGGGAGAATTGGGTAACAGGCATTCATGTCAATACTCATTTTTATTTGTTTTGCTCGTTATTAAATGTGAGCAAACATTCGGGTCTGTGGATGTGTGTGGATGTATCCATGTGCTGTGCTTATCCCTCCACACACACGCACGTGATGCTGCTATAATCAGTTCTGCTTGGGAAGAGTGGCAGGAGGAAGGGTGAGCAGCTGGGTGCTGACACGACCTTCCCAGCCCTGCTTCGGAAAGGGTCTGAGGTTACTCGTGTCCTTCCGAATGCACTTCGTATCACCAGCTGATTTGCGAAGAGGTTAATTTGAAAAGTACCTCACTTTGGGTATTTGCAAGGTTTTCGTTTGGAGACTTCACCCCAAGGTCTGCAGCAAGGTCAGGTCTAACAGCTGGATTCATACCTCCACAGGCTGGGTCTTCTCAACAAGGGGCTGGGCCTCCCTGTGCAACCTGGATGTGAAGTTCCTCTCATCTGAAGGCTCCACTGGTTGCTCAAATACTACATTTGCACAGAAAAATATCACAGAATTTAGTATATGCATGGAGTTGGTATCTTAAAACTCACAAATTTTGCAAGGTCAAACACTTATTGAGTGTAACTCCAAGCTCCCCGAAGACTCACCATACTTGGCACAATATTTTGTAGGTGCTTATAATTAATGGAATTAAACAAATCAGATGCTATCTGAAGCAGTGATATATGCCAGAAAAGAAGGGGCAGAAAATTCCCCAAAGCATGAATTATTATTAATCATTAATTCTAAACAAATGCATGTGACAGGGGTATGACTGGCACCAGTACAGAGGCACCATTAAAAAAGATGAGCATCATTTTAGGGGTGGACCAAATAATTTATTTTGGGGGAAGCCTTAAGCAGAATCTACCCACTTGTGGGATTTAAAGAGTTTGGTTCACTTATTGACTTTGGATTTTTGTGTTCACTTTCATCCCCTTTTGTACTTCCTTGGACAAAATCCAAACAGGCAGAGTAACTACAGAAAAGCTGTTCTCACCATAGGGAAATAATGTATTATGCTAATTCCAATTAAAGGAAATATCTTAAACTGCAACTATAGCCTTCAAGAGAGAAATGAAAAGTGTGGAAATTAACATTCTTGCCAGATTTCCAGCTCAGTTCTGCATACTCAGGGGGTTTGGGTCAGGCTCAGATAAGCATCCAAAATTTGGGGATGTTTATCCAAACGTTCTTTCTGAACCTTCTAAGTTCACTCCTGACTAATCATAATGGAGTTAGTGGTAGCAGGATATGAATGTACAACATTTAACTTAGAAATTGGCAGCTCCTCATCCTTTCACAGCTAGGAGCCTTTGACCAAATATCAACTCTGCTAACCAAAACAAAATAAAATAATGCCTTGACTTGGTCTCCAGCCATACCACCTTGTGCTACAGCCCTGGAAGACCTTCCAAGAAGGGCTGGGACAAGGCAGGCTTGGCTGGGGGACCTCCATGGAAAATACTGATGTTACTGGAAGCATCCCCTATGATTCAGGAGGTGACACTATCCCCAGGTCGATGTTGAACCCATGTAATGGTTACATGTACGGAGCTGTCCTTTCAGATTTGGGAAGTTTCGGAGGACTGGTGGGTAATTAAAGGTCTTTTCTGAAAGCTCCATACATTAACTCCATGTTCACCCAAAGTGCCAATGCAATCACCAACCCCGTTACAGGACCAGTGAGTTCCTGGTGGGATGTGGTTCTCCCACCTCCTTGTTCCATCCCCAGGCTGTTTGCCCGTTCAGTCATGAGTGACGTGAGCTCCCTATAGAGTTCACTGTTAGAAGTGTTTGGAATATTTAGTCCAGTGAAATGAGAGGAAGATGGCTGAGGATCATGAATTAGCTCCTGAAGAAGCAGGTTTTTTTCTCTGTTTTTGCCATCACACCCTTGGTCTTAAACACAGCAGAGGGGAGCTGCATCTTGCTGCCCTGCTATAGGCATCTCCCAACTTACTGTACCCTTTCTCATAATTAGAAAGCCATAGTGTCAGCTACAGAGATGCACTAGATCTATCCTACATCCACCATCCTTCAAAACACCAACAGGCTACTGCCGTGTCACTCACCCATCTTTTTTCCCCATACATTTGATTTTAGTCAAAGGGTGTCACTCTAAGAAGTTGTATTTGAACATTGAAATTCATGCCAGAAATAAATCCACCTATGTGCAAATTCTTCCCCAGTGAAAAAGCACCAAAATGCTCAGTGAAGTTATATCAGGAATGAATTTGACCACAAGAACTTGGATTGCAGGTACATAGTCTAGCCTGTAAAATCCCTTCTGATTTGCTTAGACTTACCTCTGAATTACAGAGAGTAAATCTGGAGGGTTGTAATAGAAGACATCCCACTGAAAGTTCTAGTTTAAAGAGAGAAAAGTCTGTCATTGAGAGAAATGACAGACGTCATGAAAACATGGTAAGAAAGGTTCAAAATATATTTGAGTATAGTCTTTAAGCTAATGGCTTTTTTTAAAGTTCAATATTTACTCAGTCAAGATATGTTGTGAAATACATTTTATAAAACATGGCTGGTATTCTTGCTATTTCCCTTGCATCTTCCTCCTGAAACCACTAGAAATAATCCCTCACTTTCTACCAGACCCTCTATTAACAAGTAGCATAGATGTTCTACTGCAGAAGATTTTGACAGTTTAAACTAAGCACCTGCTTCCATCTAATGTAGGTTTGGCAGGATGCTGTGTTTGGTGTAGCTCATGCCACTCAGATGTCAATTTTTTCTTCATTAGGCCAATAAATTAGTGAACTACACCATGCTCTAAAACTTGCATCAATCTCCCATCACATTCACTCTTTTTCTGTGTGTTTGTGGTTGCCTTCTCCTTCCAAGGGAAATAAGCAACTTGAATTTGAAGTGGGTGCTTGGGTTAGAAAGTGGATTTTGTGTGTGTGTTTGTGCTATAACATCAATGATCACAGCAGCTGCATCAGGAGCATTTTAGCATCCAGCAGGATGAAAGTTTGTGGGGGGATCACTGCCCAGTAAATTCAGTACTTATCGCTATCAATGTCATCAAGATGTAACCAAGGATATTTAGAAGGAACGGAGGAAATGTCAATAATCTGAATTGCCTGGTGCTTGTAGAAATCATTCTTGCGAGTCACGGTTGTAGCTGGTTTTGGTTTTAGAAAAAGCAGAAACAGCAGACAAACTGTTCCAAATGGTCATGAAGACGTGATGGGCTTCTGTAATTTCAGGGAAAAAATCGGAAAATCATGTAACATATGACTGTTGATAGCTGCAAGAAGAACAAATGCTTTCCATCCTGAAACACTTCGTACCATCAGTGTTTCAACAGCTCCTATTTAGATATTAAAAAGAAGACATTTTTTATTACAATTTCTGCCTTGGGCTCTGATCAGCAATGTAGAAAAAAGCAAGCAGGGGCGTATGGTTGCTTATCCTTCCTTCTTGTTTCCTTTTACTCTTAAGTTCTTGAAAGGTCGTAAAATAGAGAAATAAAAAAGCCACTGAAGTGTAGTTTTGTTAACTTTATCTTCTGAACATTAAACATTGTTTCAAATTTCTTACGGTACATAAAATGTTTTGCCTTGCTGTATCATGTGTACAGAACTTCAAAAAGTAAATGCGACAGCTCAGAAAACGTAATGGATGTGTAATAACAGCTCTTTAGATCTCCTGTTTTTAGCATAGCATCTTTTTGTTCCCAAAGGTGCTTTTAACATGATATCTAAAGCTATTTATGAAGTCATTTATTTTTGCATGGTGATAGGTCTTATTTTGTAATTAGCCCATGCTTCTATCTTGCTGGAGTGTGTGAGCACCCCTGAAATGTTTAGTCTTCATCAATCCTTTTTGTTTCCCTTCCAAAGACATCCAGCCTAGTAACTCCCATTTCACGGATGCAGTACATCCCAGCTCCCTTCAGCACCTTCTACAAAAACATTTGGAAATCGTTGCATTGGAACGGAGCTCAGTTCTTTTTGTTGGGCATTTTCAACATAAAGAAGTTTTTCCTGTTTGCCTTAAATTCATTCACCACATGAATTTCAGCAGATGGTTTTTAACCACGTTTGCCCCACATCCTGTCACTGCCGGCCACCGTGGTGCTGCGAAAGGGCTGCCAGCAGCAGGCACACCACTGGAGACCTGGGTTGCCCCACTGAGCTGGAGTTTGGGCAGACCTGAGTTGCTAAATCATGATTTAGTCTATTTGGGGCATCTCGTGTGTCCAGACATAATTTGTTGTGATGCAAACTGGTGTGAGTGCAGTGGGAACAGCGGCGGCGCTGACGCTCGTTAATCTGCTGTCATTTGCATATATGCAATGCAGTGAGGTTAACAGGATTTCCCTGACGCCCTGTCAGTGGCAGCAGTGGGGTTGGTTTCCTCCAGTGTGTCGAGCAGGTCACTGTTAATCAGTCACCGTCGGGCTTTTTGTGCCAGCCCCCCTGCTCAATCTGGTGCTGTGTCCATGGGAGCAGCTGCAGAGTGGGGTGCTTCAGGTGCCAGCAGGGGTCCAAAAAAGTTCCAAGGTTAAAAAGAACAAATTTTAATATTCAGTGCAAGGTTTTGTCCCCCTCATGTCTTCATAAGCCAGCACAGAGGGAAGTTTGAAGGCATGGCCATTGGGTAAGAAACACGCAGCTGCACTTGGTCCATTGGGGTGGCAAAGCCTCCAGGGAAAGCTGGGAACTGGCTCCACATCCAACAGGGGCAGTGAGGCCATGGCATTAGGAAAGGAGATTTATGAACTTTGTCCTCATGTATTAACAGCCCTGGGTACCCTGTAGCAGGTCTTTGCATACAAAATTCCTTGGAATGTGACCAAGTGCATGCCCACTGAGGCTGGATGCAGGGGCATAAGGAGTGGTTGTGGTGAGACCCTCCTCAAGTGGCCTGGAAGTGTCAGGAAGCTAGAAAGCAAAGGTGTGGAGAAAAGCTTGATAAATAAGATGATGTGAAACTGAATCACTGCATAGAGATGAATCAGAATTATAAAATCAATAGGTATCGATCTGTATATATCACACAAATAACTGTGCCTGAAGAGGTGCCCAGATTTAACATGCTGATTATACGGCAGTCAGTGGAAATAACTTGAGATCTGAAGACCTATTACGTTTTAGTTGTTCAGTGCTGCAGCTGAAGCTGATAAAATCTTAGTTGAAGTCTTTTTTAAATTTTTTCCTGCTTGAAGTTCTTGGTAACAAGTATATTTAATCAACAAACCAGAACCGAAGAACAGATTTTTGGCTTACAAAATACTCTTGAGCCATCTAAAGCTGGAGCCCAAACACTACAAATTCTTCTAAAAATATACACCTTTCATTTTAAGTTCCATTTGCTTTTACTACTGGCCTCGCTCATGCAAGCCAAGGTCACTGCACTTCAGATGTGTCTGCTGGACACTTGGCTACTGACTGGAGTTGCAATGAATCACCTGGAACAACGTCATCCAAGGAGTCACCAAACTCTGTGGCTGGTTGGAAATCAGGTCAACGAGGTCTTTGTTATATCCTATTCATATAAACCCCATTTATATCTTATTCTTTTTGTACCCCTTAAACTGGTGGAGGTGCACTCTATCAGAAGGAAGAGGATTTACTGGAGTTTTGGGGTTTTTGGTCAGTCTTTGCCTCTGGCATTGACCTTCCTCCCTCTTTCTCATCAGTGGATGCATTAAGGAAGGAAGGATGTGCTTAACTCCGTGTGGGGAGTAGCTGTGATTATTATTGCTTTCTTCAAGGTTATCATCATTTTCTTTGTCCCCATATTTTTTCTCCTAAACTCAGGGTAAATACAAACCTAACAGATGTGTGAAAAGGCTTCAGATCAGTTACTTGTCATACATAGGCAGGCACAGGCTGAATCTGCTGCAGAATTACTTCCCATCTTTATTCATGGATTGAGAATGTTCATTTTCCTTTGCTGGATTAGATTTGCTGAGTAGATTTCTGGGCATATAAATGATATTTTGGAATGAAACCCTCACATTTTATAAATCATTCAAACCAATTCAGTTTGTTCTTTCCATAGAAGTATTTCCTGGTCCGCAGCAACCTCGATCTAAACCTAGTGTTTTCTGTTTGAGACAAAATTCATGGATTAATTTAGAGAATGAAATAATTAAGTAATTCTGAAGTGCTAATGAGCACTCATAACTCCCACTTTCATCTTTTATAGCACTGTTAAATGCACCACAAGCTCTAGGGAAAGTTGTGGTCACTCATATCGTGGCAGATATTCTTACTTTATCACCTAAGCTGACAGACACCCTTCGCGCAACACACAGCTGGCTCGTGCTTCTGTTCACAGTGCCTGGCAGGACAGCTTCTAGCTCCCGTTTATTTCTGGAGGGCTCACAAATATAGCACTACAATACTGTGCTCCAGCCCTCTGGTCCTGGAGCTGAAGGCAGTGGGAGGATCCAGGACTGACTTTTGTCTGGAGCTGGAGCAGCTCCTCCATCTACAGCCCTGGGGCAGCCCAGGTCTGGTCTGAGAGTCCTGTCTGACCCCTGGAGTGACAGGAATCTTGTATGGAAATGGCGCTCTGCCTGGGCTCGATCAACACTTCTGGCCACCAGTTTAGCCCCAAGGTAGCCAATGCTCTCATGTCAGTGGTGTGTTGAGGACTTGGAGCTGCGGGTTCTTCCCCGGGGAGTTTGTGACCACTCTGATCTCACTATGATTCCTTGAAAAGCCCACAAAGATGGCCACCTTCCTCAGCCAGAACATCCTACAACAGCTCCTTAACCGAGTGGATCTCCTTCTTTGTCCCGTGTGAGGATTCCAGCACAGGGAATCATAAGGAAAGAAATGATCTTTAGTGCTGTATTTACTATACTGGATTCTCAGCAAGACAGACCATGCAGCCTCTGAAATCCTTCGTGGTGGAAAGACATCTGTTCTTCACACATTGCCTCGTTCTTCCATGGACCCAAAAAATTGCAACTTTATCCTGAGCACATGCCCATTCCTTGCTGCTTTTTGCAGCCACTTAGTGAGGTTTAGGAGCACACAGCGGAGTGGTTGGGGCAGTCTCTCCCCCTCCGCCTGGTGGGGATCAGGATCCATCTTATGCTCAGCACTCGCATGATTGCTGGGGGACTCCTAGCAACAAGACTTGACATCATGAACTCCGTTTCACATTTCTGCCACAAAAGTCAAAGGCAGAGTTTGATGTATACTCCCCAAAACTGTTTCTATAGGAGGAGCTTTCATTTATGGCACCAATCAGCACAATGTGCTTACGTTTAAAGATCTGTTCCAAAGCATCAACTGCTCATTTCCAAGGCTAAAATATTTTCCTAGCTAAAAAGGGGAGATAAAGTAAAATTTCTGCTACAGATGAGCCATATTAAAGCATGCAGACATGTTTTAACTGGCAGTGACCAAGCAGACTCCCACTATTTATCCATGAGAAGCTGTAAGCACCAGCAGGCAGAGAGGAATTTCTGTTCATTGCAGTCAAAGAAAAGGAATAAAAAACAACTTCTCAGTGAATGAAAGTTATGTGAAAATATTGCATGAGAATCTGCCACTGATTTTCTCCATGAGCAGAACTCCGTATTCCATCTGTGAAAATAAAATGGTAATCTTCCCATCTGGCAAACTTTTTATCCCATCCATGCCAACTGTAAGCTTTTCAGGACAGAGTCTCATGTTTATTATTTTTCTACCCACAAAGGGTCCCAGTTTCCACTGGGTCCTCTAGGTGCTGCTGTAATGCTAATGATTCTAATACTCATAATTCTGCTAGTGGCAAATTTAGCCCAATATCTTAGGCTTAAATAAATCTTAGGCTTCCCATTTTATGTGGAAAAAAAGTGGTTATAAAAGAGCCTCCATCCTCCTTCAAACTCTGCAGGTCAGTTTGCATCCGCAACACTCAGGTTGTGGATCAATATGCATCTTCTGTGTTATATCTTGGGAATGCTTTCTCTATGAATCTCACACAAAATCTGCAGTATGACTTGTGGATAAAAAAAAAAACAAACAGAAAAAAATGCCTGAAGCTGTACCACTCACCTCTCTCCTCCTTCACATGCATGCCCAACTGCTTTCTTTTTTTCCTTCCCCCCTTTTTTTTATCAGTATGGTGCTAAATTACCAAGTTTGAAATTTCTTCAGCAAATAAGGGATGCATGCCAGAACACAAGTGCCCCGAGGGATCTGAGTCTTAGGGGAAAAAGCCCTTAATCTCCGAGTTTATAGGTAGCAGCACTTTCCTGAAATTGGAAAATGTTCAACTCATTTATGAAAGAAATCCACCACAAGGATACGCTGATGTTCACAGCGATTTCATTAATAACCCATTGTGATCCATGGGTTATAGGACAGGTTTATTTGGACACCTGCATCACATATATTCTCCCCCCTCCCTGCCCCAAATTTTCCCGATGAGCAAAATCTTTTTACAGCAAACCAGGTAGCACTCAGGGTAAGATTTTTCCAAATGCATCAGGCACCTTTGCCCATGTGTGACTAATTTATGTGGAGCAGCACTTCTCCTGCACGCCCAGGTGGGCTGCTGTGCACGCACGGGGCCAGTTAAGCATTTACTGCTCAGGACCCTAAGCACAGCCAGGGTGGGGGACACAAAGGGCTCTGCCCGCCCATGGTGGGGAGCCTGAGCCACTTGCAGGGCACCATGGCCCGAATACTTTATGGCTTAATCCCAGGGAGATTGCCTGAGTATGAGTATGGGATAAGGATCAACTTTGCATGTTCCTCCACCAGCTGAATAAATTAACATTCCTGAATTTCAGTCTCTGGATTTATCTGCCAAGCACGACTTGAACCGTTGATGGGGATTTTAACCTATTTATAGTTTCATAACAAGCACATAACAAAAAATTCTCCCTCTCTTACCCACATGTAAATAATGTTTAACACTACTGTCAGGGTTTGGCAAGGCAGTGATGTTTTGGAGGCACTGTGGATCCTCAGCCTGCCTTTAGCAGGGCATCTCTCTACTTGTAGGCAAGTGCCTTGCAATAGGAGGAGGATTAATCAATGCCGTGAGAGCCCTTGCTTTCCTCCATAACCTTTTCTTCCCGGGGATGATGAGTTAATTCAGCTGGAACAATGTTAGTTCATCAAGTTTTGTGGTTTATCTGAAAATCGAATGGCAGTAATTTCATATAGCAACTGACTTAATGCCCATTTAGTTCAGGTTTTAGACAACTCTGGTCGATGATCACAATGGGTTTAATACAAAACATAGAAGGGATGAAACTGTAACGTTGGTGCTTTCAGGCAGGTTTTCTTCCCTGCTGTAGAGCTGGTTGTGTTGGCTGTGTGCACGTGTGTTTCTGTGTGTAGATGTGTATCCACTTCTTCTGAACCTCCCCTAGAACCATCCACACATGTGACACTTAAAATAGCAAATGCAAACCTGAAAATTTTAACATGAGTGTTTGACTTTTTATTGGGTGATAAATTGCTTCTTACTCTTATAAAGTCCACAGGTGTTTATGCCCACTCTCGCACGCCTAGTTAAAACTTTGGCTACAACAGGAATGCTTTGAAAATAGCCAGTCACTCCTAAAATTGATTATTAAAATAGAATTAGCTGTTATGCATCACATTAATTCTTGTTGTGTAAAGTTCTGTTGTTTAACCCCTTCAGTCTCTTTTGGCCTGGCATTTTCCCTGCTTCCATATTTTCATCTCCATCCTTTTGGCTTGCAAATTTGGTTTTCAGATAATGGATAGTGCCTAAACCCAAATGGTTCTGCAGGACTTGCTGCCACACAACTTCCCTGTGTGGCTCTTCACATGCCGTGAGGGCTCTGGGACTGGAAAAGTCTTCCAAAGCAGGCCCTCAGATTATTTGTCAAATGAGATGGCTTGAAAATTAAAAAATTGGAAGAAATGGAGGTTTAATTGAACCTTGTTGAATTCTTATGCACATACAAAGGAAGTCTGCAAAATCCTTATATTTTGCTTCTTACCTCCTGGATGCTGTCTCAGGGAGTGTTTCTTACAGATATTTCATTTTTAGGGCAGCTTCTGCTAAAAGTTGTTTTCAAGTGGAGAAGCAGCAGCTACATCAAGAGGGAGCCTCTGGCCACCCCACGTGGACCCTCTGCTGGCTTCATGGGTCCCACTGCTCCATCTCCAGATGACCGTATCGTGGGAAGCAGGAATGGGGACAAACCTGAGGGATTTGTTCAGTTGTATTTCAACCAGGATGAATGAGAGAGTGATAAAAAAAACCCCAAACAGGTGCTTTTTTGGTCATGTTGGCAGGATTTGGAGTGCCATCCTCAAGGTCTTTTACTCTCTGGGTGGTTAAGAAAGAAAAGAACCTTTCAGGCTGCCTAGCACATGGGGAAATGCAGAACAAGGGCATCACCAGTGGAATTTCCCAGATTCTCCAGGACTTTGGCTTCCTTTCAAAACATGAGAAAGGTGAAGCACAGGGAAACACAGCTTCTGAGTGGACAGGAGGCCAACACCCACGTCAATCAGCCTTGCCTTGCCTTGCCTTGCCCTGGCTCTCATAGGTGCTAAGACAAGCTGGCTAATGTGTGTTTCTCCCCAGACTTTTACTGTAGCCAAACTTGTGCCAGACTCATCCAGCAGGGACTGTCTCACCCTGTGGGCATGGTAACCTCGAGTGTGAAAATGGCCCAGGCTGGATTTGGAGGCTTCCAGACTCTTCTGTAATGGAAGTAATGAACACTCTGAAGGAAAACAGCAACAGCCCTCAGCATCCGGCACCACAGCACGTGCCTTGGCAGGGAAAGCTAGGGAAAGGTTTGGAGAGGAAAGCATTGCAAGGAGTGTGCTCACAGCAGGGGGATGGACAAGTAGCACTGCATCCCTCAGCACCAAATTTTGGGCTGTGTTGCAAGGGCTATGGCTTGTTTGTAGCAAACCAAACATCTTGTCCTGCCATGAGGAAGGGTGTCTACAGGATTTCCTCCCCAGACAGGAGTAAAATCACCCAGGCAGCCGAACATCAGTCACTGACCCATTTTTGCATCTTCCTGATTCATGGAGCAGGTAAATCTCCCGTGATTTTCCTTCTCCTGGTTTGCAGTAACACCCAATATCCAAAAAGCGTCAGGCTCAAAACCCAGTGGCACGGCTTAGTGCCTGCCAGAAAACTCCTTCCCACCAGGCAGCCCCTGCTTGAGGAGCGTGGGTACCACCAGCTGGGATGGCACCCACACCCACCCTCGCCTTTGGGATGTGATGGAGATGCTGGCACACTTGGGTACAGGACATAAGAGCATTGGTCTGCTGGGATCACTCACACCAGGATGAGAATCCAGGGTTGAGCTGTCAAGCTCAGACTGGGGTATGAAGGAACATGCTATTTTAGAAATCAGATTTTAATGGGAGAGAAAAAGTAGAGCCTTTTTTCTCAGTATTAGGGTGGTTTGGCTTCTGCCAGCAGCAGCATCACGCTGTTACAGACCATAAGAGGGGGTGCAGCAGTACTTGTGGGAGTACAGGGATGGCTTCACTCACACCTGGACCTCAGCACTGCCAGGGACACTCACGTGTCCCTACTGCTCAGCAATCGGGGAGAGCAGACCAACACACGCTCTGCCTCTGTGCACGGCAGGGAATGCATGTGCTCCGCAGCTCCTCGAGCACGGCTCCATCCCCACAGGAATTGCAGAGGTCCTTCAACTTTTTTATTGCCTGCACATGCACCACTGTAACTTTTTTGCAAGAATACAGGGTCGGGTTTTTTTCCCCTAGGGCAGTTGGTGCGGGGTTTTTTTTCGGAGGGGGTGTGGGTTTTTCTGCACACCCCTCATTTCACACTGGTAAATGTCCTGCTCTGCTTGGCTGTGGCAGAGGGGAGTGCAGCTATGGGGGTCTGTGACTCAGCTGGAGGTTCCAGGGTTTGCTGCCAAAGAGGACCCCCTCCACTGGCGGGGTGAGCCCCAGGGATCCCTGGAGCCCTGAACTGCCCTGGGGAAGGGGGTGCAGGGCAGAGCACTGATCCCCCTGCATCCCACAGCCGGGCTGGGGGGAGGAAACCCACCCTCCAGCAGTGTCGGCAAAGCCAGTCTGACCCGAGCAAATGAAAATAATCAAAAGTAATTAGAAGCGTGCTGGACTGCTCCTCAGAGATCTGTGCGAGAGAATAAACATGCCGGAGCCCTCCGAGCCACTGCAAAAGCCCATGTCTGAGCTGTTAGGTGCCCTGACCTTGTCCACATAAAGACGTGATTTATGAAGTGCAGGGCACAGCAGCAGGGCTTCTGTCTTCTCCAGGAGAACCAAATTACTGAGGTGGAGATTAACATGCTTTCAGTTGGGCCCATTTCCAGACCAAGGGAAATTTCTTATTTACATTTTTTTTTACCTTTAATTTTCTCCTCCTCTCCCTCACTTGAAAACTGACTTTTGGCTGGGAGGGATGAGCCAGGCAGTGTGTGAGGGCAGGAGGGGCAGCAGGGACAGGGCACTGACGTGGGAGGCACCGCTATGCTCACCCCACTCCTTCATCAAGGGCTGGAAATTATCTGACTCTTCACCCTGAAATCGGCAGCAACACTTGTGTTTTCACCTGATTTCATTATTTTTTCAAGTTGATACCCACAACATGGGGTGGGAGGAATTGACATGCAGAAACTGTGTTGCCTTTCGTTCTTGTCCTTGTTTCCCAGGTCTGTCTTGGAGCATTTGGATATGTCAGAAAGCCGTTGTTTTCTGCGTGTTTGTTTCACTTTGCTTTTCCTTTCTCTCTCCACATTAATGCACTCACCTAGTGTTTCAAACACTCACACTCGCAGTGTTAGTCAGGATGCTCAATGTTCTGTTTAGTCACCTTGAGATATATAACATTAAACCCCACTCACAAAGGTGGTTGTGAAGTGGCTTGTCTACAAACGAAAGGATAATATTAAGCCTAATATGAACATTTGCGGTATTTAAAAAATCACCAGTGACTTGTCTGATTTTCCTCCATTGTCCTCGGCAGCGTTTGGCCCCAGGAAGCCCATTAAACCTGGACAGTGCCGTTATTTCATCTGGCTGTGGCCGAGCTGCTTTGCTTTGCTTTGCTTTAATGATGTGCTGGAATGCACGATGCCCATAGGGTCTCCATTAGAAGAACTTTTACTTCTGGGACGACCATGAAGTTAAAGGCTTAAAAGAGGCATCAGTTTACAGCCTGGTGGGAATTACTAGCAGACTGGAGTACTAACTCCTGACTGCTCCACTAATAGAGCGACTTGTTTTAAATAAACAATTGCCAACGGGACCCTGTGGAAGTATTTGGGCCTCTTGAAGCGCCCACCGAACCGTCCGAGGGGAGAGGGGAAAGGCGGCAAGAGATGTTTAAAAGCTTGTCGTTTGAAAGAAGAAACACATCGACGTGTGTTGATGTTTGTATCCACATCCCCGGATCGGGATGTTGGAGGTCCCGACCGGCGGCGGGGCCAGGCTTGACCCCCCGCGCCTCCCAGCCGCGAACCCCTCCGGCTCGGGGGCATGAGCCTTCCTCCCCCTCCTTCTCCTCTGGCCGCGCTGGGTTACAGCCGAACCGCTGGGAGCGCTGCATGAAGGGGAACTATTTAAAAAAAGGGGTTTTCCCCCCAAAAAGGGGGTTTATCCACCGGCGTTTCCTCCCTTTGTGGCACGGCCGAGGGGGAGGGAAGGGGGGCTCCGGCTCCCTATCGGGGGCTCTGATCAGGCCGATGGGCTCGAGCAATCAGTTTCCCAGATTACTTGTATTTAATACACAATGCATCATAAAGCAAATCCCTCATCCTGACAGGGAGAAAATAGAACAGCTCATAGCGCGAGCCGGGCCAATTTATGGCTAAATTAAAAAAAAAAA
>VYXC01001033.1:1867257-1919511 GCA_013397175.1 Platysteira castanea
GGGGCAGACCCCAGACGCCGGGGAGTGCGGGGTGAGCCCCCCTTCCCTCCTTGGGGGTTTCCCTGAAAGGGAAAATTAAACGTCCCCTTCCCAAGAGCAGCCGGAGGTGCGGGCGGCGGGGCAGCGTGCGCGCCCGCGGGGACCGATCTCGCCTGGCGCGGCCGTGGGGCGCGTGGGTCTCCGGGATTTAGGGGCCTCCGGGCTGGAGTTTAGGTTTTCCACCGCCTTGTTTGAAGCCGGGGGGGAGCCGGGTGCGGCGGGGCGATGCTCGGCAGCCCCGCGGGCTGCGCGCACCCACCGCACCCCCCACCCCACGGCCCGGCCCGATCCCAGCCCCGGGGGGCGCGGGGGTGACCGGAGCAGCCCCCGCGGGGACAGCGCGTCCCGCGGGGCGCGTTCAGCCACCTTCGAGAGGCCGGGCAGGGACTTCCGTGGGCTCCCGGTGACCGGGCACCGGCGGCGCCGGCTCTGGCCGCGGCTCCACGCGCTCCTCAGCGGCGCACAGCCGCCCTCGCCCGTCGCTTTTCGTTTGGGGCGTTTAAGGGTGTTTCCTTTATTTTGCTGGTGAAATGGGATGGTTGCTGCCGGTGCCAAGCCGAAGAAGTTACAATTTAGCAGTCAGCTCCCTGGGATGCTGTGGGAAGTTTGGGATAGGCCGATGGTAAAGCTTGGAAATAATGATATTCAGTCCGCTGTAATGATTAGTAATTTGTCATAATATTAGAATAGAACATCGTCTTTAGCTTGTCCACGAGCAGTCTCATTATATTTGTTTATTGTCTGCATAATTGGAACCATTTATTGGTGTGTATTGAATACTGCCATGGTTTGCATGAGTGTTTACATTGTTTTTCATTTATTCTCTTTATTTTGACATAAGGAGTTCTGTTATTTGCTTCGATTAAGGGGAGGGATTTAAGTGTTGCACAGGACTGGGAAGTGTAATATTAAAACAAGATAAATAACTCTGCCAACCAGATAAAGTTAGGTTCAGAGCAACAAATAGGAAAATTCTAAATGAGTGCTGCAATCAACGTAAATCCTGAAACAAAACAGAAACCTTAAATGAAGCCAACACCATCTATTTTAATAATTTTTGTTATATTCCTGTCAGAGTCCTATTTAATTAAAATCATAGTTTCAAACATAGTCATTGATGAATGCATAGAAAATCAGGTCCCTCTTAAATTAACATAGTGTTTCATTGTAATAATTAGACAACATTTTGATTACACGTAAATATTTGTCAAGACATTTTTCAGAACATTTATTGTCTTTTTATTATTATATCTATATTCTGAAAGTTCCTAAAAAAAAAAATCTCAGCAGAGAAACATATTTCTGAATAAACACAGTAGTATTATTATTATTCTTCACTTGTTTATCTGGAAACCTGTGATTTATCTTTTGCTTAGAATACTCAGCCAGCAACAGAAAATTTTACTCTTTCATATTCTTCTTTTTAGATCTTGGATGAGTTTTGCAATGTGAAGTTCTGCATCGATGCCAGTCAACCAGATGTAGGAAACTGGCTCAAATATATCAAGTTTGCTGGATGCTACAATCAGCACAACCTTGTTGCATGTCAAATAAGTGATCAGGTACGTGGTGTTAACTTTCTGGACTTACTTTTTTATGGAACTTGAAGGTGTCAGTGGAAAAAAAAATAACAGCAATTCAACAGCTTTTGGCCTGTTTGCTGTTATGGCAAAAGATAAGGTACAGATGGGAAATGCAGAATGGAATAATTTTGATTATGAATTTTCTATTTTCCATAATATTGTTCAGTTCATAAATGATTTTTTTTGTCTTTTATCTGATAAAATTCAGGACTGCTGTCTAAGGATTACAAAGCCATTATTTGCTGATTTTGAATTAGGAGCATTTTCTGGCTCCTGTTGCAGTCCACGTGGATTGCTGCGTTAAATCGTTGAGTTGGTTGGAAGCTATAACATGAATTTAATGGAAGGAGTGGAGAGGAGGACACGAAAGTGATAATGTTACCAGTGCAGTTGCATGTGCGGGGCTTTGGATTTGAATGCACACGTGCATGGATAATATTGTGCCTTCCCATACACTTTGCTGGAACTCACAGTACTTACGTGCTGAATCAAAGTCTTTGGTCGTTTTCCTTTTCATTTATTGCACTTAAATCCACTCTTTGTTGAGCTGAAACATTATTTATCCTTGTGTGTTGGAAAAAAGGCTGGGATAGGCAGAGGAAGAATGCAGTAAAGCGTTTTGTTTTCAATTATGCTGATGAGTTATTAGGTGTTTCCTAAATCAGGGTTTGCTTTTGTCTGCGGATAACACAGGCCATTATGAAATACTTTAATGGACAAAGTTAGGTTGAGGAAGCTTTGCTTCTTTAAAGTATATAAAATAGTAAAGTAACAACTGATTGTGAATTATTGTTTCCAATTTAAACTTCGCTACCTGCAACGTAGGATTCAATTCATTTAATCAGTGTTTCATTTTTCACCACTTAATTAACTGCATCAGGTGAATGTTAAAGATTATCTTTAGCTGATTTAATTGCCTTGACAGTATTGAAAGAAGAATCACAACCAGACACAAAGCTTCAATTAGAAATCGTTCTTTCTAATCAAATTCCTTACGTATAGGAAATGAATGTGAGGGAGCCTGCTATTTCCAGCCCAGTGCTACGTATTTCACTCAGGCAAGATAGCTGATTAAAACTGGGTTAAATAACTTTCTCAGAAACTATGAGAGAAGATCTTTTTAATTTCCAACTTCTACAGTTCAGCCCTGAGCACATGTAGCATAGAACGAGCCAGCGGACCGAGAGATAATTTCTTTTTTATACAGCAGCTGCTTTAACTAAAGAAACCATAAGAGTTATTAGTAAAAGCAAGTTACGTTTTCCAAGTTGAAATGCACTTCGTGCTGAGAAACGATAAATTCTCTCAGCGCAGAGCATTTATGGAACAGTGATAGGAAAAGGAAACTATGTAGTTTAATTGAAACAGCAAATTCAAGTATTTTACGTTGAGCAGGAGCTGGTGTAGATAGGAAAGATCAGAAGTGGAATCACATGCGTTGGTCAAAGCAACTCACTGTCTTTGGGTCAGTGTTGGGGATCTGCAGCTGAAAGTGCAGGCGAGGCTGACCCATCAGCATCTCCCTCTGAACGCAGACACACACCCGTGCTTTGACGTTTTTGGAAGGAAAGTTATGGCGCTTTTAACTTTCTCTTTTTTTAGTGTTTACATTTCTGACATTTGGTAATGGTGGCTGTACTGCTGCCAATAATTCCCTTCATTCACTGGAGACTTGTTATTTATTTTGCACAGTATCGTGCTGTTCATAATTCCATATTTTTATAGCTTTTTGTTGCTGAGATTTGCAAATTAAGATTTGATTGTCTTTCAAGTAGCATGTTGTGATCTGGGTGCTGTCAGCAAGAGATTGTTGTTCGTTTGGCCCTCTGGAAATGCTGCACGTTTACCCACAAAATCGTCCGCGTACTCCAGCATTTTATGACCAGAGCCTAAAAAGTTAATGCTAAAAATGTGCTCTCGAATCTTAAAGCAAGAAAGTCTTTCTAACAGCTCCTCCTTCTGCTTTCTTCTGGCACAAGCTCACCAGAGGTAATATAAAATATAATGGGAAAGCAAACTGGGAAATGGACGTTACATGGCCAAACGTGTGCGTGTACGAGGAGTGACAAATGCAAGTCAGGGCTGAGTGTGCACATAGAGACTGTGTGGGGCTGCCTGGGGTCACTCGGCCTCGGTAGCTCCTGGAAAAATAAGGGGAAAGAAAAGAAAAAGAAGGGAATAAAAAGGGAAAATAAAAATAAGGTGAAAGTGAGGACATGTGTCAGTGGTTGTAGCTAGAGCTGGAGGGCAGAGGCGATGCAGCCCAGCTGCAGAGGAGACCCCAGCTCAGCTGGAGCCACAGCCAGTGCTGGGTGCAGGCGTGGGGGGACACCCCAGTTCTTCCTGCCTCCCCCAGGAACACAAAGCACCTCAGCAGCCCTGGATGCACGGGGAGCATCTCCGCTGCGGGGACGCCGCTCGCTCCCGAGCCACAGACACTCGATCAGCAGTAATTGTTCACCTCTAATTGCTTCAACTCATCTGTAAAATTCACAAGCAAACACTGGGCTGTACCTGAGAGGGTAAAAGATCCTGCCAGCGCTCCCAGCCTCATGCTGCCCACAAGTTTATACTGTTAAATTCAAGCTTGACTGACAGACAGGTATGGTTCCCAGACTGCTCGAGGCAGGATTGAGATGAACTCAGGGCGATGTGTAATCTGGTCGCTCTGCTATGTTCTACCTGCTGTACTTAACAAAAAGAATGAAAGAAAAACATTTTTTGTCATTTTCTCTCTTAGAGTTTTTTCAGAGACATACCACCCCACCCCCTGACTCACGGCTGAGGTTAGGTTTCATCACTTAGGATCAACTTTACAAAAGGCCTGGGTTCTTTCTTATGACTATATAAATGAGCTTTGCTGAGATGAACAGCTCGATAATGGTGGGATGCAGTCAAAACATGCACGCTGGATGCAACTCATGTTTCATTTGATTGCAGCTGGAGTAGGGTTTAAAAGCTGCATTTTTTAACTTTTTTTTTTTTTTAATTTCAAATGAGGTCGATCTAGGATTTCTTTTTGCTGTCTTACTATTATCTCCTGTCATACTCAATCTAACATGAACATATGTAATTTTAGGTGTATATCAATAATGAAATTCCACAAACAGGGCACTCAGTTTTTTTCTTTCCCCAAAGAGACTACAGTATGTGCAGAGCTGCAGAGAGTCTTGTCACTGTTCTTCCCCTGGAATGTGTTTTTTCAGCTCAGAGTCAGTTTAGGATTCTAGAGCAGTTTCTGCTAACTTGGATGACTCCTCTCTGTTATCATTAAATATCTATTAGTTCAACTTTTTAATGACTGCAGAATGATTGGCTCTGTTAGGGTTTCTGGCAGTGCTGTCAGCCCAGTAAAAGCATTATTTTTAAAGATGTATGTTAATGAAAGTGCAGTTGCAAATCCAGCAGTGACTACGGCGGTGGCATGGCAGGGGCTGTCACACATTCCAGGCTGAGATCACGGTCACCTTCAAACTACAAATTTTTTTTTTTTAAACTTTTTTATTTTTAGAAACATCGTTGGTAGCTGTGGAAGTCAAAACCCCTGAATATTGTTTTTATCTTGCTTATTGCTTGCAGAGTTCTGGCAGTGATACAGCCACACAGTGCTGTGAAACTGCCCTGAGCTTCCAGGTCTCTTTCCCCTGAACAAAGCAGCTCCTGAAGAGTCCCCTTGGTTTATCCATGGAAAACTCAGAGTGACTCAAGATCACCTTACTGAGGTTTTAGATTGCTGTGCGTGCTGAAAGAGGTTTTTGGTGGGTTTTTGTGTGTGTGTTTTGTTTCCTTACCTTATACTCAAGTGCGTGCCACTGCAAAGGGAGCAAAACCAGTAGTATCACACTCTTAACAGCATGCCCGATGTCAGTGATATAAACTTACAGGAGTGAACCTACTGCTGTAGGTTCCACCAGATCTGATCCCATCTTACACGTTTTACAAACTTTTTTAATCTGCAGGCACAGCTTCATGTTTCAGGTTTTACGGCCGCGGCCCCCTGTCCGTGGCGGGCAGGGGCTCCTTGCACAGCCACCTGCAAAAGTTGTGTACTTAAGGAATAGTTTTGAGGCTTTGTTGTCAGAGAGTGAAATTAAGGTTTTGGCTGTTGTGGGTCAGGAGGGCACGCACACGCTGAGCTCATACGGGGCCCTATTCTGCCATGATTCTTCCTGTGAGTTGTTGGTTATTAAGGAAATAAAGCTTAATCCAGCTCCCACTGAAAATCTGTCTCCAGTGGAGCAGGGATGTTGTAGCTTGGGGCTGGTGGAACGAGGAGCTGCTCAGTGGTGATTTTCCACTTGCTGCAGTTAGAGCTGAGGCTATGGTTGAAATTCCTGTCTGGGCTTTATGACTGCCTGTGTTATCTGGAATTTGATGCACTGGTGCTGTTACCACTCTCAGCATTGGACTGTCCTGATGTGACCTAAAATAAACTGTTTAGAACCAAACCTAGCAACTAGTTGTTGCCATTTCTGTAAAGTGATGAGGTTTTTGCTGACGATTCATGGTTAATAAAAGTGATAAGGCATTTTTTGTGATGAGGGCTGTCAAATCCTACTCACCTGCTTGTTAAAGTCTAGAGAATTGTGGACAGCCACAGAGCCAGGACAAGACTGCACCTTGCTTGACATCTGTGTGGTTCATTAATGGAGTTTAAGGGGTGTTAGAGGATGACTGAGTGGTTAGGTCAGCCCAGGAGAACAGGTGGGTGGCAGAAGTTGGGGTCTGGTGTCAGTGGTTAGTGACCCCCAAGAAGGAGGTTCTGCAGGCCCAGAGCAGCTCAGAGGAACCAGGACTATCACAGAAGCTAAAATTCACCAACAGTGGAAGACCTGAGTGGCACTGGGGAGGGAGGTGGCCTGCAGCCCCCCAAGATGCTGGAAAGGGTGCCCTGCAGAGAGGCATCCTGCAGTTCCCTTCTTACTTTGGGGAGCAGGAGGCACCTTTTGCCTCAGAAGGTGGAAAAATGGGGGTTCATGGAGCATCCTTCCTCCAGCCCTTCCTGCATGGAGATTTTGGGTCATTCTGGAAATGAAGATGGAAAGGATTCGCAGCCCTGGTGCTGAGGCACTGTGGTGCTCCCTTACCCTCCCTGCAGTGCAAAGGGAGAAGGGGAGGGTCCTCTCTCCCCACCGGGCTCCCACTCATGCCCTTGCAGCCCCTTGCATGCAGAAACTTGATGAGTCTCGCCTCTGGATTTTTGCTGAAGTTTTCTTTGGGCCCAGTACATCTCTCAGGCAGGACTCCTCTACCTTAGCCCTTGAAAAAACTCCAGTTCGTTTCAATTTATCATTTGCCTGAGTATAGCAGAAAGAACCTGGCTCGGGTTTCATCACACAGCTCTCCAGCTGCACAAGTTGTTCATCATGGGAGCTAAAATTGAAGCTATACTATTTGGACCTTTTTCTGTCTTGCTTTTTCCCTTCAAACTCTTGATTACGGCTTGTTGTGAAGTTTGTGAGCCTGTTCATCCTTCTCATTTTTCTGGCAGGCATAATTCCTGATTTTGATGGAGCTCCTTGGATATAACGCTCATTATTACTTTTGGACATTTAATTTGTTTTACTTTTCAAGCAAGTTCCACTCTTGCTCCGAAGCAGTGTGGAGGTGGATGCCAGTTGGCAGCATGCACGCTGCCTCTCGGGGCACATTCCCCCAAGGCACTGGGGATGAGGCTGCCTTGCTTGGGGTGGATGTTCCCATGGAATGTGGTCCATTGAGGGCTGGATGTGGCTGCTGGTGGGGCTTACCAGGGAGCAATCCACTTTGGGGGTCTTCTGTTTCATCCTGCCATCCCAAGCAGAGTGGGTCCTCCTGCTTGCACCCGTGTGGGGCAGGACGGAATCGCTGGGTGCCTCCCCTGTGGTGGGAGCTGTGAGTTCAGCACGTGGCCCGGGGGTTAAAGGACAAACTGCACCGACTTGGAGCGGCATCTCTCGCCTGCCCTAAAATCTGAATTTCCCAGGCAGTTCTGGGGCACGTGTGATGTTTTCCAAAGCTGTAGGCAGGAGTAAAGGGTTTAGTTGGATGCACCAGAACACAGCTCCTCTTTGGGGCATGACAGATGTGTGCGTGGCAGTTCCTGCCTCCGCTCGCAGTCAATGACTGAGCTGTTGCTTTTCCCCCCAAAATCTTAACTTCAGTTAACCCCTCCTGGTTCTGGGGGATGCTGATGGGAGCAGAGGAGGGTCCAGGCAGAGCAGTGTGGGGCTGGCAGGGGCAGGGGGATGGCTGGGGTGCTTCAAAGCACACGGGCTGAGCGGCCGAGCGCGGCCCCAGCCGAGCTCGCGGGGAGTGCGTTTCGCTATTATTTCAATTATTACAACTTCCTGAATAGGTCGAAGGTCGTTCATAATTCACGCTTCTGTCATCTTTACACATGCCAAATGCAGTCTATTAAGCATAAATAAAATTTCAAGTGCCTGACCAGGAAAAGTAAACTGGGATTCATAACAATGAGGCCTTATTCATCCATTTAAAAGTAAATTGTGTGTGTTCCTTTTTTTCCCCCCTCCCCTTTCCCTTTACAGCTTTGCAGTTTGGGAGCTTTTATTTCTGCTCGGTAGCACAGATCTCTGACCTGCGGTGTGGGCAGGCACAGAGCACTGATGAGCCAGGCCTCCCCCAACTTCTCCCCACCTCGGACCCCCTGAACTTTGAAAGTGTTTCCAGACCTGAATCCGATTCTGCTCTTCCTACATAAACTGCAGTCACACACCGCTGATCTCAGGGCATGTGAAATGAGCATCTGGACTTTGCTTTTTTTTTTTTCTCCCCCACCTCCTCTGGTTGTTCCTCTCCTGTGCAGAAGCTCTTTCTATTACTTGATCTCAAGGCAGATCAGTGCAGGTTAACCCAAAAATGTTGGTTAATGGAACAGCCTCAGTCAGCTGGAGAAGTGATAGCCAGAAAATTGAAACCTTTCATTTATTACAGTAGAGTCAGGACTGTGCTCCAGAAATCTTCAAGCTTTGCAATTGAAAGATCCACTTACTTTATGTTAGCATTTCCTAATACAAGAAATACTGCCCATGGTAGAGGTGCTGTTCTTGCAAAACACAGGCAGCCCAAAGGATACTTGTGGAGCTGGGGTAGAATTTTTGAGGTTCCCCATCTGGGGGTTGCAGGATTCCCACACTGCCTGCCCTCAGTCAGCTGCTGCTGCTGCCTCAAAATTTGGGCAATGTGGTTCATTTCAGCAATTGGCTTCTCACGTTTTCCTAGACAGGGTAATTCCAGGAAGTTTTAGGTGGGAAGAGTAAAAAAGCTCTTCATGTGAAGTAGTAAGGACAGCTCTTAAAATCAGAATAAATTTACCTACACGGTTGTTTTGGTTTAAACTTCAATATATTTTATTTTTGATTCTCACTACAACACATGTTGATGTATAAACTGTTAGTGCAGGTGAATTTTTTCTGTACATACAGAAATTTTTTAAAACTATCTTTAATAATAATTTAAGTTAGTGTTCTAACAATGTGAAAATGCCAGAGCTGGAAATCTGTTACTTGGCCTTTATTTTGGAGAATGTTAGGTCTGAGATGCAAAATAAAGAAACGTTACTCAACTTAAAACATGGAGTTTTTTGAAACACTTGTCTTGTTTCCCTGCTGAGGGACAGAGAGGCTGACCAGGGAGTTTCTGATACATAGTTGAATCATCTCTGGATTTTTAAATACCGATGCAGACAAGACAGCTCACTCAGAGTCTGCTCCCTGTGCAGGGATGTGTCCCACAGCTGCAGGAAAGATGCTGCATCGTCCTGGGCTTCCCCAAGAGAAGCGATGCTCCCCAGCACAACGCTTGTGAACAAGACCCTCTTTATGCCCCAGTCCATGTGTCCTCACTTTGTGATGAGGGGTGAAAAGGTCTTTTCAAACACCTTTGATGGGACAGGGAAAATGCCGGAGAAGGCTCTGCTCTGGTTTTTGTTCACTCCTTGGTGTGGATGCACCACCGACCCGGGAAGAGCAGCTGCGTTTACCTGACAGGGAAACAAAACCTGGGAGCAGAAGCAAGTCCTGGGCAGAGCAGAAGCTTTGGCACAGTCCCTCTGGGATGGTGGAAGTCCTTCACGGCTGTGTGGTGGTCCTGCTCCTGCTTCCACCCCAGCAGGGAGGTCTGCAGAAGTCTCTTCAGTCAGTGTGCACATATCATTATTCCATATATTACTTTCACCCTAAACCAGCCAGCAGCTGGGCTTATCTTCTGCAGATCCGACTGCAGCTTCCCTTTCAGATATGCAGAGACCATTATAGTTCTGGAAATAAAAATCCACTTTTCAATACATTCATCGTAACAAATGGAAAACCAAGCATTGCTTGGAGTAAATATTCACTGGATGTGGCTGAAGCCCACCAGGAAGCCCTGCATCCTTTGGCACCGACACTGGCATGGGATCCAGGGGGGTTTGTGGTACCAGACATTGGCCTGGCTGCATGAGGAGAGATACGCAGGACACTGCCATGGCTCTCTTAGCCTCCAAAATACTCGGTGGAGTTTGAAATCCCCTCACCAAGAGATAGAAATGGGGAGCCCAAGCAGCCCAGGCTGGTGGTTCGATGAGGGTGGTGTGGGAGAGGAGGGAGGGTGGATCACACTGCCCATAAACTCCTTCTCCTGGTTTTTATGGGGAAAATTGGCCACAAGCAGGGGGTTGTGGCACTGGTACCTTTTGCCTGACGTGTTTTGCCAACACTTCTGTCACCTGCTGAGGGTTGAGCACCGGCGTGTGGGATGTGCAGCCCTGGCAGCCTCCACTACTGCTCCCTCCACCCTTCTCTGCGGCGGCTTCTGGGACAAACTGGAGAAAAAAACCCTCAAATCTGAGGAAATGCATCCAAATTCGGTATTTTTAGGTGTTTAGCCTGTATCCGTGGGCACAGCTTGTGCAGGCAGTAAGGATTAGGCTGTACGGCCACCTCCTGGAGGACACCGGTATGTGCTGGCTGCCGATGGGTGACGGTCTGTGTGTGCCTGGGCAAGGAAAGCACCCACCACAGGTGACAGTCCGCCTGTGACCGGGCAGGGAAGGCACCCACAAACCTCCAGACACCTGTCCCTACCTGTGACAAACTCATCTATGTGGCTTTGAGCACTGGAGGTGATTTGCTGCCTTTCTCCCCGTGCACTGCAGTGAGTGATGAGAGTTAAGAGTTTGGGAGCAAACCCTTTAAAAATACATTAGTCTGAGAAAATGCAAAGGCATCATTTTTTAGCATAGGAAACATAGCTGTCATGTGGTTTTGTTTAACAAGGCCCGAGGAAGTTACTAATATTTATTTGAGCTGCTTCGTGGAGCTTTTTAGTGCTCTTCACATTTCCTGCTGAGACAGAAAGCAGCCAGATGGATTTTGGGAATTTCCTTTCGGCAGAGGGTCATGGTGCTGGTGTGCGCTTCCTCTGGTGTATGGACCCAGGGGAGGGTGTCCCTTTGCCCTTCCCCACAGTCTCTGGTGGGCTCCTTCCCACAGCCCAGCATCGCCTGTTTGAGGGGACAAGTGTCACCGGCCAGGGCCATCACCAGCAGCTTTGGCTGCTCACAGTGTTTCTTCATCCAGGACTGATTTTTCCCTTGGTTTCCATTTGAAGCTAAGGAATAACCAGGTGCGCTGGTTCTTACAAGCTTCTCTTCTCACAGCTTTTTGGACTGTGTAGATGGTTGGAACATGGGGCTGGATGCCTACGGCTTAACCAGCAGCATCTCCTCGTGTCTGCTTTAGAATTACAGAAACATTAAGGTTGCAAAAGACGTCTAAGATGATCGAGTCCAAGCATTAAAGTTACTTTAGTACCTTTTCCCAGTGCAACAGGAATTCCCTCCCTCACAAGGATCACTCAGGCATGTGTTTTGTGGCTGCTCTGTAGACAGGTTTGGTATAACTCAGCAGACAAGTTGCTGGTGATACCTGCAGTCATCACACAGCTCAGTTTGCAGCAGAGGCTGTTGAAAGCAGTCGTCCTTTTTATCCTCACAGAGCCCAAACCACACGGCTTTGGGGCTGGAAGGAGGAGACCTGCCGTGGTCAGTCAGCTCCTCTCCAGCAGCAGCATCATGAGTGAGCAGGCTCTGGCCACGAGGTCTGCAACACTCACCATCAGTGCTTGATCCTTCTTTGCCTATTGCGGTGCTTACCTTGCTTTTTCTTTCTGGTTTTCTTTTTTTTCCAGATATTCTACAGAGTGGTAGCAGATATTGAACCAGGAGAGGAGCTCCTACTGTTCATGAAGAGTGAAGATTATTCACATGAGACGATGGCGCCGGACATCCATGGTTAGCCTCTTCTTTACGGTTTCACCTGACAGAAAGCATCACTGAAATTGACCCAAAATTTAGGGAGATTTTTCTTCTGTTGAAATCTGGGATGGCTTCACTGCAGCCAGGGAGGAGAGCTGGACCTTGATTTTATTTGTCCATCTTCTGCCCTTTTGTTTCTGATTGAAACTTGTTGGTTTTTTGGGATTGCAAAAGAAGAGCAACAGTTCATGTCCTTATCTCAAGACTGTGCTGCTCCTGCACATATGGACCCTGGTTATAGGTTATGTTTTGTCACTTAGCCAAACAACTGTGATCTCGAAAAGAGGAAATCTCGTGTTGTCAGTGTTGCTGTCACTTGTGAGGACATCTCAGCCATTCTTATTCCTCACACTTGTCCTTTACTCATCCCACACACAGATTCTTCATCTGAAACTCCTGAGTTGTTGCTCAGGTTTGTCCCCCAGTCTCCAAAGGCTCCTTTTGCTGTGCTGCCTGTTGGGCAGAGGGTTCTCAGCCACAGTGGGAACTGGGTGTGGCATATCTGCTTGATAGCCAGCAGGTTGCAGTTTATGCCATCAGGGACGTTCTCCAAATTCTCAGGGATTCAGGAACAATGCACAGGGGTTTCCCAGGGCGGGAAGTATCAAGGTCTCTACTTTCTTTTGACTGCTTGTACATTTAAAGAAGTATTTCTTGTTCTCTTAAGAAAAAAGTGGGGATTATACATTCATTCCCTTTTGGTTTTGCGTTTGGGTTTTTCCCCCAGTGGTAACTTTGTTCAGTTATTGCTGAAGGTGTCCCCGTTTCCAGCACACTGTTCTCCCTGCCTAGTCCCCGTGGTCAAGTAGCTATTGTATAAATGACAGCAGAGGAAGTCTCTGCAGTCACATGCAGGATCACGTCCCACAGGGCAGATTTAGAAGCAGGCTGAGCCAAAGTGTTGCTCGTGGACAGCCAAGAACAGAGCCCCATGACACTTTCTCTGGATCGGCTCAACTGTCAAGTAGCAACCAAGAACATACACTGGGGATTCCAGCCAGACTCCTCAGTGCCTTTCTGACTCAGAGCCCCAGGGCATTTATATCTGGAACCAAACCAGGGTGTCTGGCTCCTTGTATGGACCAACAGGAGAAAATGCAGCAGAAAAAAACCATTGTGGGATGCTCTTCTCAAAGCTTGGTTTTTTGGGATTTCCTTCAGCTAATCTATTCTTTTGCAGGAATTACTTATTAAGGGAATGCAGTACTCACTCCAAAGTAATGCTTTACTGATATTCTACACTTTTCAGTAAGAGATTATGACTGATTTTGTGGAATTTAAAGCAAAGAATTTAACTTCATGCTTCATGCTCTGGCTTACTTTGAACAGGGCTGAGTGCTGCAGAAGGACTGTGATGAAAATGAAGAGCCTTTTAAAAACTCTAAACCCCCTTTTGGCTATTTTAGATGCTAGTGTTTGTGTCTGAGTCAGTCCCTTTCATTCAGAAATGCAGAGACTGGCAGCCTCTGCTGGATATCCATGTTAGACCCTGTATAATTCCATTTAGGATGGTTTTTAAACACACTGACTTTTGTCCTAAGCCAGTGTCAGGGATTCCTGTTTGATGTCACCCAGGCAGTTAACGTGGAATTAAAGCATTATTATAAAGCATTTTTAGGAATCCTTCTTTATTTTGAGTTCTTCTCTTTTTTACTGAAGAGCAGTTAGTTTACCTACACCATCATCCAGTTTCTGAGGGCGTGGTGGTTAAAAATGAGTGAAAACTGAAGTGGTGTCCCTGTGCCCAACCCCTTTGTGTTGCAGAGGAGCGCCAGTACCGCTGCGAGGACTGTGACCAGCTCTTTGAGTCCAAGGCTGAGCTGGTGGACCACCAGAAGTTCCCCTGCAGCACACCCCACTCTGCCTTCTCCATGGTGGAGGAGGACTTCCAGAAGAAGCTCGAGAGCGAGAATGACCTTCAGGACGTGCATGAGATCCAGGAGTGTAAAGAGTGTGACCAGGTTTTCCCAGACTTACAAAGGTAGGAGAAAATGCTTAAAAAGTGATTGAATGGGGCAAATTCTGTGATGGCTTCAGCTGGATCATGCAGGGCATCAGAACCTGGTACATTCACCTTCTACAGAAACCAAAGATAAAGATGAGTAGGATTTCTGTGCCAGCCAGTGTTTTATGGTATAAAAAGCAATACAGTCTAAATAAATCAGAAATTTGGTCCTTGTGCATGAAGTCCTTAGTGTGGACCTTAGATTAGGAGCTGGATCTTTTGCTAATCAGATCTGTAGCTGGCATGAACTGGGCTGTTTGCAGTGAAATCACAGCAGTGGTTCTACTTCACATCAGCTAAGGGCTGGGTTCCTTAATCTTAGGTAGAAATAATTTGGAACGTCTCTGAGTGTTGTTCACTGATGTTACCAATTTTGGCTTTGCAAACAAGCCATTTTAGTTAGAGGTGGGTTCTAGATGTTAATAAATATGTCTATATGTTAATATTTATTTTTAGCCATATGGTCGTGAAACAGCAGGGTTTGGTGTTTTCCTAAATTTATCTCTTTGTTAAAGCAGATAGACCTGTGTGTGTATGTATCCAAAATACACATAGAATGTAAATACTGCAACTTTCCTGTCACTATAGTTTCTGTGATTACTTAAAATAGAATATTGCAGTGCAGATTAACAGCAAATTTTGCAAATTGCTGGAAGGTGTTGAGAGTACACAGGAACTTTTGCAGCACATCCCTCACAGATTCACATCTTGGTGATTTCTTGACCTGGGCAAGGATAACCTCCACCAATGTTTGATAGTAATGTTGAGATACCTCAATAGCAAAGTCCTGGGCCAGATCCTCTGCTGAGATGGGGCAGTGCCTTTCACAGGAAGCTGGTTGATAGCCAGGATCTCTTGCTTTCAGAGTCTTAGCACCATTCCCACACGCCCATTTTGTCATCTTTGTTCTCCACGTTGTGTGGGCACAACCCAGGTGACTGTGAACTGCCCTTTTTCAGCATGGCAGTGTGTGAATATTAATAATCATACGCCCCTTAGAAGCTGACTTATCAATTTAGAATATTCTGTGCGTTCCACAGAAATCCTCACTAGTCCATGATCCAGGGTGTCATGGTGTCTGTTGGAGGTTAGCATGGCTTTCTGCATGCCCAGGGTTAGTCCCTTTGGATAATTGCTCCTGGATGCTGGTGCTGGTTCTGCAAGATGGAGCCCTCTCTGCCAAAACAGAGGTGTTCCTTCACTCCTCTCAATGGAGCAGTTACCCCAGCATCATGTGGGGTGTTTCAGATCAGTGGGTGATCCTTGCACTTGGACAAAACTAATGACACTGAAATTAAACCATGATGTGCCAGGTATCACTCCCCACGTGGGTCACCCTGCTGAGCAGGGATTTGTGCAGGCACAAGGTCTTGTTCACCAGCAGCTGTTAGGCAGTGTGTGACTCCACGTGTCTGATTTTCAGTCTGAGGGATTGATTCCAAGGGGCTGATGGAGGCAGATCAAGTCAGAAGGATTTCCAGCAGCTTGGGCGAGGCAGGACTCTGGTCTGTGAGGTTTTTGCGTGTTGGGAGTTATTCAGTGTTAAAGTTCTTTTCTCCCTGCGAACAAGAGGATGATATCTAACATATGGGAATCATTGAGGAAATGTAAATTTAGCTTAAAATATTAAATATTGAAGAGAAAGGGTGGAAAACAAAGAAGGAATCATCATAAATAGATGGGCAGTACTGTGAGAAAGAGTGAAAAATGAGAGTGAATGCAGCCATTCTCTGAACTGCTGAATTATTGAAAGGCTCATACACCACACAGACAGATCACGGCAAAAAAGTGCCAAAGTGTGCTATATCCAGATTATATAAAACAAAAGGCCCAAGTGAGCCATGCTGGAGGATGTGGGTAATTACATGGAGAAATAGCTGAGCAGGAGGATGGTGTGGGTCCAGGAGTGCCCAGAGCTGATGGCCGGTCACAGAGCCACGACAGAGTCCAGGAGCTCATGCCACAGCCAGGGACAGGAATTTCTCTAGGTCTTATGGCAAATTTGTTTACATAATGGAGTGTCAATTGTTATAAAGGTATTAGGAGGAGAAGCCAGAATTATTTTTCTCCCCCCAAAGGAAGAAGAGGGGTAGAAGTAAGAGCATCTGCAGAGTGAAAGCATTTCCACTGCCTGTGGCTGAGAATGGAGGTTGCTGTTTGGGCTGCACAACCCAAACAGGGCTGTAACCCCAGCAGGTTTTGTCACTGATTCAGCAGAGATCAGTGGGAACTTCGTGTGAGAACAGTTTGGACATCCCCAGCTAGAATTCCCACTTTCCCGTGGGTTTTCTGTGAATCCACTCTTGCATCATGTAGTGATCTTCCCTCAAGCAGTGGTGTGAGTTATGACTCTGTATGTGACCAAGCAATACAGGTTTTTAAAAACACATAATTGCTACAAATGAATGATGAGAATTCAGAGACAAAAATGAATTTAAAGACGTGCAACAGAAGTCAGGTGGACACTGAATACTGAAATAATAGACTGAATGAATGACTAAGAAATGAATAAACAACCCCAAACCCACACACAGTTAATAATAGTCATCAAAAATAACTTCAGTTGTGGTGTACCTTATCTAGAGGCTTCTTAAACTCATCCTGTCCTACTGCAGAGGAGTTATTCCTCATCTACTCCTGCTGTAAGAAAAATTGACTCCCATCAAAGGAATGGATTTATAGCAGGTGGTGGCATCCAAGGTGTGTTTGGAGGGGAAGTCATAAGGTAGAAATAATTCAGACTGCAGGGAAGAATTACCAGAGTGAAATACCGAGAGATATATGAAATAATCTCCTTGGGGAGCGATGGCAGCAGCATCTCCTGGAGCATTTGCAAGTGGCCTGGCAAAACATGAGAGGGTGTGTTATTCTGGTGGGGAGCAGGAGGTTCTGCCTCCTGGCTGGGGTGAGCCTGGTACTCAGAGGACTTATTTCTGTCAGGATTGGGCCCTGGGGGCTTTTTAATTTTTTCTTTTCTTTTGGCTGTACCTATGTACTCTGCTCTCTCCTCTTCCTATAAACCCACATCTCACTGAGCCCTGTTCCTTTTCCACAGCCTGGAGAAGCACATGCTGTCGCACAGCGAGGAGAGGGAGTACAAGTGTGACCAGTGCCCCAAAGCTTTTAACTGGAAGTCCAACTTGATACGTCACCAAATGTCTCACGACAGCGGGAAGCACTACGAGTGTGAGAACTGTGCCAAGGTACAGTGAATTTGGAGGCTGCCTGGCACTTCTTGTGCTGCTGGGTGCAGGGGGGGCTGGAAGAGGGAGTGCCCCAGGCTGGGATGCAGGAGGGCATAGGGCTTCTGCCATGCTGCGGATGGTTTCTCAAGGGTTTTCACTTCTGCTTTGAGAACACCTTATTTTTCTTTCCCTTTTGATTTGGAAATGGCTGTGGAGTCTGAAATGGGCACTGATGCAGGATGCTGAGCATCCTCGAGCTCAGGGCTTGGCTCCTTGTGGAGTGTAAGAGGGTCAGTGAGGGGCAGGAACCCGCAGGGAAACGCAGGGCAGAGGATTACCTAGGCTGAGTGCCAGCTGCTGGGACCAGAAACTTAAGGACACTACTGCAATATAAATCAAAAATAAGCAATAGCAGCGCACCCCAGCTGCACTAAGTGAGCACAACTCTCATCTCTAAAGCATCTCCATCACTTCACAGCACTGGGCTTGCTGTGTGGATTATTTGCATAGGATGTGGTGCTCTGCATTGCTTTTTATCAGATTCCCAAAGCTTGGCCCTTTTGCATGAGGGCTTACTTGGTTTTAGGTAGATTTACTGCAATAATGGGAATTTCATATTGAGCTGACACTTATAAGATGCAACCAAGCCCTGGTTTGTAGCACTGGGCTATGTACAGGTCTACTTGCTGTCACTCAGGTGTCAGTATAAAGAATTTCTACTGCAGTGATGCTTAGAGGTTTCAAGCAGCCACATTTTCACTCATTTCCCATGAAGTTCCTGACCTCAAATGTGCAATTTGTAATGGCAAAGTCAAATGCATCTGCTGCAAAGGGGTTAACAGACCCACCCAATACTTGGCTGATCCTGGGGAACTGAGGCCCCATCCTGCAGGCACAGCTGCCATTGCTGGCCATTAGCGAGGGTTTTAATCTTAGAATACTCCCAAAAATAGCTCCAAGGTTTGAATTTTAAAAGACTCTTGTAATAACTGGCTTCTTCCGCAGTCAAGTTTCTTGGTTAATCAGTACTCATTTCCTAGCAGGTTTTCACGGACCCCAGCAACCTCCAGAGGCACATTCGTTCCCAGCATGTGGGGGCCCGTGCTCACGCTTGTCCAGAGTGTGGCAAAACCTTTGCCACTTCTTCAGGCCTCAAACAGCATAAACACATCCACAGCAGTGTCAAACCTTTTATATGTAAGTCTTCAACTAAACGTCTTTGATTGAGTGTTGTTTCTCTTGCCGTAAAGCAGCGCAGTCTGGAAGCAGGAGGTTGTGTTCTGCTCCCTTTGAATTTCCCACCCGTGTCACAAGGGCTGTGAGTTACTAAATGAGTTCTGGGTAATTTGTGGTCCAATGCAAGGAGTTATTTTCACGTGATTTTCCTTTTCAGACAAGACACTGTGTGCTGTATAAATGTACCTGTTGTACCGGGGCTGTTTTTCCACGCACAGATGCAAAGTGAGGAGTGGGATTTAGCCAGAAGGAGCCATGCCAGGCTTGGTGGCTGCAGCCTCCTTGTTCTGCACCGTGCTGAGCTGGGTGCTCTCCTCCTGCTTTAGGAGTTAATTTTGGGCTGCAGAGTCTCCACAGTAGATGCCATGACTTTTGCTGGAGTTGGAAAACAAATCTCAGAGGCAGTGAGATTCATCTTGCCACCTTCCTCGAGGCTCCTCTGCATGCTCCAAGCTTAAGGACTGAGTTGAGCTGTTAGATCTTCACTAACAGCTTCTCCAGCAATAAAACTTGCCATGGATGTGAGCCTGGCTCTGTACTGGGCTTAAATGGCATCCTCATCACCTCATGGATTGTGTTTGCTGCTGAGCCAGACCCTGCCTGGGAAGAGTGCAGGTTGCTTTCCCTCCCTTTCGTTGGGAAACCAGAGGCAGAAAATATTTCGAAATATTGTTCTTGGTAGTGCTGCTCTCCACCACAGCCTTTTCAGGCACCTGCTGTGACTTGAAAGGTACCTTGACCATCTCCCCTACTTGTCTGCTAAATTTCTTAATCTTCTGCTGCTCTCAATAATTTACCAAAATATCTGCACCACTCCTGTAAAAAGAATTGGCCACAAGCTAATATATTTCCTCAAGAGGAGGAGTATTGGCAGAACTCATTTGTGCAAAATCTGTAACCTGCCTTTGGGTGAGTAATACTTTCGGTTTGGACTCCTTCAATGAGAAAAAGTATAAATAGATCCACTATTAAATATCACTAATACTTTTTAGAGCTGATTGCAGATTAAATGACTACACTTAATTAGAAAACTAACTTCTGGTTAGGTGGGGAGGCCTATTGCAACATCCTACATAGAAGTCTCTAAGTGGAACCTCTCATGAATGAAATAATCTCTCAGATGCTCTTTGTTGCTGAATTTTCTGATAAATCAAAACAACAACTGGTATTGTTCACATGTACAGTGTGAGGGATGAAACCCCATGGAGCAACCTAGGGATAACAGCCATGTAATTGCAGAACAAAAGGCTTTGGAGACCACATGTTTGGTCGGCTTTGCCGAGCCGTGAGAGGGAGGTAGGGTCACCTAGAGCAGATATCTGCTTTCCACCAGAAGGCCACACACCATGATTTACTCGTACCAGTCTGTTTATGGCAACTGTCTCTTATTACAGTGCGCCGCCCAAGCTTGAGTGAAAACTCACCAACACTGAGGTAATTACTCACTGCCTTCGCAAAATCTCCAGCCTCCCCAAATAGAAACCACATGCCATAATAGACTGAACATATTCTAAATAGTACTTACAGTAATTTTTTTAATAAGCAGAAAATATGCAAACTTAACTGCTGGCTAATTTGGGGTCCAGAGACAATCACCATACAGAGTGTGCGTAGGCACGAGATTAGTTTTTTGCAATTTGTGAGCCAGATTGGGAGTTTGTATTAAACCTGGGGTCTGTAGAGCAATAAAAGCTGCAAGGAGGGAAGCTTCTCCTACAACTTAGTTGCTTTATAAGTATGGCAGTGAGATTTAAAGGTTGTAATAAGGTGTAACAGGAGAAATCACACCCAGCTTCTGTTGCTTTCATACGTGGAAACGATTAAAGTAGATAACCATCCCCCCTCCACTAAAGTTTAAATCATGTGATGAAAAGGAGGTAGATCTTATGACACAAATTTATGTGAGGAGTCCTGGCTCTTGGGAATATCCCTGGAGGTGTCACAGTCAGTTTAGACACGGAGTCTCATCCAGAATCCCCATGGCACTGGGTGTGCCCGTCACTGATGCTGTGATACACCCAGGCTTCAGGTGACAGTTCCCAAGAAGAAGACTACTCCAGGGAGCAGGGGCTTCCACCTGGGCACAAAATTTCTTTGCCAACCCTTAGAGCCCGTGGATTAAGTAGTAAGCCTGTGGAAAGCAAGAGGCACCTTGAGCAAGCAGCACCTCATTAAATAGCTTTAAGTAACTTCAGTGCTTGAAAAGGTAAATTATCGGCACAGCTGTTAATTGTTTGCTGAGATTGTAACAGTAAATATTTACATATTTTAATGGTATTGCCATTACTGGTTGAATTCAGTTTAAAAACTGAGATAAAATACATTTAGTCAAATTATTAATTTGCATCTCCCTTAATAGCCTGTAAGGATATCTTAAAATTTTAAATGCATATTTTTGCTTTTCTCCAGAGTAGAATATTTCTTGATTCTGTTGACTTTGGAATATAATAACAGAGAATAATAGTTTAATAATGTACCGCTGTTTTTTAAGGGAGAACTTCCCAGATTTTAGGAAGACCTAACCTGTGCCAATACCCCTCTTTTCAGCCCTTTGCCACTCCAACCTCTCTGATCAAACCCTTATCTTTAATAAAGCCATGTGAATAAGAAGCTGGCCCTCAACACAACCTGGTAGAAGATCAGAAGTTCATAAAATATTATTTGTTTTTAATTCTGTGTTAGCCTATCCTTGGAAATGCATGCATTTGAGGGTTTTTTTCCCTGGAAAAATACATACGGTCTATCCTGCTTTACAAATGGAGAGTAGTAGATCTGTAATATCCAAGAGGGAGCTTGTCTGAACCTATGGAGGCAACACTCGAGTCACCGTTTGGGTTGGTTTAATTTTGGTTTCTGTGATCAACGTGATGGGAGTGGGGGGAAATTACTGTGTAAAGCCTCAACAGTGAAGGTAAAGGGTCCTGATTCTGTACCCTGGAGCGTGGAGGTGGGAACAGAAATCTTATGCCTGCAGTTAGGTTAAAAATAGGAGAAAATAGCAGAAAAATCAGAGTTTCGTAACTGCAAAAACGAATGATAAATAATTCTGTATTAAAATATATATATTATATATATATAATAAAATATATAAATATATATTAAAATATATCTGTGTTAAATAGGCAAATAAAATATTTTTAAAGGGACAAAAACTACTTAACAAGAGAAAACCAAGCATATTCAAGGAACTAGAATAATCTCTCCTCATCCTTCTTGTCTCTCTTATTTCTTTCTCTTCCATATTTTTTCCTCTTTATTTTTTGCTTTATTTTTTATTTTCTCCCTCTTCTTTCTTGCCTTTCCTCGTGAATGAAGATTGCCAGCAGGAACAGTAACTGATGCACAGAAACAAACCTTCTTCCTGAATTACCGTGCTGCAAATTTCCTGTGTTCGGGCCCGATCCTGCACCCTTTACCCCTCGAATTGTCCCGGGGATGTCAGTGTGGGATGTGAACGGGGAGAAATGGGTGGATGGGGCAGGATCAGGCCCGGGAACAATAGGAGCATTGTTGCTGAGCTGTGGAGTGGGCTGCTGAAGAGGTAAACAGTAAAGAGATGACAACAAGTGGTGGAGTTTCTCAAGGGCAGGGATTTGGAGGAGCAGGAAGGTTAGCGCGGGCCCCGGTGCGAGTGGAAGTTAGAGGACGTGATTGCAGTTCATGGGAACCAAGAGTGCAGGATGGGATACATTCAATTCAGTTTCCTCTGCAGGCTTAAAATAGAGCCATTGTAAATTATGTCAGACTGTCTCAAATCATGAAAATGATTGTTAAAAAGGCCTGAGAATACACAATGTGTATTGTTGTGCGGCTTTGATGTGTGAAAGATGAGAGTTTATGATATAACAAAAATTAAATAAAAATAAAGCGGCCACATGCTTTTTCCTGTCTGGGGGAAAAAAAAAAAAGGATTCATTGCAGAGGGGTAGCAGTGCTCGCTGGTAGTGGTGCTGCCTTGTTTTTAAACAAGTCTGGAGCTGATACTGTTAGAAGCGAGGTAGTGCAGAGGTACGGACAAATTTTGGCATAATGAAGAGCACAAGACAAAGCACAGCCTTGAGACTTGCTGCTGCTCCTGCTCATCCAGAGAATGCCAAGAAGGGACATAAAAAGGCACTGGGGAGCTAAGCATTGCCATCTTCCCACTTCAGCTTACAGACTCTTAACTTGGTTGCTGCCCCAATTTGCTCCCTAAAGTTTGTAGCAGCCAGAAAATCAGGAATCTGCAAAATGCTGTTTGCTTCAGTGACGTGGCTGACTCTGTAGTGTCTCACTCTGCGCCGCCGGGACCAGTTCCAGCCTCCTGCTACTGTGCAAGGTTGCTGGAAGCTGAGCTCCAACGTGCAGAGTGTCACAGGCTGGATCAGGCCCTGACCTCAAGGTAGATCTGCTCCCCTGTGTGTCTCCAGGCTTTCTCCAAATACTGCATTTGTGAGGCTGAAATTATTCTCGTCCCAGAGGTGTTTGAAAGGAAATTCATCAGGCTCTTACTGAGCATCAGACGTGCAAATAAAGACAGCTTCATTCCTAAAGGAAATTGTTGTTGAAATGTGTTCTATCTTGTCATGTGCAAGAGGCAAATAAGCAATATTAAGACTAGGAAAGTTACTAAGATGTGGAATTTAGAGTTACAGCATCCCAGGCACCTTGAAGGACTGTATGCATTGCATGAATGGAAATGCATTGGACATATGAGAGTGCTGAGGTTTTCCACGTTATAGCCTGGACTTCCATGAGATCAAATTTTTCACTGTAAGTGGAGAAAAAAGTGTTTGTTACATTTATACGTGGAAACAGGAAATACCTGGTTGTCTCCTCCTTCACCTCTTTCCTATTCTTGCAGAGTGAAAGCTCTGTGAGGCAGCTCCATCTCTGTCTGGTCCTGCAAATATTTATTTTAATGATTCATTTCCACATGGGAATAGTGACACAAATGGATGCCATTTGAAGACACCTGTGCTCTCACACAGGAGCTCCGTGGGTTCATGCGGGGTCACAGCGCCGGGGGGTGGCTTGTGGAGGGCTCTGGGGGCTAATGCAACGTGGAATAATGGTACTGAATGTGCAGCACTGTGCAAAGCAAAGAGCAAACGAGGAGAGTGTGTCTGTTAGTGATTCCACACCTTTTCTGCTTCGTTGGAGCGGGTTTTGGTGCTGTCTTCTGACATTTGTCTGCTCGGATGCCTGGCTTTGGAGAGTACGGTTGCTTTTGTACATTTGTGCACCCAGACCTCTCCCTACGGCTTCCTCATTGACATTTGGCGGGTAAAAAATGGTGTTATTTGCACAACTTTGAGGGTGGGGGCAATTACCACAAAGCCTGAGATGTGTTGTTGTTGTTGTTTACATACAGGTGAGGTCTGCCATAAATCCTATACTCAGTTTTCAAACCTTTGTCGTCATAAGCGCATGCATGCTGATTGCAGAACCCAAATCAAGTGCAAAGACTGTGGACAAATGTTCAGCACTACGTCTTCCTTAAATAAACACAGGAGATTTTGTGAGGGCAAGAACCATTTTGCAGCAGGAGGATTTTTTGGCCAAGGCATTTCTCTTCCTGGAACCCCAGCTATGGATAAAACGTCCATGGTTAATATGAATCATGCAAATCCGGGCCTTGCTGACTATTTTGGAGCCAATAGGCATCCTGCTGGTCTTACCTTTCCAACAGCTCCTGGATTTTCTTTTAGCTTCCCCGGTCTGTTTCCTTCAGGCTTGTACCACAGGCCACCTTTGCTACCTACTAGTTCTCCTGTTAAAGGACTTCCGAGCACAGATCAGACAAACAAAAGCCAAAGTCCCCTCATGACAAATCCTCAGATACTGCCAGCCACCCAGGATATTTTGAAGGCACTAAATAAACAACCATCAGTAGGCGAGAATAAGCCAGTGGAGCTTCAACCAGAAGGGTCCTCTGAAGAGAGGCCGCATGAGAAACTCAGTGACCAGTCAGAGAGTAGTGACCTTGACCTTGACGATGTCAGTACCCCCAGTGGCAGTGACCTGGAAACCACCTCGGGCTCTGATCTGGAAAGTGACATTGAAAGTGAGAAAGAGAAATTTAAAGAAAATGGTAAAATGTTCAAAGACAAAGTAAGCTCTCTGCAGAGCCTGGCGTCAATAAATAATAAGAAAGACCACAGCAATCATTCCATTTTCTCACCATCCTTAGAGGAGCAGACTGCGGTGTCAGGAGCGGTGAATGATTCTATAAAGGCTATTGCTTCTATTGCTGAAAAGTACTTTGGTTCAACAGGACTTGTGGGGCTGCAAGACAAAAAAGTCGGAGCCTTACCTTACCCTTCCATGTTTCCCCTCCCGTTTTTTCCAGCATTCTCTCAATCAATGTATCCATTTCCTGATAGAGACTTGAGACCGTTACCCTTGAAAGTGGAGCCCCAATCACCCAGTGAAATAAAGAAGATCCCAAAGGGAAGCTCTGAGTCTCCCTTTGACCTCACCATAAAACGTAAGGAGGAGAAGCCACTCACTCCCATCCCCTCAAAGCCAGCAGCCCCCTCTGCATCCAGCCAGGACCAGCCGCTGGATCTGAGCATGGGCAGCCGAAGCCGAGCCAGCAGCACAAAACAAGCCGAGCCTCGGAAAAACCACGTCTTTGGAGAGAAGAAAGGAGGAGACCTCGAGCAAAGGAAAGCTTCGGAGTCCTCTTTGCAGCATGCCAGGCCCACCCCGTTCTTTATGGATCCCATTTACAGGTAATGGGCTCTCTGCTGCCTTTCAGCATCCTTAGGTACGTCCTTTGCCAGGGCTGCCACCCTGTCCCTCTCCCAGTGTCCCTGGAGGTGCCATCCCACTGCCAAGGCACAGGAGGCCCAGGCTGACCTGCACATCCCTCCTCACAACCCAGCTGCTCCAAGTGAGCCATGGGGCCGGTAAGGCTGCAATTACCGAGCCCTTGTTGCCATGAGTTGTTAGTTTAACCCACATAGCTTGACACACAGAGGTTGAATATATTCTCTTACCCATAAATGAGTTGGCATCAGTGTTGAATGTTTGTTTATTTGATGTGTATTTGATGTCACTTGTTTGCCTGAAATTCATTTTCTTCCAAAACTCTGCCCACTCTGGCTTCCCCTGGAGATGACAGTGCCTCTCCCAGGGTACCCCTTGTACTCCACCTTGCCAGTTCCTCTTGAATTCAAGAGGAGTTTCTCATAAGTACAACGAAGAAGCACACTGGCCATGAAGTGTATTAAAAATACGGAAATTGAGAATGATTTCTGCCCTTTTTTAACATTATTTGAGTACTGGGTTGATTTTTTCAGGCATTTCATTCACAGAATTGAAGGCACAGCATCCTTGTGTGTACAAAGCCTCACCAGTAGGCTCCTTAGTCATAGAATCATCACAGAAAGGCTTGGGTTGGAAGGGACCTTAAAGCTCATCTCACCCCAACCCCCTGCCATGGGCAGGGACACCTTCCCCTATCCCAGATTGTGCAGATCCCCATCCATGACCTACCCTGTAAAACCAGTGGGAGCCTCATTGTTGGCTTTGACAGGTGCACTCTTGTCAGTGAGCTGAGGTTTTAAAAAACACTGGTAAAATCCAGACCTCCTGGTATTTCCCAGCAGAGCTGAGATGGATCTCACTGGGATCTGAATTTCACCTGCATCCTGTTGTGTGTCAGCCCCCCTTTGCCCTTCCTGCCCTTATATCTGTAACCAGTCAAAGTCATGTATCTAAATTAGTTTAGAGAAATATTAGCCATAAAAATATTTGTCTGTAATATAAATGACTGATTTTACAGCCTCTTGTTTAAAAGAAAAAAAAAAAAAGTTATGGCCAAGTAAATTATGTTAATTTATTACTTTATCTGAAGAAGAAAAGCTGTGGGAAAAGTTTTTGGAGAATGCTGGTGCATAAGACAACAAGTCTGCATTATGAAGGAACAGGATATGATGCTATTTAGTGAGATGGCTTTATTCATGCCAGATTGATATCTGTGTTGGACCATAAGTTTTCTTTGTGTCATATTCACTTAAAATACCTGAAGCAGCGGAAATAATGATCCATGTTTTATGGCCCTGCATTACCAGCTAATTAAATTGCATTGCAAACTCCCCTGCCCAGGGCAGAGGGCTTGGAACTAGATAGTCTTCAGGGTCCCTTTCAACCCAAACCACTCTGTGAGCCCACATTCCTGTGATTTTAATGAAATCTGTACAAATTCTGGCAGCACAGCACGAGGCCAGTTATTACTGAGCCTTCCTTTGCCATGAGTTACATCTACATATGGACAACATGATCCACCCATGAAACCATGCACATCAGTAACACAAAAAAGCAAAAGCCTCAAATTTCCATGCTGTTTCTGAATTATCCACGCTGGGTTTCGCTGCCTGAATGCCCACGAGTGAATTGCAGTTTTTGTTGCTGGCACCTCAGATTCAGTGTGTTCCTGCAAACCCACCTTTCTCCCCCTACTTGTCCTTGGCTGTGCACAGGAGAGGTTTCCAGGGCTGTGATGTCGTGTGTGGACAGATGGCAAGGGACCCATTGCTCAAGGCTCTGTTGCCTTAAATTCCTCTCCTCTTAGTGCAGAGCATGCTTAGCTGCCTTATTTCTTTGTAAAAGTGCTTGGTAGTTAGTCATCGGTTCCTATAATTGTTATCAATCTTTTGAAATGGGAATATTCCCTATATAAATGCCATAATCTCCTTTAATGGGGATTTCCAGCCCCACCCTGTTGATAATGTGGGAACCCAGACTTGAGTGTCCTCCCTTATCTTTTACTGTTATCTCCTAGAAACAAATTTCTTGATGTGTGATTGCCTGTTTTAAACCTGAGTAGCTGTATGATTATTAATATCTGAGACTGATTCATCACAAGCAAATCTAATTTTAACATTTACAGAGTAGAAAAAAGAAAGCTAACTGACCCACTGGAAGCTTTAAAAGAGAAATACTTGAGACCTTCCCCGGGATTCTTGTTTCATCCACAAGTAAGTATTTTGGGAATTTTGATGTTGTAAACAAGCTTGTTGATGCTTCAAAGCAGGTGCAGAGAAATGAATGCAGTCTTAGTAATTTTTGGATTTCCTAAAGCACACAGTTTTTGCTGGACCATTGTGGTGGAAAAGCGTAAGCATTGTTCTGAGCTTCTTGATGTTTTGCAGATGAAACAACATGTTTTGATTATAGAGGAAGCCAGATTCGAACTGAATGTGTCTTTTAGAACCATTTTCCTCCAAAACCATAACGTAGCTACCAACACTTGCAGCCACTCGTGTCTCCAGCACTCTCCTGTGCTCTGAGTGAGGAGAGTCAGCATTGCCTATGAGGAGTCGATGCAGGTTCAAAGTAGGGCCAGAAAAGCTGAGTGTCCCAGTTTAAAAGGGACTTTATTTTGTTTAAGGACTCGCATAAAAGAGAGTAAAAGTGTCCACCTGGTATTTCCAAGCCTCATAGTGCAAATGCTCCATGTTTTTTGGGAGCTGCCGTGGGCTGCAGTGTGTGCAGTGTGTGTAGGATCCGTGCTCCTCCATTCCTGAAAACAGAGTTTATAAACTCTAGGCTGCTCGCTTGTTCATAGGTCACAATCCTGGATGACAAACATTTAGGAGTGTGTCCCTAAAACAGTGTGATAACTGTGGTGTGTTTGTAGTATAGGAAGTGGATCTGTGTGCAAACTATACATTGCTTTTCTCCACCAGCACCGCACCCTAATTTTGTCTTCCTCCTCCTTCCTCAAGGAGATTCTGCTAAAAATTCTGGTTAAATCTTACACCTGAAATAAAATGCTCTGTGATATTTACAGATTTGAACCCCTTGCTGACTGTGGGCTGTTTCATCTTAGTAATGACACCCTTTACACAACCTGTATTTTAAGCACACAACCATGAGCTGCTGTCTCTGGTTCAGGTTCCTCTGAATTCCTGGGCAAAACACCCCAGTAATCTGCCACCACTTGTTTTTTGGGGTTTTTTTTCTCCATTGAAGTCCTAAGTTGTTATGTCCTAACTTGCATGGAATATATTGTGAAATATGGGACTTCTGGAGAACTGAGAGGAGAAGATGATGGCCTATATGATTGCAGATGCACAAAAACACCCCACCCCAGTTTCAATGTCTGAACAAGATATTGGATCTAAGTTTTAAAGTAGTATTTACATGCTGTAAGTATTTATGGCATTATGTAAGTATTTATAAGCATTAAATAAGAATTTAAGATGTATTAAAATCACTGAGAATTTATGTGCAAGATTTAATAGCAGCTTAACACCTCCTGCTAAGTTACCTTAAATAAGATAAATAAGGTAAATTTGCTCAAGTGGCAGAACAACAAGTGAAAATTCCCCAAAGATGAGATCAATCTGCTTTTTGTCCCCACTGTAAAACAGGCTGGTTCCTCTCCATCTAGGTAGTGATTCTGTTAGAGCAGCTGAGGAGCTGTAAATTATCAGTAAATTATTTAAATGAGGGCATTTTAGATACACTGCATTGATGGAAAAAGCAGTATTACTTCACCTAGTGCTCTCTAGCTGTTCAGAAGCTGTACCTCAGAGTGGTTCAGTGCAGTTGGATTTGGGGGTTCTGAAGGTGTTGCTGCAGGCTGGACTGATGCCAGTGGTAGGTCGGGTGGTCAGTGGGTAGGAAAGGGGCTGGGGTAAAATTCCCTGTTTGGAGTTTGGCTGTGGTGGGCAGGAAGGGAGTTGGATATTCTGTGTAGCTTTGTGTGACTGAGTTACCTGGGGAACTGGGAATCAGGCAAGGATGTGTGGGTGAAATGCAGGCACTGGGCATCTCCCCGTTAACAGGAATGATGTCACGGTTCAAATCAAAGACATAAACCTCAAAGTCCTTATCCTATACTTGGCAGGGGAAAATTCCTCCCAATGCCAGTGGCCCAAAAGCTATGAAAGTTAGATGATTTAATGGCATTTCACAATGCCTTCGTGTTTTGTCTCAGAGAGTTGGTTGGCTCTCTTGCTGGTGCCCGAGGAAGGTCCCAGTGCTGTCACCAAGTCGGTCAGTGTGAGGAGGAGGTGTCAGATGCCACCTCCCCGTGGCAGGGCCAGCCCGGGTGGGGCAGAGCAGCCCCCAGGGGAAGGAGGGAGGGCTGGCTCTGCAGAACCCCCTCCTCCACATTTCTCACTGTGCAACAGAGTAAAAAACCCGCGGCAAAGCCTGGCTTTGGTTTTATCACTTACCTGAGTGAGAGAGATAACGTCTTTAACTTGGTGTGAGCTGGGTCGATGCAGAGGTCAGGAGTGTAACAGGCTCTAAGGAACATTGTAAAAGAAAACCAAACCACCAGCACATGCTCTGTCAAAAAAGTAAATGTCAAAATGCTTTCTTGCAAACTTTAATAGAACAGAAAGGAGCCCTCTGTTTGCAAAGGCAGAATCTGGCTCAGTATTTATAGAGGACTGGGGAACAGCTTCCAGAAAAGCTGTTTTTCCTTTATAGTCCTGTTCACCCCTGTAAAAGTACAGGTGAGGAGTGCTCCACAAGCTTTCATTTTCCACTGGCAGGATTTAAAATATCTACAAAATTATTGTTCATGTCCTAAAAGCTTGTGTTTCTGTTGTTGAATTTATTCCTGAAAATTGCTGTCTCGTGGAGCAAGAATTCTTTTTTAACTGGATAATATGACAGCAAACAGATGGATCTTTCAAATAGGTTTCTGAAATAGAACTTAAAGACATAAACCTCAAAGTCCTTATCCTATACTTGGCAGGGGAAAATTCCTCCCAATGCCAGTGGCCCAAAAGCTATGAAAGTTAGATAATTTAATGGCATTTCACAGTAATTTGTCATTACAAGGATTGTCTTTTCTAGGAAGAGAACACCCCTCTCCAACAAATCATTCAGAATAACATTTTAATTAGTATCTTTAAATAAAATCTTAATAAGTAGATTGATTGCAATAAGGATTCCAATGCAGGAATAATATGTTGTTTTTGTTTCAATTTTGCTCCCAGTTCCAATTGCCTGATCAAAGAATTTGGGTAAGTTCATTGCTTATATTTTTGATTTAATCACTGTGAAATAAATTGCATAAGAAAAATATAATATGAAAGATAACTTACCACTCAATTACAGAGCATGCCACTCCTTCCTACATGGTCTTGTAGCTGTAGCAGATAAATATGCTCTTGTGTCAAATTGGCTTTATTTTTATGTACCTGATCCTGGTGGTTTTGTTTGGTGAAGGCAATGGGAGCTTTACCTGAGTGAGGGTTGCAGAATGAAGTCTTTGTTTATATGTGACTGAAGTTGTTCCGAGCCGTTTCCTTCAGAGATTGCAGTGAAATTTTCAGGCTGAAATCTCGTTAGATTGCAATAGTTAATAAATATTTAATCTGCATTAAAATACAGAGCCTCAGAGGATTTAATGTTTCTCTCTCGGTTGACTTTGGTGGGTGTTAGTCACTTTAACAGCTTTGAAAATTTGAGCCTAATTGCTCATTGCAGTGCTTAAAGCAGAAATAAAACACCGATTTATTTGCTGTGTTTAGGTCAAATTTGTCCTCTGTGTATGCTTACATCATCCTCCTTACACGAACAGGAATTGTGCTTTTAGTGTACTATGGGATAAATTTGGGCTTGCTCTTCTATTTTTATAAAACCTTGTTTTTAGTACATCTAAATTGTTCACGAGGAGAAAAAAAAAAGAACCACAGCAACAGCTTTTGCAGATGCAGCTCCAGTAACGCCGTGTTCTGCTCTCGCACTGCTGGCTCCTCAGCTGCAGCGCCCAACCCATAAATACTCACCCCAGATTTTCCCAACCTTTGGGCTTTGGAGGGGAGAGCCGGAGCCAGCGGCTGTGGCTGGGGTCCTGCCTCACTCCTGCTCATCTCTCTCTCTCTGCGACCTGGACTCGTTTCACCAGGCAAAGCCAGAATTCTGCAGACTGAGCTCTGGGATCTTCTCGTGCTCCTCTGCACGTGCGTCCCTGCACGGGGCTGCTGCGGGAGCCCCCGGAGGTGCTGGCCCTGCAGATGGGCTCTGAGCCCTGCTCTCTGCTCCGTGCCCTCCTTGGCACACTTCTAGAGCAGTGATGGACCTTTGCTCTGTGTACACACTTAGATTTTAATCCCACTTTCTTCCTGGGAAGTGCTGGCTTACGCAGCTGCGAAGATGCACTGCGAGCCTGAGCTGGAAGGAGATGAGCAGGCACTGAGGGACTCCTGTAAGCACCCAGAGGTGCTGCAGGAGCACAGCAGGCAGGAGGTGGGGTTGGATGGTGGTTCCCAAACTTTTCCTTTGGGAAATTCAGTGTAGGACATGAAGGGGCCGTAGTAGGATTTGTGATTTGGCCCAGGCACCCTTAATCCTCTTCTCTCTGAAAAGTGGCTCTGCTTCAGCAGGTTTGGGAAGTTGAAAAACCCAGTGCAGCCTGTTCCTTCTGTCTGATTTCCTTGACTTTGGCTTGGTCCTCAAATTTCCATCATCCTGCTCCTTTGTGAGTGTACGTCTCCTGGCTGTGCTTGTGCTTTGAGCAGCCCCAGCAGAAATAGATGTTTAAAACATGAAGTGACTGAGCAGGATGCTGATTCATGGATGAAGCTCTATCTTGAGAGATTTGGTTATGTCACACAAGCCCTTCCATCTCAATTCCCAGTTGCACATGCCACATATTTCAAGATTATTTGAGATTGTTTTTCATTGTTTGTCAGGAGCCCTATGGTGCAAATCAATGGGCAGCACCTTCTCTTGAATGGATCAGGATTAATTTCATCTATTTATCCCATTTTCATCCCATCAGGAGAAGGTTGCTATAAAGAGGTTCTGTAATTGTATATAGGCAGGCATTATTTGCAATGGCTTTAAGAAGAATTACTGTAAACAATTAAAACAATTTTACAAATAAATTAAAAGGAATTTGGTGACTGCCTTAGCAAAGCTTTTATTTTACTGGGCTTACTTTTAGGATGTGATCCATTCTGTTAACTGAGCTCAATCCCCACCAACTGCATTCACACAAATCAAGTTATTCTGGAACCATACTGCAGATCAGCAGGAGTTTCTCGCTACTGCTTCATAAAGTTCAGCCACATGTGATGGGTCTCTTGAACGTGAATATAGCTCAGCCAAGTTCCACGGCTGGATGTCCAAATACACACAGTTTCAAGACAACATGATTCACAAATTGCAGTTTTTAGAGGCAACATTATAACTTCAGCTAGGGGAGGGAGAAATCCTGAGCTTTAGCAGTTGGATTTTGAAGAGTTCCCCAAATAACAGTAGTAAAAATAGAAAGCAAACAGTTGAACAATTTTTTTTCCCATGAGGTCTGGCCATAAAGTCAGTTGTTTTTGTGATAGCAGCAATGAAGGAGTCACGTTTGTAAAACATGAGGTCGTGTAATTCATGACATTGTCTGCGAGATTATTTCATATCATCAGGTTATTCTTAAAAAGCAGCAACAGCAAACCTTTGGTTTATTTATGCCACTTTTTCTTGGGTTGGTTAATAAATTTTAAGACAAATATTCAAGGCCCCTGCTGATGATATCTTTCCCGCTGAAATGTTTATAAATACTTGTTTTAGCCGATTATGGTAATGTCTGCATTTTTGAGTCGGAGCTGGGGAATTGTGACTGCACATTAGTTTGCGTCAGTCGGAGGTTAATAGCCTCTCAGGGAGGTGGGGGAAAGCTGCTTCCTTTTCCAGACATCTGGACACAGATAGAATCAACAACTCTTATATATGTAAATCAAAAGTTACTGTTCTATATAAAACACAATCATTCACTGATGGCAGATTAGGAGCGCATGTGACTTGTCCGTAAGGCAATAGCTGTATGTAAAATATGTAATAGGATCTTCTCCCTCTCCTGCCTCCTCGGAGAGCTTTCTCCGTGGGCATGGCAATTACACTAATCCCATCCTCGGGGTCAAGCAGTGCTTTCCCTCCCCGTGCCCCCTTCAGGGATCACCGCAGCCCTTGGGCTGGGGGTGCAGAACCCCCTGAAAGCACAGCTGGTGGCTTTAGCCACACACCTGCCCCCCTGGTGGTCCCAGGGACCATCCCTGGAGAGATGGGGTGACCCTGAGCACCCACCCAGCCCCCCAGGACAGACACTGTCACTAACACCTTTCTCCAGGAGTTTGGTGGGTCGAGGACCAGTAGCAACTCCACGGCCAACACAACTCCTGTGGAGGCAGGTCTGGCCTTGCCATCAGCTCTAACAGTGTTTGGAAGGAAAAAAGAGCTACTTCAGTTGTGTTTCAGCTGGAAGAGGGAGTTTCATTGTGAAAGAAGGAAAGTCATCTCCTAGGTTAATATTTAGTCATTAAAAAAAGAAGGGAGGAAAGGGTAAGAACAGAATAGTGAGTTCTACAATCATTGAGAATTACCAGTGGGTCCACCTTGGGGTGTCACTGGGCCCTGAACTGTGGCATATGTCTGTAAATGCTGTAGGAAGAAGGAGGATCAGGCAGAGAGTGGAGTTTGTTACTGCTCACTGCGGGTAACCAAATCCAGAGCTGACTATGAAGATTTTGCAGAAGATTCAGAGAAAGCTGAGTCACCGTGATTAAAACAGCAATAAAAGTCAATGTCAGTAAATACCCAATAATACCGAGGGGAGAGTGTGACTTTTAGCTCCTGTCATTCAGGAAAAAGATCTTGAAGTTGATAGTCTTATGAAAATATCACCTGAGTGCTTAGCAGAAAGGAATTGAAAACATCATTATGTTATACTGCCTTCAGGTCTGGAATACAGCTGAAGTTCCTCTTGAAAAGGCCATAGTAGAATTAGAAAAGACACTGAAAAGTGCAACAATGATGATCAGAGGTAGGGAACAGCTTCCATTCAAAGAGAGACTAAGTAGATTTTGATTTTTTTCAGCTGGGGAAAAAATGCCTGAGGGAGCTGTGCCCCAGCTCCGTGAGACCATGAATGGTGAGCAGAACCTGAATGAGGAATGGTTATTCATTAGTGATAACAATGCAAAAAAAAAAAACAAACCACACCACAAAAAATATCAGGCAAAAGGCTTAAAAGGAACAAAAGCCAGTATCTTTTCATATGCACCTAATTAAATTTGTGAACTTTCCTTGGCAAAAATATAAATGGGTTTGAAAAGGTTTAGCCAAGTGAATGAGAGCAGCAGTTCAGTGTGGTAACTGAGATGCAGCCTCCAATTAATGCCCTTGCAGCTCCCTGTGCTGGTGTGTGACAGTGGGGAGAGCTGTCCCTTGCCCACCCTCCTGGAGCCACTGCTTGGCCCTGGGTACCAGCTTCCAAAAGCACGAATTGCCAGTTTAGAATTCCCACTTGATTTTGGTGTCTGAGTTAGCCCTCAGTGCCAAACCCCCAGATTTTTTACTGCTCAGCTGGTATTTTGCAGGTAGACTGGTGAGCAGGGGCTGTCTGCCTGCGCTGGAGGTGATGGACAGCATGTTGTGGGTCAGGGCTGCAGGGTTGCATGGGCTGTAAAATGCCCCCACAGCCCAGGAACCCATCTCACAGTACAGGTTCATATCCTCAGGGCTCTGAGTACCCACATACTCCAGGACTTCTTAAGAAAATGCCCCAGTTTTGGTTTTTGGGAGCCCTGCCTCCAGCAGGTAGTACCAGCTGTAATTATCCTGATAGCAGCGGGGTGACAGTGCCTCGGATCAGCAAAGCTGTGGGGCCAAACACTTCCCATTGGTGCTGGTGCAGTTCTTGAAAAACATAAATCATACCAGGTCACCACATAAGTCAGGCTTTAAAAAAAAAAAAGCAAAACCAGCAAAACAGCAAGCACAATAGTCATTCCTATGGTGAGAAACATATTTTTAGAAAGCAAGTAATACTTTAAAATAATTGGAAGTGCTCGTGTTTCCTCTGGATGAGGGATTTAAGATTAGGTGCTGATTTCATACCTATTTTGGGACTGATGTGATCCTGGAGGCAGTGTTGGAGGTAGCGCTGTGCATTAAACAAGAGTCTGTCTCAGTTTCTACTCTGCAAAATCCTAGAAATAAGAAGTTAAAAAAAAAAATCAGCATGACTAAGCCATTTTAAATGTAAAGGGGAAAATAGTTGCTTTAATGTATTTCTGGCGGGGACCATGTGCATGAGAAATTGTGATCCAAAAATGATTTAAACCCACTAGATAATGAAATGGACTTGAATATTAAATATACATAAATAAAACATTTATTATACTACTCACTTCCCTTATTATTCTTCACCATAAATATGTGATATCATAACCCATGTACTGTCTTGCCATTGCTAATCAGCCTGAAGGCCAAAGGGCATTTTTCATTCAAACGATTTATTTTCAACAGTTGTAAAATAGATGAGTGAATTTTTGTGGGGAGCAATTAGAAGGAATTAAGGGCAGTGGGACGACTATTTTGAAAGCTTTAAGAATCAATTCCAACTAAAGGAGAAGATGAAGTCGTACAAAAAGAAATATATGATAATGTTGAGGTGTATGGGTTGATAATGACATCTCGGTGCCGAGATAGAATTACCTCTTCTCCCAGCAGCATCATCATTACATATCTCATGCCTGTGATCAGTACACGTCGAAATCCTTCATATTGACAAATGTGCTGTCCACTTGCATCTGTGGAGAATGTTTTAGCAGCTGAGTGATTATGAATCAAACCCCAGAGCTTACAGCCCTTACTGCCTCACAATGCTTTCACATTTGTTCCCTGACAAGTAAATGTATCTTGACTTCCCTCTGAGATTTTTTATTTTTTTCCACCGTGTTTGATGAAAGACATTTGGCAAATTGGCAGTGGTACCCTGTACGTTGCAATTTGTACTCAGCATTAGGAATCTGAGCATGAAATGAGAGGGCAGGCTCAGGCTAAAGGGAAAAAAACAAGCCAGCCCAAAGGCAGAGCTAACCAGCATGGAAATAGTCATTCCAGGAGACAACCGTGTCATTCTGCCAATGGAAATAAATAAACCTGCAAAAATACCCAGTTCTTCCAATTAAAATTTCAGTTTTCCAACAATCAGAGCAACCTTTTATGGATTTTGAAGAACAGTCTGTGGAGCTGTTCCAGCTGAGAAGGGTTCAGCGTCTTGTCTTTCATATAATTTCCTTCTTCATTACAAGCAAGATCTTGCACAGGGCTTATGCTGTGGGTTTTGTGCTCTGTAGGTGAGAGCTTGGCTTTATTTTCTTCCATTTGTTTGTGGTGTTGTGGAGAGGTGGATGGTTATTCTCACCTGTCAGTAGGCTCAGCAGCATTCTTGAACTCTTCAAGTGGCAATGTTTGAGGTTTTGGAGGAGCTTTTCTTGGTCCGTGCCAGACACGTTAAAGGAAACTTCTCCAGAAATCATTTAATCCCCACTCCCTGCAAATTAGAGACAGCTAATCAAGAGTGGAAACATCCCAAAGCACAAAGGATTCACAAGCAACTAAAGGTAGAGCAGGAATATTAAGAGGTGGAAAAATAGGATAGACATCTAACAGACAATGTGAATACAGAGCACCAAACCCACCAAAGCTTCATTTCTTCTGTGTTCATCTGGTGGTCTTTGGCTATGATGGGCGAGAACACTGGGCTGGGTGGTTGTATGTGGCTGGGACATTGATGGAGCCTCTTTGGAACTGGATTGTTGCAGCCCTTGGTTGAGCTAGAATGTTCATAAGGTTTCCTCTGTGATATGTGTACTCTGCAAGTCCTTAAAAAAAAAAGTAAAAAGAAAAAGTAGACATTCAGTTATTATTTCATTTGGTAAAAAATACTCAATGATTTCTGTAGATGAGATGCACAGACTTGTAGACACACAACCACAGGGCATGACTGCAAAACTTGGAATTTTGTAGAAGGTGAGGCTTAAAAATAAGAAGAAACGAACACTGGCCGGTTATTACTCTCATGCCCGATAATTTTCAAGACTGCAGCTCTACATTGACTTTTTTCCGTTTTCTCCTTTCACTTACCAGTAGATGTTCTTGCATTTCGGGTTCCTGGTGGGGGCAGAAATCCGAGGGGATATTTACCGTGGTGGGCTCTGCGCTCTCTCCCGCTGCAGGTGTCAGCTATCGAGAACATGGCCGAGAAGCTGGAGAGCTTCAGCGCCCTGAAGCCGGAGGCCAGCGAGCTGATCCAGTCGGTGCCATCCATGTTCAACTTCCGCGCGCCGCCCAGCGCCCTCCCCGAGACCCTGCTGCGCAAGGGCAAGGAGCGCTACACCTGCAGGTAGCCCCGGGGCCACCCCACGCTGCCCTGCCCGAGCCTCCCCTGCTCAGACCTCCGGCAGAGACCACAGCGAGTCTTCCAGGCCTCTCCGTGCCCAGCGTGGGGAGCGTTTCCCTTTGGGGTTCCTATTTATTGAATTATTGGTGTTAGGAAACAAGGAGCTCTCGCTGTATCATAGCGGTTTGATAAATGAGGTGGAAACTGTTGTATAAACAATTCCTTTTTTTACGTATTTTCTCATCACTTTCACGTATAAAAGTGTGCTTTCATTATTGATTTTTTTGATCATAAACTACAGACGTGTTTTCTCTCAGGCTTCTGGTTTTAATATCCAAAGGGATCAGTGATAAAATACATGGCTTATTAGGACTTGTGTGTACAGACTTAAAAAAAACCCCCACAATGAAGATAGTCATTGAATGTGCACCTAAAATGAATGGGGGCTTTGTCAAGGAGAGTGAAATTAGCTGTGTGGGTATTTTGAAGGCTTATACATCACGTTGTGAAAAAATAAATGGGATGTTAAAAGTGAAGGGATGCAATCTTCAAAGTCATCACGTGGAGCAGCCAGCACCCTCATTCACTTAAGAGAGTGCTGTGTGTGCTCTGCCCCCGTGCAAAAACAGGCTGCATGTCCTTAACAGAATGGGCCAATTATAAACTGAATATTAATATGTTACTTGAACGAAGGGGGAGAACTCACAATAATTTTTTTTTTTTGACATTATTTTTCCTGTGACATATTATCAAGTTTGGAGAATGGTTTTTAAATTGCACTGTTTAGGTCTCTATATCATCTCCAGAACGTGCAGGTGTTTGACACTGGCATATCGGTTTATCTGATCTTTTTGAAAACATGTCACCTTCTTTCAAGACGTGTTGTTATAGAAACATACCTTGATGGATTAGGTCTTTGCGTCTTGTCTGCTCTGATCCTATTCAGTGCACAGAACGGTGTCACGTTTGCTGACACGTGGAATTGGTTGAAAGGTTTGAAATTTGCTTACACGGAGGCAGAAATCCAAGGCTTTAATAACAGATTCTCTTGATTCCAAATCTGAATGAGGCTGATAATCACCCAGTGGGCTTAGAACCTTGGGGTGATCTTTAAAACTGGTTTTTCATATATTCCTTTCTTATACACAAGCAAAGCTAGTTGGTGCCAGCAGTTCCAGTCCCATTCTCGTGTGTGTGTCGATCCCTTAAATTTGTTGGATGCTTTTGTTGAGGTGCTGTTGCAGCAAAGCGATGCCAGTAGGACCATACAGTGATGATTCCATTTGGGCTGTGCATCCAGTGCAGCTCGAGTTGGGACAAAGCCCCTGAAGGTTGTGTTATCTTACCAAACGTTTTCTTATCACAGATACTGTGGCAAGATTTTCCCGAGATCTGCAAACCTGACCCGTCACCTGAGGACGCACACTGGAGAGCAGCCCTACAGGTACCACAGCCCTCACCCCTGCCTGCTTTAAGGTCCCTCCCAAATGCAGACATTTTCTGTGATTTTGTGAATTAAGCCAGGGAATTCAGCATCCATGCTGGACCAGCTCCAGCCCTTCCTCCTCATCTTTGGACCCACCACTGCATTTTGGGTTTTGTGCATTCGGTGCTGATCCTCACTGCTGAAGCTCCGGAAAGGAAGGTGGTTTTGGTCTTAGTGAAATTCTTTTGGCTGAAGCACCTTCCCAGCACTATCCCCAAGTCCTGCCTTTGCTGGCAGGGTGGCTGGCACAGCTGAACCAGTGTGATTGAAGTGATGCTCAGTAGGGCTCGTGGACGTATTTTCCCTCACAAAAATGTTTTTTTCTTGGAGTTCCACAGTGTTATTTGCAGCCTAAAGTTGGGTGATCTGTCAGTCATCTGATTTCTGAAAGGTCCCAGTTGCAACCGTGTTACTGTATTTATTTGTTTCCTGCCTAATCTGGATCCTTCTGAGGTCTGCCTAACCAAAACCCATGTGGGTGTATTCTCCTGTTGATAAGAATATGTGTGTGATACGGAATCCAAGACAGTCACATGCAGAAATGTGTATAAAGCTTCACCTTATTGAAAATGAAAGGCTAATTTAAACTGGAAAGAGGCCAGTTCATGTTCCAGTAAAACAAATGCACAGATTTCTGCATTTTATGAGCTGTAAAGAGCAGAGTAAGCTCATTGTTTTTGAGGAAGCAGTATGTTTTTTGCATCTAGTCTCTTTGGGAAATGAGATTCACATCTAATTTTATTGAAGGAAGGTCTTGATGCATGTTATACCCATCCACTGCATAAAAGCCACAAGCAATTAGTAGCATAATGGGCGATTTCAGCACTAAAGAAAATTTGACATCATTGACAAGCGTAAGAGAGGCACGGGAGAAGTAAAAGATTGAAAAACTGAAGTGGTGAAGACTCTTGGCTGGTCGCCAGCCAGAGAATTTGGAATAGTTATAGTATGACTTAGTAATGGCTTAAAGAGCAATACAGTAAAGGCTTTAGGGACTCCAAATCGCTACAGAGTATGAAAATTGATGCCTCTGGTACCAGAGTGATAGACTAAACTACTCACATTGGCACAGTATTAAAGGCTGGGATTGTTTATTGCTGGTTTTTGCAAGATAACCAAATTTCCTCTGGGATTAGCAATCAAGCAAGCTAATTCCTCAAGAAAAGATTTAATCACACAGTATAATTTAGAATAGGAAAAGAAATAGCCCTTTTTACCTTATTTGAGCATTAGAAGAGATCTGTTTCATGTTTTTTCCAAAAGTGTTTAATTGTATTGTATTGGCAGCACATGAAACAATAGAGTTATTGCTCTACTGTTTTCAAACTTCCCCACTTTGCGTGCAACAGTTTTAAAAACATGAGACTCGATTACCATAGCTAATTTGATGCCATTAGCTCAGAAATATTATGCTTATTCCTAGAGGCAGCATTTAAAATATAAAATCTAATGTGAATTAAAGCTGAAAACCCCACCATAGAAGTTATGTCTCCATTCCAAGAGCACAGCTCTCCAGTTAGTCAGCCAAAATTTGTCTTTATTTCAGAGAGGATTGTGCCTCAGTAGGGAACAAGGAACTGTGGTTAGGTGCTGAGACTGGGCCCAGAAGGCTCTTCATGTATCGTAGGACAAATCTTACGTATCCAGCCTCTAACAAACTCTTTCCTACCCACTTGTTTTGTTTTGTTTTTTTTTTTTTAGATGCAAATACTGTGACAGATCCTTTAGCATATCCTCTAACCTGCAGAGACATGTGCGTAACATCCACAATAAAGAGAAGCCATTCAAGTGTCACTTGTGTGACAGGTGTTTTGGTCAACAAACCAATCTCGACAGACATCTAAAAAAGCACGAGAATGGGAACATGTCTGGTATGTTTGCCTTTTCCCTCCTGTCTTTTCCCTCCCCAGCCTGCCCCACATCCCCTGTGCAGGGCCTGCCGAGTGTCCACGGGCACACGCTGCTCCGACGGGTGGGGGGTTGCAAAATACCTAAGTGCCTAAGATCTGCTGACATTTAAAGTGCTTTGAAAATCCCAGCATAAACTCTCCCCTTGTGTAACTTAAGACCACTGGAAGATGTCTTTTCTTTTGGTTTTAATTAAGCCAGCCCATAGCGTTTTGAGAACAGACTGGGAAAATTGGTTTAATCCCATCTCCACAATTACCTGGCTCTCAGTAGGAGTCCTAGATTTAGAGTCTCAGGGGGCACTCTAAAAGATTTTTCTGGCACCTTCTGAAATATTCCCACTGTCAGGAGCTGAGAAGTGTTGGCTATTATAGAGCCAGTGGTGCCTCTCAAGCCCCAAAGCAAATTGGTCACCACACAGCAGCAGCACAGGCAGTGGCAGGAGGGGATGTCATTGGGCTGGTTTGGGTATCTTCAGGGTTTAATGAAAACCCTCTCTGCAGTCCTTTCAGTCTGCATTTTGCCTCACTGGAAATAACCAGGGGCATGCAGTGGATGCAGAGCTGTCCCTTCCCCAGGGCTCAGAGAAAAGCATCTGACACTGATCTCTCAGTGTCTCTCGAATGGACCTGGGTGATTATGTCAATGGCTAGTCCATATCTTGAATAAATCTGCATAATTAATAGCTAAAAATTAAGTCCTGTTTGCTCAGTTCAGCCGTTGGTCTAAGAAAGACAGTTATCAATGGACAGTCTTGGAATCACAGGGAACAAGAGGGAGATGTTGAAATAAAGACATGGCAAAAGTGATGCTAAACCATGGAAGGGGCACCCAGCATGCAACCAGTTGTTTTTTGCTGGAAATCACCTTTGCCCACGAATAATTACTAATTACTGGTTTTTTGGCCAAAAGCTGATGGTTCACGCTGACCAACTTTCTGGCTCTCACTCATTTTACCAAGAGTTTCAATTTCATTTTGATTTAAATGGTAAATATAGAAAATGTAAAGAAGCAGCAACAGACATTGTGTGTTTTGCTTTAAGGTACTGCAACATCTTCACCTCACTCAGAACTGGAAAGCACAGGGGCAATCCTAGATGACAAGGAAGACTCTTACTTCACAGAAATTAGGAATTTTATTGGAAACAGCAACCACAACAATCAATCCCCCCGAAACTCAGAGGAGAGGTGAGTTGTGTCTGATCTGCCTTCAGAAGGTGCCCACTGCTCCTTTTCCATGTCTGCAGACCTGACTGTTCACTTTTGATGATGTCTGGAGCCAGAGTTATTTTAGAATCTGGTTGCTTCAGTGGGCACCTTGGTGTCTTAGGAATAGAAATGTGTTGATTCCCTCCTCATTATGTATGAAGGTGTTTAAAGTGGCAGATGCTGGACAAGAGATTCCATCTATGAACACATTTCTCCTTGTATCTGGAGCTCTCAGTTTCAGGCTCCCACCATTGATTTAAGTCTGCTGAAAAATTCCTTCTCTTTACATTCACGGCAGAGCAGGTGAATTCTACATCCTGTGGCTAAATGTATGGAGCCTTAGGATTTAAGTGCAATTTAAATGTGTAATTAATAAAGTAGACCGAGCTAAATTCTTGGACCAAATGAAAGATTGTAGCCGAAAGTCCTTTCCCGTAAGTAACTCAATCCCAAGAAAGATGCTGAGTAGCCAAAAGCCTGTGAGGCTGCGGGTGGGCGTTGGGAGTCCACAGTGCTCCAGCATGTGAGAGAGCTTTTTCTACTAAGATTTATTAAGTATATGGGTGTTTGAATTCTTCTGAACTAACAGAAGAGAGACTACTTCTAAATATTTTCAGTTAATAAAAGTACAGCTAAGCAGAAAAGGCTGTGGGACGGAGCCCCACATATTTTTTTGGGACTGGTGTTGCATTATGCATCATTTTCCCTTTTGAATTGGCATTACATTATCAACATCAAAAAATTCTTACTGTTGGTGACAGGCTTTGCTGCCTCCTCAATTTCTAGATGCCTTTGTGAAGGGATAAAAAGCGTGGACACAACACAATTTCCACAAAAGTATTGGATTAAGTGATTACATGCATATTCAAATTTCATTCCATCTTGATTGGCAATGAGGGCTTGGGATTTTTTCCTTGCACATCTGGTCTCAACATGTCCTCCGACAGGAAGTCAGCAAAGTGGAAAGGTTGCTGGGTTGTGCAGTGTTTCCTTTCTAAATTTGGCACTTCAGACTGCTCTTGACGGATATTTTATCCCTGGCAAATTGCTGCATTTGAAAGCATAATTAGAGAATCTGTTTTCTTAATCACATGGCTTTTGTTACTTTGGTTGTAGTCCATCTCCCTTTCATTTCTAGCAGCCTCAATTGAGCATAACAAGCAAGTTGGCAGCCCAAACTGCCCTCAACAATTTCTTATTTCTGCCTATTTAAATAAAAGATGATAAAGAGATATTTCTCTGATGATCTTAGAGGGAGGTGGCTGCTTCAGCTCACCCTGCTCTGCACAACCTCAGATTTTTTGATACTGTTGTAAAGACAGACTGTTCCCTAGAGCATTTTTTTCAATGCAATACTAAACTCATGGCAGTCAGCTGGAATTTGCTCGGAAAATAGATGAAACTCTAATATGTTTAGGAATACGATGCTATTATTGTGGCAGAAACCAACTTTGCTCCTCAGAAACTCCATCTGCTGCAGCAGAAAGTCAAATGTTAAGTACCAACAAGGCTGTGAGGGCTCATCTTATCTTGCACCAACATTGGGTATATCCCATATTGTCCCACACAGTTTGAAGCACACGGAGTCTAAAGCAAACTGCGTGCGGACAATAAGGTTTCCATTTTTATAACTGTATTCCTGGAAGAGTTAAGGACCTTTTGCACAATGAGAACAATAGATGAATCAAGGCCTCTGTGCTACATGACGTGGTGGGGGCAGATACAGTGGTAGCATGAATTTTGGGGGGGCTCCACTGGGTGCAGCTCATTCACATCACTGTGTCTCTGGCTGGGCGTTCGTTGGCGCCGCGGTGCCGAATTTCTCTAGTTCTCATTTGATGTGATGGACACAATGCAGCTCCGGGTGCTCTGAATCCTACAGGGTTGAGACCATTACCAAATGAGCCCCTGCTTCAGTGTGGGTCTTATGTCCTTGATAAAAATCCTGTAGGAAGTAGTTAAGAGAAGTCATTGTCTGAGAGCAAAGGGCAGCGTAATAACCGCGCGTAGACCAAATGGTTTTCCATGTGTGTATTGCTGTAATTACTCATTTAAAAGGAATAAATGCACTTAAATTGCCATATGACCTTTCTTTTCACTGCTTTTTACCCTTCAAATCAGTCAATAACCCAGTTCAGCATGGAGGCGATATGCAGACCACTCTTCAGCTCTCCAGCTGAAGTCCCTTGGGTTCCCATGTATGAAATCCGTACATTCAGTGAAGCAATATGGCTTCCAAAGGGGTGGTAGTGTGCTAAATTAATTATGCGTGTAATTTTGGCTTTAAAACTCTGAACGCAGTATTGGATGTCATTTTTTGTTAAAAATGCCAGATCCGATTTTCAGAGTTTCTTGGCCCCTACAGCTTCTGTTAAAAGGCAGTGAGTTGTTTTGCCCAGACTACATGTATGATTGGAAACTTGAGATGAAATAATGCATGAGAAAATTTGGAATGGTTGTCTGAACATGCCTCTATTAGAACAGTAGTTTTAGCAGGATAACAGGAAAATCCCACGCTGATGGTGCTGTAACATCCCACTGATTTCTGAGTGGAATTTTCTCCAGTGCTGCCTGAATGTCTGAAGCTAAGCAAGATATAAAATACAGAAATCACTTTATTCTGCTGGGACAGATGCTTTTCAGATCTGTCTCCAAAAGTCTGCCAATGAGGAGGTTTCATATCTGATTTGTGTTTTATAGCCTGAGTTTGTTTTGGTACTTTCAGAATGAATGGCAGCCACTTTAAGGATGAAAAAGCCATGGTACCCAGCCAGAACTCGGATCTGTTGGATGACGAGGAGGCAGAAGATGAAGTACTGATGGATGAAGAAGATGAAGAGAGCGAAATGGCAGGGAAAGCAGTCAAAGAGCCCGTGACAAGTGACATGCATGAGGGCACTCCCGAGGAGGATTATGAGGAAACGAGTACTTTGGACATGAACTGCAAAGCTTCCCCTGGCAGGTTGGTTCCTTCCGAGTATTGGTGTGCCCGATAGGCGGAATAAGAACAATAAACCATACAAGAGTGCCAGCACCAAACCAGTGCCGTGGGAACTGGTTCGGAGCAGCCGCTTCCCGCTTACAATAGCAACGCGCGTCTGTGTTTGGGTCAACACGAGCCCTGCTTTCAGCCTCTTCGTGCAGTCTGGAGCCCTTGATAGGAAAATTGACTGTGCTTGGGAGCTATTGTGAGGTTCTGGGTGAGACAGGAAGCAGGGTGAGACAGTTCCATGGGAGAGACGTTATCTGCTCTGGGAACCGTCCTGGATCTCTCATAATGACCTTGCGGAAGGCTGTGGGGACACCAAGAGAGGGACAAACTCTCCCTCCCCCACTCAGCTGCCCTTTCTTTAGAACAGAAAAGGGAATTCCTTTTATTTCAGGTTCCCCGTTCCATAAGGCAAGGTGGTATATGAATGTGAAAAAGGGGGAAATTGCTCAGATGTGTAAATCTGAGAAGATGAGGGAATGCAGAGAGGATCATTAAATTGACATTAAAACCTCCTTGGTGTTTTTGTAGGTATAAAGAAGAGGAGTATAGTAAGACTGGACTTTCGGCTTTGGATCACATAAGGCACTTCACAGATAGCCTCAAAATGAGGAAAATGGAAGAAAATCAATACAGTGAAGCTGAATTGGCAGCTTTCAATGCTTCCCAGCTGCCAGAGGACCTCAAGCAACCATTGTACAGGAAATCCAAATCCCAGGTAAAAGCCTAACTTGGTTAAAATGTTATTGTCACCAGATACCCGCAGGATTAAGCTGTTAGTGTGTGGCAGGCAGGGTTGTTTCAGCTTTGTCAGACAGGGCTGTGCTCCGTGTCCATAAACCTCAGCCTGGCCCGACATCCCACTGCACCCCAGAGACATGGCAGGGTGCTCTGGTCCCTGAGAACGGAGGATTTCCATTCTTTTTTCCTAATTTTTTGCTATTTTTGTTCTGCCTGCTGTCCACAGAAATGCCATGGTAAGAACTAGTCCCACTCTGCTGACACTGATGCTGTGGAGTTTAGCTGCAGCCTCACAGAGATGTGGCTTGACCTTCTGACTGGCTTAGCTTTTTGGCATTTTTTTATAGCTTGTTGGATGGTACCACCTCTAGGTCCTCAGCATGTTTTCCAAACAGCAATAACTGAAATGGTATCCTTCTGCTATTTCTTGCCATTTTCTAAACGTTGATTAATTAAAATGGGTTTTTTTAGCCGCTTCGAAAGATTCCTGTTTTAAAAACTGCAGAATGTGCATGTAGGAAAGGTCAGCAAAGGATACTGTTATACTTGGTGAAATACAGGACGAGACAAGGGATAATGTGATTCCTCAGCCTCTTGAAAAGGGCCTCCTGTGCCAAGAATCTGAAGGCAAAGGAGACTTTGGGACCTTGTCTACTATCAAAGGTTTCTCTGAGCTTTGTGAAACCAGATGAAAGCAGAAATTATTATTACTGTTAGTGAGTCAAAAGTGTCGGTGAAAGGGTTGACAGTGGTTTTACCTAAAGCATTTTGTTGGTTTTTTTTTTAACTAAGCTGAGACCGGTGGCTGTAGCCCGACTGCTGCCCTGACCACGCAGGGGTGGCGTGGGTCCAAGCTCAGATCCCCCCCGCATGGGTGTGACCTCTTTGTCCTTCTTCTGTCCCCGTGCAGGCCTATGCCATGATGCTCTCTCTCTCCGACAAGGACTCCCTTCATTCTGCATCCCATAGTTCTCCCAACATGTGGCACAGTATGGCGAGAGCCGCCGCGGAATCCAGCGCCATCCAGTCCATCAGTCACGTATGACAGTGCGGAGTCTTTCCGAGGATGGGACCAAGTCCAAACCAGTAGCATGGCTCTTTCATATATGACTATTTAAAAGACTGCTGAGCAGAATGCCTTATAAATCTGCAGGGTCACTCATTTAAAGTCTGGTGACCTTAAACTGAATAATTTTAAAAAAGAAAGAAACTATTTATTCTCAATATTTTGTTTTGCACAGCAAAGGCAGCTGCTGACTTCTGGAGGATCAATGCGACTTAAAAAAAAAAAAAAAAGGTTTCAGTGGATTATGTAAACGGGGCTGGGAAAAAGTGTCTTCCAGTTCACCCGGCTTTGAGGGGCAGGGGCAGAAGGGTTAAGACTGCATTGATACACACATGGGCACTCCTTTAAAGTAGGACCTGAATTGATTTTCTTTTTGTATAAGATAGTTTGACACAGGATTGGGAACAGTTGCTTTTATGTACAAATCTCTTCATTAAAGCTTTATGCATTTTAGCCCTTCAAAGAAAGAAAATAGTTCTATCAAATGCACACTATCCATCGTAAATGTAGAATGAAGTAACAGGGAATATTTTGTTCTCTCTGTAATTCTTTTGCCTTCTCAACTGCATTGTTAAAAAAAAAGGAAAAACAAGGAGAAAAAAAATGACAGAAAAAGAAAGAACTCTGAGAAACAATACATAAGAGGCTTGTGTATATTGTAAACTATGAATGTTCACTACTCCAAGAAGCTAAATCATCCAGATAATTCCGTGAAAGCACCGCGTTCATCAACAGCACCACTAGTTCGAATCATTGTAAGGAGATTTTTAATTTTCGACAATCATGTCACTATTTTGTTGTATTTTTTCCTTTCCCCCTACCCTCTTAATTTCTCCTTTGTGTTGTGTGTACCATGTATTTATTTGTTGGCAAACGATTGTTTGTTGATTACAATAGCACTGTTCCTGTAACAAACAGCACTGCTCCAGTCCCCCACTGCGTTACGATGTAAGGCACCCATGTACTTCCAAAAAAGTGAGGTGAACTGATCTGTGTATATGGGAGTGCAAAACAGTGTTTGAAATTTTCTTACATTCCTCTTTTATTTTATTTTTTTGCCTTTTAATGAACTAAATAACTAATAGATGCGACTTAGTTTTGTTCTGTTTTTTTTTTTTTTTGTAATACAGTAAATTGATTCGATTGTATAAACAGTTATAATTTCTTCATGAAAGCATGATTCTTCTGATTAAAAAAACTGTACCCAATATTTTATGCTGGTTGTCCGCGAGCTTGTGTGATGTTATGTTCATGTTAATCCTATTTGTAAGATGAAGTGTTCCAAATTTATGTTTTAAAAAAATAAATAAATAACGGAAGGTATTCAGTTATTTTTGGGGGTTTTTTTGGCCTTTAGTGAGGGACCAGATTTATTTTTCCTTTTGTTTATAATCTCATTTTGAAATAATCGGCAAGTTGAGGTACTTTCTTTAAATGCTTTGTACAATGTAACTGTTACGCATTTCAGTACATTACTATGGGAGGATCAACTTAAAAAAAATAATAAAGGACTACAAAACTGAAGAGATCTATTTCCTTTTTGTCTTGGTTTTGTCTGAGTCGGGGCAAAAAAGACCCATTTCCTCTGCAGTCTGGGGAGCAAAGACGGATCTGTGGGGTCGTGAGGGCAACCAGAGGATGGGGCACTGAGAGGTGTCTTGGACTTGGCCATGAAATGTGGGACACGAGCCAGAGCCTCTCAATAGACCGACTGTTGGAGGGGTTTAGTTAAGTCCTTTAAGTTTCAAAACACTACCTTGGAAAAGAGGGATATTTAGGTCATTTCACAGAAGAGGTTGGTGCAGTGTCACCTTCAAAGGCATTTGGGGAGCGCCGAGTTTGAGCTTTGCCCGCCTGCTACTTGTGGGGACGACGTTGGGAAGCAGCGGCTTGCCTGGTGCATAGTGAAATATTCACTCACCAGAGTGATCAAAATCCATGGCTGAGAAGCTAAATGAGCCTCCAGCTGCATAAAATGAGCCTTTTAGAGTCTAAAAGGAAAAAAAGAGAGCATTTTAGTTTGTGTTTGTTGTACCTGTCCAGCATATCTGGGGAATGGTCCTTTGTCCTCTTGTATATCAGTGGTGGTGATAATCCAGGTCCTTTTTGTTCTCTTCAGAGGTCGCAGACTGCCTGACTGATAAGAATCCATCCACTATTGGATAAAAAAGTGGGTTTAGTGTCACAGTTCTCACAGTTAGCTGTTGTGTATCTGTTGTTATACAATATTGACTACAAATCTGAATATTTTTCCTTCTGATGGCTTGTCTTAAACTGAAATTTCCAATTTCATGAGAAAAACTGTCAGCAGTAGTAACCTCGTGAAAAAAAGAGAAGTGATTGTGACAAGTTTGTGTCACTAGAAACCCTTGATGTGTAATTTGCCTTCACAGAAACACATTGATCCAGTTTTGACAGTATTGTATTGAATTGTATCTAACCCCTAACTCCACAAATATCATCACAAATGTCATCCGTCTCATTCCAAATGAAAGTCATGAGAGCTGTGAGACCAATTCCTCTGGTCTGCTCATGAAAACACTGTGTCCATGTTTCATGTATCTACCAGTCCATGGTATCATCTCTGTGGCTTTTCCTAAATCAAGTATCTCCAGTTTTTTAAATACTCACCCCTGTCTCTCTGTGTCCAATGCTCTTTTAGAAGTTGTCTGGTATTGATAGGGCATAAACTGACTTTTGCAAAAAAGAGTTGAGTCTGGGGAGTATTTCAGAGTCTCAGGGGCTCTGTGGTATGACTTGAAGTGTTCTAAACACAGCTGATTTACCAGAAGGTGATCACTGGACCAAAATCTCTAACTCAGATGAGTAAAATGAATCACTGAGAATGGTGACTACACACAAATTGGCACAATTTGCCTTTTTATAAATGCAAGCTTCCTTCCCTGCCTCAAATACTGCTTTTTACTGAAAATCTTTCACCTCAAAGGACAGTGCTCAAATGATGCCACTGCCATTAGCTCACGGGTAACTTGGACACTTTTCTCCTACTTCTCAACACTTTCCTTGAAAATCTTGTGGTTTATGAGTCATCCTATCAAACGTTTTGAAAAATGGAACAGATCTCTTCCTCTCCAGACTTGGGCAAAGGCCTTTACCCTGTGACTTTATTCTGAAGAAAGACAATACTTGTAAAATTGTTGTGGTTAGAAACCTGCTGAGCAATGAATGGGGTTCACCAGTAATTCCTTGGAACTGTAAAGCTGTTTATATCCAGGGAAAAGCTCTGTGATGTATATACAGCAAGCAAGGCTGCAACTCGGCACTTGCAAGTTGTCTTTGTTGGATTTGCTCCAGGTTCAGCTTTGCTGGACCCCCGAACAAGCTATTTTCCCCTTTTCTATGTGAAATCACTTTTAATCATTTTGGAAGCTTTAACGGGGTATTTTCTGGCTTCCCCAGCCCTCGTGTGCACCTGCACAGCCATGGCTCGGGGTAGGGCTGTCTCCATTCCAGCCAGGGGCCCTGCTAGAAAGGACCAACCAGGTACAGGACCATGAATCCCACGGAAACAATCATGGAAATGCCACTGAATTCCTGCGGGGATGATGATGAACGTGGCAGGGTCACCACCAGGCATCAGTGTGCTCAGCCAAGAGTGAACACTCCAGTAGCCCCAGCAGGATGAGCAGAGGGTCCCCACCCCTGGAAAGCCCTTCCCAGAGATCTGAGCCCAGGAACCACCTGTTTTGGAGGCACCATGCAAGGACAGACTCACAGAGGGGTTAAGGTGGGAAGGCACCACTGGAGATCATCTGCTCCAGCCTCCCTGCTCCAGCAGGTTCTCTCAAGCACATTACCCAGGATGATATCCACGTGTATTCTGAGTGTCTCCAGAGAAGGAGACACTCTCCATCACCTCTCCAGGCAGCCTGTTCCAGGGCCCAGCCACCCGCACAGTAGAATTTTCCTCATGTTCAGGTGGAATGTTCTGTTGCCATCTCCTGCCCATTGCCTCTCACCCTGCTGCTCTGCCCCCCGAGAAGATCCTTGCTCCATCCTCCTGCTCTGCCCCCCTGCAGCCAGACCCCCTGCCCACATCCCAGCCCACAACCACCTGCAGGAGCAGCAGGAGGATGAGCAGCTCCAAGGGGCGCAGTGGGACCGCAGGGGACCTGGGAGGATCCTGCTATGGGAGTTTGGAGCATCCAGGTGCAGCAGAGCCGGGTCTGTGGAACGTTGTGTGATGGCTCCCTGCAGCCCAGAGCTTTTCCACCAGCATTTTCACCTGGGTCCTGCCCTGTGAGCAGCTCCAGAGGACCGGGGCTATTTCCACCTCGTCAGACAAAGTGAAAAAAACCCAAACTGTTGTTTCTGTCTCCAAGCAAAGCTTGGTCCTCCTGTGGTGTTGGGTTGCTTCAGTCAGTCTGCACTTGCCACCTCCACACACAATAAATGGGCTATGGCTGCAATTTTACTGCCATTTTACAACTAACAGTAAACACGTGTCTTGATTCAACAGTTCCTTGGAAATGCCATTCCCTAATAACTTCACTGTTGTTTGCTAATAATAAACACACAACCTTACTTTCAGTAGGAGCTGGGTTTATCCAGATTTATGCCCAGGAGAGCTGTTTCTCTATGATTTCAGACTTTGAAATGAGAGCAAGTTCTGTCAAAATTTCTTTGAAAGCTGGTGTAACAACCCTGGAGTGTCCTGTTCCACCAATAAGCCATAACGCAAGGATTAACAAAAATACGCTTTACATAAAACTGCATAAAGAAGCAGGAAATTAAAAATTAAGAAACAGAAAGTGGCAGAGAGCAGGAGGAAGGTTCTGGCCTCTGTGAGAACACCTCTTAACAGAATTTTCCTTTCTCCTGATTTGCTTTTACTGGGCATAAGGTTTATTCTCTTTCAGAAGTGGAAAATAATTAATTTAGTGTTCTGGAAGTTGTGAAAGGAAGAATTATGGAAGAATTGATCTTCCTGCTCAGGTGAGAAGAAAAGCAATAGATCGTGTCAAATAGGCTACACTCAGATAACTGAGAAGGAGGAGGAAGGCAGGCAGGATCTTCTGGAACTCACAAATAACAGCAACAGGTTAAATAGCAGTGCAGGACAGGAGGTCTTGGACATCAGGAAAACCTCAAACAGCAAGAATGTTCTGACTGTAAAATTCTTGTGTGATACCTCACACAGGAGCTTTGTAAAGCTTACCATAAAGATTAGACAAATAGAAAAATAAAGGGATTTCTTTTAAGCAATAGAACATTCCAGAGTTTCCCGTTTGAATCTCCCTCCCTTTATTTTCCTCTGGATTAGCTTCAGCTGGACACAAAAACATGCTGTGTGTGAAATTAAGTTATACCCATTCCATACTCTGGGAACGATCCAGTCCGGGTTTTCCCCT
>VYXC01001034.1:0-13078 GCA_013397175.1 Platysteira castanea
GGAAGGAAGGAAGGAAGGACGTCAGAGTTTTACACTGAATTTAACCGAGGCTGACATGAAGGTTTGGGAGTGTAGCCAGTGTAGCACAGCTGCTCAGCACAGGTACTAAATGATGAGGCTAGATGGCTTGATTATAAGGAGCATCTTTTGTAACCTAGCACACAATGATAAATCTGTTTCACTCTAAATTGCCTTTGGGAATCTTGTCCTCCTTACCAGCAGGACTTACTCTCACTTGCTTGTGGGCAAAAACTTTGATCCTGTGTCCCATGGAAGTCAGTGGAAGCACTGCCTTTGACATCAATGAGTGCTGGATCACACCCCAGGTGAAAAACAATAGCTTAGCTTCTAGTTAGACCAAATGGATGAATAAATCAGAGCCTTGTGTGTATGGAACCAGGACTGGTTGTGTGTGTTTCTTGCAGAGGGGTGTTACAGTCCAAGTATGTGTGACTAAGGCAATCTGATTAATTATTGGATCATGCTTGAGGCAAGCACAGAGTTACAGATACCAGCTAGATAACTGTGTTATAGGGGAATTTATAATAACTTTGAGCAGCAGTCTCTTGATCTTCAGGGGTATTCAAAGAAGAGAGAGATAAAGCAATTCTTTCTATGTGTTGTTAAGAGAAAGAGACAGCAAATACTTACATGTTTCTCTCTCTAGCATTCAGTATTATGCTCTGACGCTGTGTTCTACTTCCAATTACTTTTGAAGAACTACGGAAGTTTTCAGAAAAAAGAACTGGCTGCATTTAATATTGCGTACTTGACCTTCAACAAATCACAGAGCTTGAACTGCATCACTGTGTTAGGTATTTGCAAACTACCCTGTCATGTATAAACAAGGCAGAAGTGGCAAAGGGCAGAGTAAGCATCATGATAGGCCTTGTGTGTCTGTGTCTTGTTCTGCTTTATCTCCCTGCACCACTGAGGTCAGTCACAAAGCTGGTACTGAAGGGTGCCATGGAAGTGCTGGGGCACCTAAGAAAAGTACCTACAAGCCTGATTCAACCTCAGCTGTTTTTGTTCTGTGATTGATGTTGGCCCTTCAAGCTACCCAGTCGCCTCACAGCTTTTCCTGATTTCTGCATAATGCCCTCTAACAATTTTTTGAGCATGGAGTGAATATAGTTTGACCTATCTTTCCTATTGAAAACACTGGGAGAATTTTTCCTAGTGATTTCAGAGAGGAGCCCTCAAGGATGTTCTGGACAACCTCCTGTGCGACAGGTTTCTTTGAACTGCAGTGATCAGATGTGGCTAAGGAGAGAAAGTCATGAAGGTAAAGTGGCAGGTCCTGTGCCACAGGACAGTGGGGCCAAAAACATGTGGTCCCTTAAGATGAATAGGTACATTCCACAACAGCAGCTGTAGCAACTCCATGTGAAGGGGTTAGGAGGTCCTTTCTGATGGATCAGCAGTAGGTCAAAAAAGGGATAGAAGAAAGAGTTTCACTCTCTTGCTCTCACATTATAAAGCAATTTTAGGGACTCAGATGCTTATAGTTATTGCAGTAGGTCCTGGGATTTTTAAGAATTAATGGTTATTTGCAGTGAATTTTAGGGGTGGAAAGTCTGTGTTGGCAGGATTTGTGCTACCCTTCAAACAAGACGTAGGGAAGTCTATGTGAAAGATGGGACACAGCATCATTCTCTGGAGTCTTCCAGCATTGCTTTGCTTCCACCTGAGGATAAATAAATGCCTCTGTGTATGGTGTTTTTAGAGAGAAAGCTCCAGTTCAATCAGGCAAATAGTCTTTGACTTCCTAATCTAGTGAGAAATGGAAATGCTCTTCTCTCTCCCTTCCTCTTCATTAGTTTATGTGCATCAGCTCCCATCATGTTTACCCGTGAAGAAGTGGTTTCAGCAGGACTGCTATCTTTGTAGCTTTTTCTATAAACACTTCAAGCCCCATTGTATAACTTAGATGGAAGCAAATAAGCACTCAAATGAAACAGAAAACCTCAGGAGATCTTGCTGCCAGGACATAAGTTGTGTAGTCAGGAGAAAAATAGCCAAAATAAGAAGCTATGGGCCATGCCTCATGTTAACAGAGATGCAGGTGTTTCCCCTGACTATTTTGAAAAAAGGCCTCAGCCAAGCCCTCTCCACATGGCTTCAAGTGGGAATGCATCTTATTGCTCAAGATGCTAAAAAATTTGAGTGATTTACACTCTTCTAAACCTACAATGCACTTCCACCGTTAATCATACATAATCCACAACAGTGGCACTCTCTTTGTGCACCACGTTGGAAGTATCTGTGTATCATATATTCAAATTAAATTGTGTACTTGAGGGAGCTGGTGATCCCCAGCACACTTCTGTGGCAGCATGGTTTGCAGGCTCCGTGCGCTACTTGCGAACAATCTATTGTGTGTGTGACGGCAAGCTTGAATCCCTGCCTGGGATTATCTGAAAACTCTGGAACTTGCCGGCAGGAAAATTTACAGCTAAACAATTATATTGTTGAAACTCTGACAAATCCACCCCAGTTTATGGCTTTGAAAATAGGTCTAGGTGTATGCAACTGAATATATTATACAGTGTAACACAGCCTCCTGGGGGCTGCATTATAGAGTCTGTTTACTTTGACTGACACTTTTCATTTTTCTTTTCTTCCAGACATTATTGCTGCAAATGATATTGCTGCTCAGTATGGATTTTCTCCTCAAAAACCTGGTTAGGTATTTGGATAAACATCTTCTGAACAAGTTCTTTTGTTATTATGTTGATGATTTTTGGAAGCAATCCAGCAAGAATGCAGTAGCCACCCAATACAACGTAAAAAGCAGCAACCAGACCTGCGTTATAGTGGTTTATCAGACTACATAGAGGTGGGATTTCCAGAAGTTCTTTCCAGTGGAAAGTAGTTCTAAAAATTCCAAAGACAGACAGAAAGGAGAGCAGATATTCTTTTTTTCTACCCATCGCTTTTCTATAGACAGAAGTTTACATCCCCTGAAATAAACTGGTGACTTCTTGCCAAGCATGAAAAAATTTCATTCAAGCATGGAATGGCATTCATTTTACTTAAGCAGGCAGAGATGTTACTGCAAGTAAAACTACTCAGAAAAGGAAAATTTGTTCAAAAATCAATCACAGTTTTTCCAGATAAAATCAGCACTGGGTCATGCAGAGTGACAGCACTTTTTTCTTCATGCTGTATTGGTACCAGAAATTGAAAATTCACTACAATTTTCCAGTTTCTTCAGAAATTCCAACATCTCTGATGCTGAATGCCAGAACAGATGGCAATGACTGGTGACCATGTTATGCACAGATACATTACTCTGTAGAGCAATGGGGGTTTTTCTTGTTTTACCAGAGAAATGCAAAATTTCTTTTTGAAATCATTCTCTGATTGACAAATAAATCATCTTTAATCTCACTCAGGAAGGACCAAAGAGCACCTTTTAAAGAGATGGCTGAGAGATGGCAGCTTTATCCATGTGGGCTTGAGTTGTAAAACACAAAGTATACCATTTAAGTATAATTTTATGAACAGAAAAAGTATATTTTGGTCTGATGCATGAATCTTTTATCTACCTTACTCCTGCCATTTGTATTTCCTGCCATTTGGGAATATCTCAAATGGTCTCTGCTTCCCTTTGTTGTTTTATAATTCCTTTTGTACGGCAGCCAATGCTAACATTTCTTTCTGAGTGCGAAAGTTGCTTATGGTTTTGATGTACATACACTGTACAGTCCTTGCCAAGTACTCGGGGTGGACAATGTGCTTTCTGAGTTCATTAAGAAGAAAATTTGACCTTGTTCACCTTGAGGAGAGATAATTTCTGTGTTGAGCTCTTGCAGGACGTGAGAAATGCAGAAAAGCTGCTGAAGCAGAGGGCCAGTGAACTCCAGCAACAAACTTCAAGTTCTCTAGTGCCTTCGCAACTACCAGCAATGGCCCTTGCGGTGCAGCACATGGGGAAAAAAGAATGCTGCACGGTGGCCTGGGCTCCACATAGACATTGAAAAACCTGCTGTGATTTTTTCAGAAGATACTCAGAATGGATCTCAGAGAAGCCTCCCAGCCACCTGCTTCCTATGCTCTGGTGTAGCTCTTGCTCTGGTATGAAAAGTAGGGATGACATGGGCTCATTTACTTTCCCCTTGTCTTATCATTCTGGTTCACTGTGTGCAGGCTCTCTCTGGCTGAATACCAGCAGCATGCTCTGATCTGGGACAGTGTAGCCATAGGGATGAGGACACTGCTCTCTGGACTAAGGGATGTTCCCTGCATTGTTACACCCCCATGGAATTTTCCCCATCATCGGGGAATCCCAAGAAATTAATTTAGGGCAACACGGATACAAATGCAGCACATGCAAAAGCTCACATTTCTTTATTTCCCCGAATTTATGTTGTTTGTTTATGTCTTGTAGTGTAAATGGGACTAGATGTTTAGGCAATAGCTAGCATCTTGTAAATAAAAATGTATAAGCATGTTATGCAGTCACCCCACACTCATTTTACTAGAGATCATCAAAACGTGGAAGGAGAGAACAGGAGGCAAGTCACTCAATGATCTTTTCTTGCAGTCTTCAACTTCTTTATTGCAGCATGATAATTTTCAAGGCTTGCCATGCATTCAGAGCTGTCCCTACCCTTGATCAATTTGTGCTAAATCTGGCTGACCCTTTTCTGAGGACTGAAAAGAAAAAGACACTAAGCACTTCCTGTAGCAGAAGTGGCTTCCATTTTTGGCCTAAAGATTGAGGAAATTGAGGCACCTGCTTTGCAGTAAAGAACTGTTTCACCTAAGAATATTTTACTGTCTCAGCAAGTGCTCTGCACTCCAACATTGCAAGCAGCACACATAATTTACTTCACTCTGGAAAGAAGGGTAAAGTTGTAGGGGAACTGAGTAAATTCATCTGCTTGAGAGAAGTGTATAGTTTGCTGACTGACCCTAATAGTATTTTTTTAGGGTTTTCCTTGAAATTTTCGTTTTGAGAAAAAGCGAGGGTACACAGCTGCAAAAGGAGACAAGTACTCCCAGTTATTCTCAATTTGCAACCACCTCAGATTCTCTACCCTGTTTCATTTTTGCAACTTCAATCAGTAGAAGGATGGAAGATGGAAGTAGAGACTGTATGCACTTATCATTCTTTGTGCCTCCACCTCCTAGAACCCACAGAAGCTCAAGCTTCATGACTCAGTGGAATCAAAAGGGACCCAGGGATCCCTGCCTGGTGGTTTTGTATTTTGTACATGCAATTTATGGGAATAGCTAGCAGCAGACACGTATAGTGTGGTAATCTGCTGAGAGGGTGTATTAATAGTGTCTTACATTCAATGTAGTCCTGAGAAAGAGGCTATGGAGGATCTACTAAGATCTAGACAGTATTTAAAATCTGCCACTCACCCCAGAAAGCTACTGCTCACTTTGAGATCCCATGCCAGCTCCTTAAATCAAACCCTTCAGACTCAGGAATGAAGTAAATAAATTATAAGCTCTATTGATTGTGTCTGCCGTGTGAACGTTCTTTAGCACTGACTAACCTGTTCAAACCATTGTCCCAACATGGATCAGGCTCCCTGTAAAACCTGAAATGGCTGCTAAAGAGGAAGCAAAAATGTTTTCTTTCATTGATCCAAGATTCTGTCACGGAGGGGTTTGATCTCTACAACTTTACAGCATCCATATGGTCAGGAATGAATTAGTTGGCTCCTTTGACTGGGGTATGGGATCAGAGTTTTAGATTGGAGAGAAGCCACTGTGATACAGCCTTCTTTTTTTTTTTTTTGTAGTAAGTATTACTGAATTTCTCAAGATTCTTGAAGCCGTGGCCCCAGTTCGTCCCTTACTTAGTGTCTTGGTCTGTTATCCCGTCTGAAGGACTCTGTTGACTTCAACTAAATCACCGGTACAAACACATCTTAGATTTTTCTTCCAGTTAATGGAGATAGTGCTGGTGATTGCTGGTTAGGGGTTATTTTGGGGGAAGAGATTGTTTTTTCTTCTGCTTTAAAACAAGGAGGTGTGGTAAATCACAGGCATCTTTCTTGGGATGGAGATAATAAATCACTCTTCCCAGGTGAAATCTTTTATTTATGCCTTGGGATTCCATTTCATTGAGGAAAGGTATGTTCTTTCGACTTCAGCCAGGCTGCACTTTAGCAAGTGATTCAAATCAAGCTGACACTTATTAGTGAGCATGCTGAACACTTTGCTCCCAGGCACTTCACTGCGCTGCCACCATTCTCCATTCTTCACAGATGTTCTCCTTAGGTTTAATCTGGAAGCAAAATCACTGCTTGCTCTTCATGTCAGCGGGAAGTCAACTGCAAAGCGCAGCTCGATTTTAGAGACAATGGATCACTCCCACCAGTTTAAAAAAAAAAAGGGAGGGGGGGGCAGATGAAATAATATGCTCACAGATCAGCTATAATACTTCTAGTCTGAAAGTAACCAAGCAAACTTTTTATTATCATTTATTATGTGTTGAGCCCTGTCACCACACTCAGTGTTACATAGAACACATTTAGTAACAGTAGCTCCAAAGACAGTACCGGTAACATCATGCAGATGGCAAATTATTTATTTTCAAAGCAACAACTTTTACTGCAAGCTTGTGTTTATTGGGAAAAAAACCCCAAACAACCCAAATCTTGAACAGTAAAAAAAATTCACATGCTTTTCTTTCTCCAGTCATACTCCTAAATTATTCCCTACACACACCATGCTTGTGTCTCCTTTGCAGTGCGTACACTTATGTAGCACCCTGAGAAGGCATGGTTCAGAGGCAAGAGCCTATGACGAAGTCCTACTGCCAGTGAAGAGGGAAGAAATGGCAGCTCACTTATATAGCCTCTTGGTTAAATGTAGGTTTGTTTGTGTCTAGAAAGAAGTGTAACATCTCAACTCACCAGATCACAGATAATTATGATATACTTAACTGTCTGGTGACAGAATCAAAAAGAGGCAGCGGTAAGCTTCAGAAGAGATCTGGATCATCTGCCCAGGCTGACATTTCTGGTGGTGTAAGGCATCTCTGCATGCAGGCTACATGTCACAAGAGAGGGGTGGCTGCTGTCAGGTCTAATAACCTGCATGTGCCCAGGTGACCCTGTGAGATGTGTGGGAACTCCAAGCCCCTCTGTCGAAGGCAGGAGTGTGAGCTCATCCAAGCTGATATGGCAGGGACACTTTGCTCTGGCCATTTCTTACTGCTTGCTTTGTAACCCAGCGTAACTGGCAGAAAAATGAAGGCTACCTATTACAAAGACCTGACTATTTTCTGAATTCACTTTACTTCACGGCCATCACTGGGCCCTTTCCACACTAAGCAGAGGAGGCATTTTGCTGTTTCTTTAATGGGATCTTTGGTATCACTGTTGAAAATGTTTCCTATATTAAGGAAACAATCAGTAACAGCATGAGTCAGTGTGCACTGGAGTTTGAACACTCAAGTCATATTTATAGACAAAGAATTACTACGGGAAAATGCACCTGAAAAGGTGTCCCGGCCATTTAAGCAGTTGTGCATGGCTAATAAACAATGGAGGAAAAAAAAATCCACTTTAAGAAAAGCCGCTCCTTCAATTTCTTTTAATTAAGCATTATAATAACCATGAAAAGGAAATCAGACTTGCAAAGGCAAGGATAGTGTTTCTACCTTCCCTTAAACATTTTACAGTATTGCAACATATCAAATGTCTGTCTAATATGCCAAGTATTTTAGGACATTAATATATCTACAAAGTTTGCATAATACTGTAGCTACTAAACCTTTCAAAATAAACTCCCTATCTTCTAGCAAGGCCAAAACAGCAAGGCTATGCTGCAACAGGGAAGGAGCGGGTTCCTGTGGGAAGGTGCCTATCACAAGCTCTTTCCCCAGAAAAGTCACAAGTGAGCTAGCTGGCTGCATGAGTAGAGATATGAACCATGGGATCACGGGAATCTTGTTAATTAATAGCAAGCTGAGCAATAGGGAATGCACTGTGGAGATAGTTGCAAAATGATGTGAGGATCTGCTAGGCAAGGAGGAAAGGGACTGACCAGTTTTCATGGACTTCTGTAATGTGCTTCTTCATATAGCCTTAGGAATCAAGGACATTTAGGAATGACAGATGATTCCCTGTATGGGCTAATATCAGTAAGAATGGCTGTATTGAAAAAAGTAAAAACATCCAGGTTTCAAGTTTTGCAGTAAATTGCCCTACTGTTTACATGGAAGAAGTTGCTTTTTTATATAATATCATGATGATCATGAGAGGTCCTCTACCACTTTCCCAATTCCATAACAACACATAGATTTATTTACAAGTGGCTCTTTATTCTAATCTTCTTTGCTATGTTCAGACTGATAATATTTGGTTGAAATCAGTCAACATACAGCACCAGAACAGATTGTATCCAAAGCAGTGGAAAATACTGTGAGTAGGAATCTATCAGCTAGAAAAGAAAGTGCATGTTGCTATGATTACACTACTAAAAGGTCTATTTCTTTGAATCTTGAAATTTGTGGTTTTGTTCATACATTAACATTAATAGCAATGGCTGTCTATATAATTGTGTTGATAGCAGGTTTATTTGAGCAGGGAATTTTTACTACCAAATATAAATATAGCATGCATTCATTTTTTTTTAATTACGTGTATCATTCAGTAAAGTAATGCATTATTAAGAAAGGTCATTGATTGTTCCCAGGATATGGCAGCAAAATATATAGTATGTACTAAAATCGCAACTAGTTTTAGAGCAGTGTAGTGTGGAATAATGTAAAACAAAAAAAAAAGGTGCCAAAGTTAACAATAAATCCATGAATAGAAAAAGGAATGAAGATGATGCCTTTTTATCTGACAATAGCTTGACTAGAATCAGAATTAGAAATGCAAGGAGATTTTATGAATTTATACTTGGTTTTGGTAAGATAAGAACATGTCAGTAGCCTGTGAGACATTTTTAACATGTTCATGACTTGATGAGAAAAAGGACCACAAAGACTGTGGACCTAAAAAGATTATTATGTGCTAGCCCCAAGGAAAAATCATTGCTTCTAAACTGATCACACTGTCTTGGAGATACCATATTAAGTATGGCAAAATAATAGCAATTATCTGTCTGCTCCAAAAAGACAACTCTTAATATCTTTCTATCTTTCATGTCATGTTAATGTCCTGATTCTGTAACCCACATTTCAACAGGAGGTTGTACCCACGTAGCAGCATCTGTGACCACTATATTGAATTTGATGGCGTGAAGGATTTTTTATGGTGAAACAGCAATTAAGGCATGCACAATCTCAAAATATTTCATAAGTCTTACTAAATAGCTTTGATGGCTCTAAAATGCTTTAAAAATACTCCAAATAACTTCCTCGGAAATAAACACTAAAAACCCTCAAAAAGCCCTATCTAGATTAATAAACATTTAATGAAAACAAAAAGAAACATTATCTTATTTTTCCTTTTTCACTTGCACTTTTATTTCATATAAAAGATTGAATAACTTTTTTTTTTTTTTTGTAAAAATACGGCAGACTGTAGTTTAAATAGCATATTTCATTGATTAGATCTTTTCTGTTCTTGAGCTGACAGGATCCCTGCCACAGCTTACAGCATTTTCTTAGATGGGCAGTGAGTATTCGGAAATGTGCCTTTTGCTCTTTAACATGACCAAGCAGCTGGAAGCAAGGTATTAAAGCAGTTCCATGTGATCCACAGGTTGTCTGCAGAACGTGTGGATAACACCTGTAAACATGCACTGAAAAAAAAATGCAATGTAAAAAGCAGCAGAAAGCCATGACACAGGTTACAAAGTAGCCCACAATGCAAGAACACAATCCACATCTTTGAAAATTGTAAGGAATTGAGAAAGTAATTTGTCTATTTAACCTTTCTCTTAAAAAAAATAATTTTTTTTTCAATGGAGATGAAGAACGAGACAGTGATGAAACAGAATTTTACACGGGGGAAGTTCTGATAGCAGTGCTTTATTGGTAACTTCCTTTTTAGTCATTGCTGTTACTCATTCTTGTCGGTTTTGTTTCTTTTTCTCAGATACGAAGGCCTAAAACAACCCTTTCCAAATTTGCAGACTATGCTGTGATCCTGGGAGTCCCCGAGAGCCTTCTGGAGAGGGGAGCCTGCCTCACCTGAATGCATTCCTGGTGGTGGCCAGGGTGTTGTGCACGGTGTCATGGGGCACTGCCAGGCTGCGAGGTACCTTAAAGTCCTGTAGGAAAAATGGGGAACCTCTGGGCCTGTGCCAGGGGACTGGGGGCGCCTGGGCCCTGGGAAGGACCAGAGCGGAGAAAGGAGGCTCAGGGGAGGTTTCAGGGCTGTGCATAGGGTTGGAGAAAATGGGCTGCTGTAGGCTTTGTTCCTTTAAGATAATACTTTTGTGTGGGTTTGGGGAAGAGGAATTCTAATATCCACTCTGTAAAACATCAAAGCACGCATCCTTACATGGAACACTGTCCAGTGTCTGGGCCAATGCAGTGTATCACTGAGATTAAGAGCATAATGAGCTCTATCAAAGCATCAGACGGCACAGGGATAATTACAAGATCCATCATTATTAGGCAAGAAAAACAAATGTGTCTTATAAACCCTAAAGCTCTAGAGCAAAAACCATTCACTAATTGAGCAGGGAGCTAGGTCCAAGCTTCTCCTGGGGTCAGTTTATTCTAGGTAAGTCCATTACACAGTTATTACACCTTGCTCTGAAGCACAAGTATTCAGTGAGGTTAGTGCAGGGTGATGGCAGACATCTCTCCACCATAATCCGTGTTCTCACTTCATGCACCCACACTGAGCCACTCTATGGGCTCCTATGGTTGCTTTAATGAATTCTGGTCTCACACTGAAAAAAATCTCTTTCCTCTCTCTAATGCTAATTGGTTTATTCCTCCCTACTCCCTCATCTTCTTCATATGAAATGCCTTATCCCTGGAAATCATTCATGTATTTGTGTGAAGCAAATATTTTGCCATCGTAATTGATTGGGTTGCATGAAATAGTAGTTGCTTTGGGACAAATTAGCAGAGGGACAGTATTTCTGTTTCTCTTGAAGCCTACTGTGCTGTGGACTCACAATGGCATTCCTTGAGAATGTTGGAAATCTCTTTTCTTATGAGCATATATGAATGAGCATATATGGTCTGTAAATTCATCACTCTCTCACATTGTGAGGCTTGAACTGAAGGAAATCATCTTAATTTAGAAGTGAATCCTAAATTAAAAGACTGTCAGTGGACTTTAAGGGGTGATGAAAGAACCCTTTAAAAAACGCTGACATACACCTGACTTGGTCTTTCAGTTCAACCTTCCTCTCATCTTGGGGAAGCTAGCCAAAGAGGAATTGAAGACTTTTCTATTAGTTTTAGATCAGTGACTGATAGATGAGTACAATAGGTTGCAGAAGTAGGACATCTGACTTGTCTCCCAGATTTGAAACCACATGTTACAGTCAGGTGGCTCCTTGACCCTGTGAATAGCAATGCTGCCCACAGGTCAGCTCGGCAGACACGCAAGGGTCCAAACTGCAGTTCCCAAGAACCCTGACTTTTCCTGCAATGCACACTAAGAGGAAATCCTTCCAGTAGCCTTGACACGTCTTCCTCTTTGCACTCTATCTGGAGGGCTGGCACTGCTTTTGGTCTATCTCTGCATATAAGAAGCTATGGTTTGTGTGCGTAGGGTGCAGTAAAAGGAGGAAGAGATCCCAAGCAAGGAGAGAGGTGTTCCTTTCACACTGAGGAGAGGTGTTGCTGCACTGTGTGGTCTGGGTCCCAGGAAGGGAGACTTTCATGGGCCTGGCGTACTGTGGCACTCTGCTAAGCAAGTAGCAGAAGCAATGGACATCTGGAAGCCCTGGCTGCCCCCAAGTTCTCTGACTCCCCATACCTGGCTGGCTTCACTGACAGGTCCTTTCCCTGGCTGTGCAGTGACCAGTGTAAACTGTAGAACAGTATGCTACCTTCTCAGCTCTGTGTCAGCAGGTCACACTAGTCTTGCAAATGATACCATACTCACTTTTGAAAAAGCCATTACCTCCATCAAGAAGCTCTTGATCAGCAGAAAAGATTCAGAGATGATCTGAAGTTCAACCTGCTTCCCTTTCCACTGAGGGCCCTCCTTAAAACCAGCCTGAAGTTGTAACTCCTTCCCTTCTTAAACTGACATCTTCGTCCAAGAACATGTCCCACCGTTTTTCCTTTCTCCTGAATCTGGCTCAGAGACACCTTCCTCCTTGGATGGTCTTCCCTGTACAGCCCCAAATCTGCAACAGTTCCCACCCCACTGAGTATGTAACAAAACATAACAAAGTTCTGTTTGTCTTTGTGGGTCATATAAAATAAGAACACAAGAGGGGGCATTGGACATCCTGGCCTTTCTAGAGACCACTGGGAAGAGAGAATAGATATATGTAAAATCAAGATGCAAATTTACTTCGTTAGTGTCCAGCACACACATCCTTTCTGTGTTCAAATGCATGCATATGGCACTGCTGTCACAAAAAGTCTCTTGGCAAGGTTCATACCCAAAAAGTGGCTCAAGGTTCATGGCACTCCAGGATTGTCTGCTCAGAAAAAAAGATAAGAGAGAACATGCGCGCAGTTTCGGCCTTCTTAAGGTCATCTGAAATTAGGTGTGCTTCTCTTACATGTCAATTAATTGCAGATAAACTATGGCCTGGAGCATACTATGGCAAAATTTTAAGTTCTATAACTTAAATTTTTGCCAAGTCTTGACCACTGCAAGCACTTGAGAATCAAAGGATATCTCTGCAACACTAGACTGTGCTCACAAAAATTGAACAAATAAAAAAAACAGAGAAAGGTCAAGCCACAAATACAGGCTTGTCTTGGTTTAACAGACAGGTGTCTGCCTAAGGAAGGCAGCAGCCTCCCTTGGAATGGGAAAATGCAACTCCCCTCCCTCCAAATTTATAATTTTGAAATTAAGAGGCTTTCAGGCAGAGATGTGGGGGATAGGAATAACAGTTCCTTTACTAAAATATATATAAATATATATATATGTGACAAAACAATGATACAAAAAAAACTGGTTTAAGCTAGCAGTTAGGGTATGACCTGGCACCCTGCCAGGCAGGG
>VYXC01001037.1:0-55528 GCA_013397175.1 Platysteira castanea
TGCCCGGCCGCGCCTGCCATGACGCTCTCTCGCCACCGGAGGGCGCCGGCAGCCGCGGGCACGGAGCGAGCACCTGGGTAAAGCTGCCCCGGCCTCCTTCGTGCGGGGATTAATTACAAAATTAATTTCTAATCATTGCTTTCACTCGCTTTGCTACAAAAGTGGGTGAAAGATTCCTATCACTGCAGCTCTATGGGCTGTGTGCGTGCCGAGCAACAGCTGCTCACGCACAGCACCTTTCCTTGGACAGCACCGTGTGATTATTGTGGGATATTGGTTTGGGACCAGGAAGTGTAGAAAAAAGGAATACATTAATGTAGGTTGTTTTCAGCCTACGTCAATTAAATATTTAATGTAGACAGCAGTCGAGAGAAACGCCTTTGAATTTAGCCTGTCTTAGAGAGCAAACTGGCCCAGTGGGTCTTCCCTGATGGCAGGGGCACCATGAAGGGACAAACATTAACTGCAGATCAGAGCTTGTCCATGCCCAGCCACAGAGAAGGACAAAGCCAGACTCCCCACAGAGGACACATGACTCTGCAGAGACGTCTTCCCCAAGAGAATAAATCCCCTGAGCTCTGGAAGATTAACTATGACCTGGACAGGCATTACCAAGGCAAGGACAGATGTGCAGCAAACTGGCCACTGTGTCCCCAGTGCCCTGCTCAGAGACAAGGATGAGGAGTTGGTGCCATGGGATCCTGCCCATGCAGGAATGGCCTGCCTCTGCTCCATGGGCACCCTGGTGGTGCTTGGGAATGAGCTGGCTGGGCCAAACTACCTGCAGCTAAACTTCTCTAGTGAGGAAAAAAGTGGTTTTTCTCTTTATAACTGAAGGTGGGATATTAGGCGCAGTATTCTTTTCAAGAAGATTGTTTACAGCTTTGCAGTGCAAAGTAAACACAAAGAAAATGAAAATTGGAGAGGTAAGTCCAGACAGATGACCTTACCAAAGTTATGAGGAGTAATTACTGGAATTACTGAGAGTTAAACCCCTGTTCTTTGTGCACAACCACCACGCTCACAAAGGTTGGGCTGATTCCTGCTCTGAGAGATCAGTTGGAAGGATTAAGGAGCTGCTCTGTCACAGAAGATGGCAAATTTATAAAACATGAGCACCAGGCCCTTGGAGTGTGCAGTGGAGAGAGTCAGAGCTGTGTCTGCACTGCACCTTGGGGAGCACAGCCCAGCAGCCGTGGGGTCCATCACCCTTGTCCTGGCACAACCCAAATTCACAGGAAAGGCTGGTAGGTGCAGGAACCCCTGGGCTTAATGGGAACAGCCCCCCAGCTGTAAGGGACAAGCATCAAACCAAGGAGAAATAAGACAGATTGCAGTGATCTGCTGAACAATGCAATTACTGAGAAAGCAAAGCAGCCGGAGTCAAAAAGTCCTCAGAGCATCACCGAAAAAACACCAATAAAACCTCTCAAACAGTAAATCACAACCCTCTTGCAAGTGCTGCTTCGAAAGATGAGGAGAGCCACTTGCAGATAAAATATCGCTGTATTTAGAGATTAGAAGTGGAAAGTGTGGCTGTGTTGTGAATGACTCCAAACTCATCTCCTGGTGGGCTGAGGGCACCCTGTGATGCAGCAGCAGTGACAGTGAGGGGACAATATAAAGGAAAGATCACCCCATGCCTAACCCTTCCTTAGCTACTGGTAAAGGAGATAATTAATATAAAGGCTCAGAGTAAAAGCCTGCCTTTTGTCCTCAGCTTTTATTTGCATCTAATCTAGAGTCTAATTCTGCACCTCTCCTGAAGCTTGGACACTCCTGAAGTTGATCGGGTATCAACTGATCACTACAGATCATATCAGACAGAAAGCCACACATAAAGGAGCACCAGAGTGCTATGGAGGTTACTGAGGAACTTTCCAGGGCCATAATTTCTCCTGCTCCAGGAACATTTGCACTGTGAGAGCATGAACTCTGTGTGGAGTGTCAGCAGGCAGTGAAGGGAGCCTGTCTCTCGACCTGCACCCAAAACCTCACAGGCTGTGCTAACAGGAGGGGTCAGTGCTGTGTTCTTGGTCTTGTGAAACTGTTTCTGCAGAGCTCTCATTGATGTAGCTAGAGCTGGGTTAGAAATTGTGATGGTAAAAGCAGCTGAATTTGGTCTGTGCTCTGACTTTCACTGCCAAGGAGTTACGAGTCCACATTTGGCAATAACAGACCAAGAATTCTCTCTCTCCAAGAGCTCAGCTGAACACAGCCACCTGTTAAAACTGATCATGTGCCGGCCTCATTCACAAATACAAAACACCCAGTGCTCCAAACCCAGCGCTCTTGAGCATGACCTTCTCCACAGCCAGTTTCAACAGCACAGTTTGCTGTTTACATGTTTAATTATAGCTCTGAAAACAGCAGCTCGTGTTCATACACGAAATCCCGGAGGTGCCTTCTTCCATCAGAAATTTTCCCATTTCATGCCCGGCTGCTCCGCGGTCCGCAGGGGCGGCTGGCAGAGATTTGTTGCTGATGCAAATGACTCACTGATGGGAATTCTCCAAACCGCCAGAAAATGTGTGTGCAATTCCATCTCACTTTGTTCCAGTTACCTTTGTAAGAGGCTACATTCTCAAGAGTCAAAAAAATCGTACCATTTTTGCTGTAAGTTCAGATTTAGAAGTGCTCTGGGTGGCCTTAAGTGCAGAGGGTGATGGCTGGAGAGTCACCTGTTGAATCACAGCTCTGCCTCCTCCTGCGGACCCAGCAACACTTTCTCTTTAGTGCAAACCCAAAGAGCTTCATCTGGGAGTTGTGGTGGTTTATGCAGAGCTGGCTGTGTCTGGAGGGCAGGCGTTGCTGGCCACTCCTGTGTAAACCCAGTATTTTCTGTAGAATCTGCATTGATTCCCACTGATGCCCTTCCCAGGACACAGACCCAAACAGAAGTAGGCATTTCCCAAGAGCCAAAGAAAACAATGCCTAAAAAAAACATCCCAACGCAAATGCAGAGACAAAACTCAGCGCATTTAACCAATGAATATTAGAACTGCTTTTTAAGAAATCCCTGTTTCCTCTGTTCCTTCTCTCTCATCCACCTTTGCTCCCACTTTCCGAAGACTACCTCCAAGACGCGTTAGTGGAAGCTGTGCTAATCGTTTTAGCAGTTTCTGGGTCATGAAAAACAAAGAAAAGCTTATTAACGAGAAAAATGAAACAAGATTTCCCTAAGCTGATTGCCGATTAAAAAAAAATTTCCACATTCATTTTTCAGTATAAAAAAGAAAACATCTGTCACCATTTCAGTGTCTCAGTGGTTCATGTGGTTCAGCTGAGGCTTGATCAATAAATGCCCATTTTCACACCTTCTTTCTTAATCTTTTTAGTTAAGCTCAGATAGTTACAGACCAGAACAAAGTAAAATCAGTTAGCTGAGGTCTTCGTCTGTGGGACTTGGTGCTGACATTGGTTTGAAATATTAAAGTATACATATCACTCCCAGATCTTAGTTGGGCCAGAGCCCTGCTCAGCACAAGTCCCAGAAACACTGGAACAGAGCTCAGTACTTTGTGTTTCTAAACAGATTTCTTTGCCAAGGTTCAGAGCTGGATTGTGCAACCAAGTCCCAACAATGGCACGAATTGTACAATGCAGCCCTGATAAATTAAGCTTCCACCCTGCAAGGTTGTTGTTTGTGTTTGCCACCAGGTTGAAAAACACCCAGCTCTTTCAGAGCAGTGATTAGAGTAGGTAAAAATGAGTGTTGTTAGCTTTCCTGGCAACATCAAGGAACAAGACAGGAGATTTTGTACGTTGGCAGGTATGACTTCTCAGGGAGCCTTTTGTTTCCATTTGACAAAATGTAACAGTTCTGTTAAAATGAAATAACCTTTTTTTTTCTTTCGTTCAAAACATTGCTTGAAACACATCTCAAAAACTTAGTAATTGTTGTTGTTACCTCGACACAGCCCACAGGGAGAACTCACAGCACGGAGGGATCACTATGGATGTGAGACTATTCTGAAAGTTCAGAACCAAGAGGAAATGGCCAACCGGTCTCCCGGAGAGAGCCTGAGGATCTGGGACAGCCTGAGCTTCCAGCCCTCTGCCACCCTGAGCACTGACGGCTTTGAGCAGGACTTGGGTAAGCTGGCATCTCCCGGAGGGTCACTCAGTGCCCTCCCAAGGTACTTCTTGTGCTGTGGCCATAGAGTGAACAATCCCTCATTGCAACAGAATTCTTGCTAATGGTTCTGGCTAGGGATGAAAAATCTTCTGGGGTGAGGGGGAATTTCAAATAGATGGTTCTGTTCCAGATTTCAAAGGTGAAAAAGGGATACATGAAAAATTGGCCTTTCAACATTCATGTGCAGTCTAAGAGATTACATGAAATTATTATTAAAATTGCATAAAATGCAATAGAAACTCGTTGCCTTTTCCATGCTGTGCTGTCACAGGTGTGAATTCAGCTCACAGTGACAGCTACAGATGGAACAACCCCCATTTAGCTCAGAGACATTTCCAGCACCTCACAGCTTCATCCGAAGGTCTCTGGGAGCCTTACAATTAACTCTTCATAATTACCCCATCTGAGCAATGTGGGATGTTGTCCTCCTTGGACAGCAAGAGACATCAGGGCACAGGACCTGGGCAGGGGGAATGGAGGGATGTGCTGCAGAGTGCTGGGGCTGGCCAGGGTGCAGGACATCACCATTTCTGCCCGGAGCAAAGGTTGGCACGGAAACAAGGGACAGCTTGTGGCCGAAAGGGTTAAAAGCCGACCAGTAGCGTGCAGACCGCTCTGTCTGAAGAGATTCTGCCTGCTCCCACCAAACAGGAGCAGATGGTGCATTGTTTTAAGGGCTTTTCCCAGACAAAAGAACAAGATCAGATAACCTTTCCTCAAAGAAGGTACTTACAAAAAGCCTTTGCTCTTATTAAGGATTCTTCATTGTTTTCCTCACAACATTTTACACATAATATTGGATTTTGGGGTGGTGGAGAAGCCAGCGTTGTTTACTGTGCTTCTCCCTACCCCCCAGGGACCAGGAGGGCATCTTAGACGATTGGGCAGCAAGGCTGTTGTCTGAAGTATTTTACCCCAAGCAAAAGACAACCTATTTATTTACTATTAATAACTAAGACCCCCAACTCTGCAAGACCCAGCCATCCACTATTCACCCCAGAAACAATAGGAGCTGCTGCCTCGTGTCTCTGCCAGGAGAAACCTTCCCCTTCCCTGAGCATTTGCAGGAGCTGCCAGCCCAGGGCCGGACTGGGAAGCAGCACTCCCACCATGGCCCTGCTGCTGCACAGGAGGCACAGAACTGTCGTGGTGGACACAATGTGGGTTTGAAATATGGGTCACAAGTGGGTCTGTCACCACCCCGAGCACGGATGGGGCATTCAGACTCAAGGTTGCATTGTCTGCTCAGAGGCATCACCCAGCAGTTGGCTCTGTCCTTTCACAGGACACAGAAGTCACCGTGCACACGCAACATAATGAGGTGTAATTCTACAACTGCTGCCAAATGCACATATTTACCTTCCAAAGGGACACCTGACCACCCACTGCTGTGCCAAAGAAAGATTTTCTGTAGTAAACATACTTGGCAAAATAACAAATTTCATTTCAAACGTCTTAAAGCAGAGAGAAGAAGATATTCACAAAGTATTTGTATCTGTTTACTGCCTGGGGTAGGACAGTGAACTTGTCCTGAATTGTTGAATTTTCTTTTTAAACACAGCCAGTATAAAATCCAGACTTGCAAATCCTATAAGCACATGCTGTGGTGAACAAAAATTGTCTCCACAGGTAGCACTGTGAACTATTTCACATTGCTCTTATATGAATTTCTAATCAGTTTAGGCAAAAAACTTGGTATAGCCAAGTGAGCTGATAGGGAAGAGATTTGCATATTGCACCAGTGTGTAAAATCTTCCTGTCATTCCTGCCAAACCACCAGGTCTCTCCCACAGGGAGCTGAGGAAATGAGCTGTACTTTCGTTGCTACTTCAGTGTGTCCTCTGAATACCACCACAGTACCCAAATTTCTGTATTTCTATTAAATAAATAACCAGATGATTTTTAAAATATACAGCACTTTGCCTGTGCCCCTTCCTACAGTCTAGGGAATGGTCTTTGAGCCAGACCAGACTGAATGAGCCAGAAATCTCATTTCATCAGACTAGACTTTTTGTTTCCTTTTTTTTTTTTTTTGTATTTGAGAGATAACAAAATTTAAGCTCAAATGAATTGTTTAAAAAGTATTTTCTAAATGTTGAAGCTTAAGCACAGTGACTGCTTCTGAGTAATTTGCATTAGGAAAGTGAATTTAATGTTTCCCACTGTTCTTAAAATGCACAATTTTAACCTGAACTACAAGGGAAATAGATTTATATGTATCATCTTTCCCCTAAAGTGCTGATTGACATATTTTCTCGTATCACTAGAGGGAGCTGCCTTCTTGCTTCTGGAAGAGGGAGAAACTGTTAAATTAGTGGAATCAGCACAGAAGTGGATCAGCATGGCTTCAGCTAATTGTGTTCTGATGGAGAGTGCTGAGCTAAGGCAGCTCTTTGCATTCCCTCCCAAATCCCATGCTGTGTTTTGTGTTTCCCACAGCTCCAGAGAGCTCCAGCCCTGCCTTCCAGCACCTCTGCAGTTGTCCACAATGATGTTGTCATGGACTGAGGGAGTTTAGGATAATTGATGAGGAACAGAAGGAGCATTCCATGGAAATTCAGGGTTCTGGTTAGGTCCAGGCCCAGCTCTGTTGCTACCCTGAGCCAAGAGCTGCCCTGCAGCTCCGTGTGAGAAGGGGCAGCAGCAGGGTGAGGCACTGCCATGTGCTGCAACATCTGGCTGGAAGCTGAACTCAGGCCAGCCCTCCACACCAGAGGATTTAGATATGAACACAAAATATGCACAGGAGCAGCACAGGCCACATTAATCCCCTTGTTTGGTAAGCAGCCACTCTTCAGTGACAAGTGGGATACCAGACGTGTTTAGAGAGGAGAGAAGGACCTGATTCAGTAGCTGTGGAAATACAGCTATTTCACCTCACCTGAAGAGTGTCCTGAAATAACAAAGCAATTGAGCTAACACCGTAATTTTGGAGAGGGGAAGGACTGCCCAAATGGGGGCAAATGGGGCAATTCCTTCTGGATCTGCTGCTCCACTCCACAGCAGCATTTCAGGACAATTTACACCCCATATTCATACACCTCCAGGCAATAATGCAGCCAAAGTTGTGCATACAGCTAAAGTTGCAAGTATGTATTTTTATAATAACTGGGTTGGTCTGATTGCTGACATGGGCAGAAAGAGAAAAAGCTGTCCTTGAGTAAAGCAGCAGTAAATGCTTCTGCCTTGCTTCAAGTGATTAGAAAAATGAGACTTTTAGCCTGGCTTTTTTAATTATATGTCAGGGAGATTCTACAGGGCTTTGCTGAGATTCTGCAGGTGCAGCGGAAAGTGATTTAATAAATAGCATTTTTTTCACAGGGCTGAGTGTATGCACATTGAAGCTATCTGGGTAGGCAGTAAATGCCATTCATCATCACCTAAAAGGATGTGAAGTTTAGCCAGATGGTATTTTCTTTAATGCAGGATGTTACAACGCAAGAAATGCATCTGGAAATAGCCACAATTAGGAAAATTACATTCAAAAGGAAGGAAAACAGATCAAAACTTTTAAATCGCTTTGAGGCCAATACCACTGGTTGGGCTTTGAGCAGAACAAGAGCATTGTTCAGTTTGAGGCACAAATTGAAAATACTTGTCAGGTTTTAAATGATATCCTAATAGATGATCACATTTCTGACTGGCCCAGATATTAGTATTAAAAGCTACTCAGACAACTTATTATCAATAAATATAGCTTGTAATCTTTTTTTATAGAATAACCTTATTTGTTAGTATTGAAGGAGCTTTTGAAAGTGCTGTCTGTGGCCCCACTGAAGAATTGTTCACTTGTCTTTTTCTTCTATTATATTGCTTAAAACCACTAATAAAACTTCCCTGTACAAAAACCAGCTCTTTCATCCACTCCTTGCACAAAATTGCACAAAATCATCTCTAGTAACTATCAGCATTAAAGAGCCTGACTCACTCCTCAAAATTATCCAGATTGGCTAAAACCAGAATTCTTTCTAAAAAAGATGAACTCTTAATTTAGCATGTCTAGATAATTTAGTATGATTTTGCCTTTTCAAACCACCCTTCGAAACCAGGAAATGCCCATTACCAAAATAAAGGATGAGATTTTCATCCAGTCTCCTGACTCTGAAAAGGAGGGGGTTAAGAGAAGCCTCCTATAGTACCACTGTAGGAGGAAAGTGAAATCTGCAATCAAGCTGTTGATAAAAACTGAGCAGCATATTAATAGAAAATCTGCAGCAGGCTCCAAGATTTAATATTTTATTTCACTCACACCCACATAAACACAAAACCCACCCTGGCATGCAAACAAGCCCACATCTCTGCTCCTTCTGTGTTAAAGACCCTTCAGTCTGTAAAGCAAAAACAAACTCTGCATGTCATGGCCTTATCCTGCACCATGAGGTAATTTGGATTCAGGTGACCTGGATAGAGATTTTATCTCAAGTTTCCAAGTCAAACCTATTTCTATTTATGACCCACACTTCAATTCTTTTATGACTCTGGTTGCTGTGACAGTGGCACAGCACAGAATAAACACACAACGTGTTTGCATAAGCTGAGCAATTCATCTGAGAAGCTCAGGCAGCCAAGAACATTTCGCTGGTAAACATAATATCAGCTGCCCTGTCACACACAGGCAGGGGAGGTGCAATAGGGAAGTAGCAGTGAAAAAGATACACCTGGAGCAAGATGGAAAACATCCCCTCTTGAAAATGAAAGCTTTTTTCCAGGGGTTTGTGTTGTCCTGTGGCAAAAGAGAGAGGAACCAGCCTGCATCCCGATACGGATGGAGGGGACACGCAGGATGCTGCTCGAGTTCCCAAAGAAGTGACTTTTGTCACTTGGGAAACCTTGTCACAAGGTTGGGAAATTTTTCCTTTTGTACTCAGTGGCTCTGATCCTGTTAGTGCAGCAAAGGAGCAGCAGGACCAAGAGTAACAATAACTCACACTCTGGAATTCAGGCTTGGAACAGGAATTGTTCCTCACTCCTTCTCTTTCCTGGCATAAACCCTCAAGTCCTGCCTCTTCCCAACACTTGCAGGACTTTATGCTCACACATTTCTTGACAGGACGTAGGTACTGACATTTTCCTTCTACGGTTATGGTAGAAGTAAATGTATGCAGAGAAGTTATTTCAGGAATAAAGGCAGATGTCAGATTTGGGAGGCTTCCAAAAATAGGCCCAGAGAGGATTCGAAGGGAAAATGCAGTTAGGAACAATGGACACATTCCCCTTGTGATGATCCCCTACACTTCTGCAGGTGAGGGAGACCTCGGCCGCACAGAGCTGGAAGAGAAGCACAGGAGCCATCTGGACATTTTAAGACAAACCTCCCTACTCCTGGCCCACAAACTGAAGGTCAGTGGGAAACGTGTGTAACAAGCAAAGGGAATTCCAGTTCTGCTGTCCCACGTAAAAAGGTTTTCCCTATCCCCAGAGTCAGGTGTGCTTAGGCCATAATCAGTTGGCATCAGCTGATCTAGGTTTATAAATCCCACAGACTATAAAGGTGAGATGCCAGCCCTCATTTGTTGTTTGGAGACCTCAGTATGGCTCTGGTGGGTAAGAAAATGTTGCTGTGCTGCAGCCAAAGCAGCATTTGTGCTACTTGCCCAGGGCAGCAGGATGTGACAGAAACTGGCAGTGCAGCTCCTGTCCTGCCCTTTGCCCCCCAGCTCTCAGGTGTTGTGTCACCTGGTTGAAGATATAATTTATAACGTGTCATTTCCCAACACAGCTCCATCAGCTCCAGCAGAAACAGCAGCTTATGGTGCTGAGGGAGAAAGCAAAGCAAGAGGTTCAGGAAAGCCACAGGTTTTTGAGGGACCTGCTGCAGCACAATTCAGAGGTAAGTTATGATTTCACATCCTCTAGGCCCCGAGTCTCATCAGAGCAGTTCTAAGTACACAGCAATTTGTGAGCTGTTGTACCACCTTACCTTCATATGCCCCCACAGTTTTCTCCCTGGGAGTAGTACCCAGCCCATTAATTAATCCAGCTCTTTAGGAATTGTTGGCATAGGAAAAGCATTATCTACAACCAGGGCCTATGCCAAGAAGATGAGGGAAAAGGATTTAAATGTTGTGCTTTTCAAATAGATGATTGAGGTGTGTGACAATTTCTCTGTGTGCAGGAGAGCAGGAATTCTGGAGGCAGTGATCCTTCTGTGACAAGACTGTACCACGCAGAGCAGACACAGAGAGGACACTGGTTGGAAGGTGACCTTGCTGCTGGCAGGTACAGGAGGCAGGGTACAGTGAGGCACGCCAAGGATTTGGCCTGTGGTTTGCCTATGTGAATATTTTGGGGCACTAAAGTAATTCCGATATAGTCTTTTTACTGTGATTTATGCCCAAACTACAGTATTAACACCTTTCCAATGTTTTGGGAGATTTTGTGTTTTTTAAAAAGCAGGAATGCCTCTGAAACTTGTGTGAAAAGTATAATTTTCTTCATTTTGCTTTGCCATCATAGCCTTGATGTGAATTAGAATATTGTATGTGCACTTTTTTATGTTCGTTTAAAGTGGCATAAAGGCTTGAGAATTGCTTCCAGGGTCTTATGGATGCAATTACCAGAAAGGCACCTTTGCACAGGTAAACCTTTCAGTATCACATAAAAATGAGCAGCATTCTGGTTTGAAAAAGATTCAGTCTCCGCAGAGGACTTGGCTGTGAAAGCTAGGAATTGAAATTGTATCTCTGACTGCAATAAGAAAACATTTCCTTTTTCTTACCTTCAGTAATCAAGAGATGGGTTCACTGAGACACTCTGCATTGAAGATAGAAAGAGATCACAGTCCAGTGGATCCCAAAATAGTGGGAGAAAGAAAACCTCTAGGAGGAGGAGGTTCATATTGCTCAGTGCTTCAAGGAGGTGAACATGAAATTAAAGGATTTGGCGATATTGGGAAAATGCCCCATTTAACCTGGCCTGGAACGCAATTTTCTAACTAATTTGAAAATTTTGACCTAAATATTTATGTTGATTGTGCGTATTTAAACCATGGCCACCTTTCTTTGTACTCCTGGCTCTTCTAAGAAAATCATGCTGGGAGTTATTTACCCCATTGATGGGCCCCTTGTTTAACTTTTACCTGTTAACATTATTTCACTTGTAAGGGATGTTAATGTCCATACCTTGCTCCTGGAAGTGAACAGCTGTGGGGTTTCTCCTCTGGCTCTTAGTGAGGGCAGTGCACAGGTCTGGCTGACCAGTATCTGCCAAAGGCAGCTTGACCACTTTGCTGGATGTTAACTTGTACTGTGGGAGATGTTTTTGGGGTCTCTTTTCTTCCTTCTGTTTCAAATATTTTATTTTTGGTGATGCTAATTCTTTGCCTTGAAATCCCTGCCAGCAGACCACAGGCAGTCACTGCACAGCCACCACACCTTGAATCTGTTGTCACCTTGGGTGAATCTGCCCCACAGGGAGACCTGGGACAATTCTGGAGAGAGCAGTGACCAGGCCAGCTCCGACAGCCAGGTAACACCAGCTCTCAAAATAGTCTGAGGGGTGTTTCTTTCTCTGGGTTGGTGTTTTTTTTTATTTTAGTCCCTCTATCAAACTGTTCAGCTGATGACGCTGATGCTCTGCTCTGTCCTCAGTGGTGCGCAGCCATTCCACACTTTGGAGGCTCCAGCACCTTCCTGGGTTCCAGCCTGGCCGTGGTGGAGCAGTGCCTGAGGGGAGAGGAGCTGCGGGCTCGGCAGCAGGCTGTGCTCCTGCAGCTCCGGAGAAAGGCTCTGCGGGAGAGGGCCAGGGCCGAGCTGGCCTGGCTGGGCCACCAGAGACGGTGAGGGGCACGGGGGGCTGCACTGGCAGAGGCCTGCTCGGCCAGGACATGGTTTCTTCTCTTTAGAGGAAGAAAACAAATGTAAAATCTTCTTAAGAAGCAAGTAGCAAGCAAAGCATGAGGAGAGGAAAAGAGCCTGCATGGTTTTAGTGTCTCCAGAATAGAGTTGAGCTTCTACTGCAGCCTCCTGTGGGGTTGTGTGAGGCATCAGCTGGCTGAGGTGCCCTCAGGGATGGACAGTGAGGGGTGTCCCTCAGGGTCAGTGAGGGGTGTCCCTCAGCCCTGACCAGGTCGAGGAGCCCTCAGGGATGGACGGTGAGGGGTGTCCCTCAGCACTGACCAGGCTGAGGAGCCCTCAGGGTCAGTGAGGGGTGTCCCTCAGCACTGACCAGGCCGAGGAACCCTCAGGGTCAATGAGGGGTGTCCCTCAGCACTGACCGGAAGGAGCCCTCAGGGTCAATGAGGGGTGTCCCTCAGCACTGACCGGGCCGAGGAGCCCTCAGGGATGAATGTGAGGGGTGTCCCTCAGCACTGACCGGGCCGAGGAGCCCTCAGGGATGAATGTGAGGGGTGTCCCTCAGCACTGACCAAGCTCAGGCACTGGGAGGAGCAGTGTGAACCCCTGGTGCACGGTGTCCCCTCCCAGTGTTTTACACTGGGTGCTCAGGAGGCTCCAGCTGCCTCAGGAGAGGTCCAGGCAGCACAGCCTCAGGCTGGTGAGATGTCTTCTGAGTTTCTGCAGAGCCTTCCATACCTACAGCTGCTTTGAGAGGAGCTTTGCCTCCCATCCCTCGTGTAAATTAAGACATTTAATGATCTGACTATGATTCTCATCCTTCTGATCTCCAGTGTTCTGGAACACCTGCAGGATAGTACTGGGGCCTCTGCCGTGGCAGCCAAGCAGCACAAAATCCTGACAGAGCTGAAACGAGAGCAGGTAATGCTGCAGTGAGAGGAGCTGGGGTTCATCTCGTATCCATGGGGAGGATGCAGCACAAGGAGGTGCCTGGAGTTGCTGGAGCAAGTGGGATTTGTGCTTAAAAAAATAAAAAAAACCACTTTGCATCCATTATTCTGCATATTTCCTGCATTCAGTGAGGTGGGTTTTGTGCCAAAGTCAGCAGTCTGTAAATCTTGGATAAAAGAAAATATCTTTTTTTCCCCTTCTGCTACCTCACTGTTATTGTGGATTTTTCTATTTATGCCGTAACAAACAGGTCATATAATGTAGGTTTCCACTGATTTATGCTTGTGATGTTGAAATACATTAAATTAATCTGACAGCTAATTTTATAGTCTGAGTTATTCCACTATGCAGGGTTCATAATTACACTTGGTAGTCAGAAAATTTCTGTCCTCTCCTTTAAGTAAAGGAATTCCAAGTGCAAACCACAAGCACCCTGTAGTTTTGAATGATCTGAAGACAATTCATTTTTAAAGGTCTCAGCTCTTGACACCCCATCAAAATATCCCTTTACCTATCATCAGTTTTCACAGGTGAAACCCCTGGTGAAAAATAAAACTGCAAATTTTCTTATAAAAAAGGAAAAAACCTACATATTGAATTTTCTGGGTATTTTGGAATTAATAGTTAAGAAACATTATACATGTTTTTAAGTAAATATCTGTTCTCTTCAGTCTGTTATGCTCCTTTTTCTCTGTTTTGTGTAGGCAGAAATCCAGCATCTGCAAAGCATCCACAGGGCAGCCCATCGAGAAAGGAAGCTTTTGTTAAAGCAGCAGAGAGAAATCTTAATGATGCAGCATTCAACAGCACAACTCCAGGAAAAGCTGCATAGTTTGGCTGGGAAGCAAGAGGCCACAAAGTCACAGTCAGGGAGTAAAGTCCAGCTAAAGAATAAACAGAGCAAGAAATATGAGGGGTAAGTAAAACATTTCTGTGATTGCTGAAGGTAAGACCCAGTCCAGTGGAGAAGATGGAGACAGGTATATCCTAGAAAGGTGTGTGAGCTTTAGATACTCCAAAAAGGGAGTTTAGGATGATAAACTTTGAGAACTTCTGTGTTCAAGCAGTTGATCAATCAAGTTCACTGCTTATCATTCTGTTCCAAATGGTGACTTCCTCAGGGCACCTTTAATGATGCCACACATCTGCTAACGATTGTTCATGTTTTCATGGTGGCTTTTAACTACAAACCCAAACCACTTTGCAACTATATGTTAATCAGGCTTCACAATACCCATATGGAATGAGTAGAAATGTATTGATTTAATTGGTGAAATTCACTCCTTTGTCATCCTCTGGCTCTCAACCTCTGCACCACTTAGCCCCTCGGAGCAGGCCTGCACTGAGGATTTAACCACAGGAGGATTTTGTAATACACAGGGCTAAATTTTATGCTTAAACTGAAGCACAGAGCTGTCATATAAAATGCCTACAGTGAGATATAATTCAGGAGTTTAGTCAGACTGAGGAATCACCATCCTCCTGTTCCCCAGGAGCTGTATCCCCTGCATGCCTGTCTGCTTCCCGCTGGGCTGGAGGAGCTGAGCAGTGTGAATGAGAACCCCACAGCATCCACTCTGCTCAGAACAAAAACCTAGTTTGCTTCAGGAAGAGAAAAAGCAGTTAAAAACATATATTTATCTATATGAATTAAACCCCCCTTTCATTCAGTCTTACCCAGAGCTTTAGCAGGGTGGTGAGTCAGGTTTGTGCATTTACTTAAGTCCCCACAGGGAAAGGCTTTCAAATAAATCCCTGCATGGAACTGATCTATAATTCATGGTGTTATTGATTACAAGTCAGAGAAATCTTTAAAAGGTTTCTTGGCTGTGCTTTCACGTCTTATTACTGACAAGGCTGCTCATAGGAGAACAGTGAATATTGGTGTCAGTCTGGAGCAGCCAGGGGCTGGTGGGACTCAAATGCACCCAGATTCTGGCTGATTGTCCATAGATCTCTGTCCTGTGTAGGAGTGCAGAGTGGTAATTATGCTATTTATCCACCTGCATGGGTAAGTTCATATTTTATACTGATCAGGAACAAAGTTAATAAGCAGGGCTGTAAGGGGATGGGAAGGATTGGGAAATACTTTTTAAACTGAAAGCAAGTGAAATAATAAATTACCAACATGCAGAAAAAGCTGCTGGTTTGAGGTTCTGTTAGTGAATGCTAAATACTAGAAGTAAGGGATACAGAAACTTGTAATTATTGTAAATATACAGATTTTAACTAAGAATTGGGATATATACTCTGAATTAGGATATTTATTTGGAAGTCCTTAAACACCAGTGGTGTTGAATACTTCATAGGTCTCCTTTTTACACCTTAAAAAAGTATTAATAGGGATTAAAGTAAAAACAAGTTGGAACACCAACAAAACCAAACCAAAAACACCTACATGCTTTTTTTTTCTGGACAGAATAACTGACTCAACTGTCTATTTTAGAACTTGTACCTCTAATGGAAAAGCCTGTGAGTATGAATCATGTTGCCTTGTGCTTCTGCAGTAAGAAGAAAGCCCAAAGTCACCATCACAATCAGTATCTGATGTCCCAAATGTCCATAAAGTTGTGATGCTTTACTTAAAGTGAAAAATCTCATGAGAACGATTGAAATCTGATGTGCTACAAGTGATTGGAAATGGAGAAGGCAAACAGGTTCAAAGTTTGATCCTGGCTTTGCTTTTTAAGTGCTGATGATTTTTTTTAGCCACCTCCTATTCTTGTCTATGCAGATTAGAAAATTGATTGTATAAAATACAGGATCAAGTGAAAGAGAGGAGAATGGAGGAATAAATACACTATGCAGAGTGTTTCTGGCTTTACTCATTTGCTGGTTTAAAAACATGTGTGTGAACCCTCTAGAGATAGCCATGGCAAATCCATAGGAAATCAATAAAGGTACAAATTAAATGCTTCTGGTTGTGCTTGACTAACTTGGAAACACAAAAACAACTCCCAATCATTAATTCCATGTCTAACTGTTTACAGCTTTTCTACTGAGAACAAGGAGTCACTGGTACAACACCAGAAACAGCTGGAGGAGTCTCCAGGTTTGGAGCAGTTCCTTAGTGCTCAGGATAACATTTTCTTACCCCTGGAACCTACAAATTCAGCTGGAATGGAACCTATAGCCACACTCATTACAGTAGAAGACAAAAAGGGTGCATTTTTGGTAAGGATCCCCTCTGGAATTACATTAATGCCTAAAGAAAGGATATCCCAGGTTATGTTTGCCTTAAATAGGACCAACACAAGATTCATTTGGCAGTTATGAAGTCAAAATAAGTCTTGTGTGTTGGTTGTGTGCACTTTTTCCCTAAGACATTAACTCTGTCTCCTAAATATTTACATTCTAGGAATCCGGGCTGGAGGAAAAGGCACTTCTTTCAAACCCAAACACTGATCCTAAAGATAATGAAGATATTAATCCATGTGGCAGCAAGAACCTAGTGAAAAGCCTGAGGATCCTTCCTACTTGGTGTAACTTACAGCTGGTTCAGGCAGAAAATACTTTTGAAGGAGCAGGTCAATTGTATTTAATGCTATTTTGTCCAATCTGTTTCAACCACTTCAATCAAACTTTAATCCAGACAGAAAGAGAAACAATCTTCTCATTTATTACCAAAGTGTCTTGCTCACTATAACCAATGTATAAATCACTGCTGGGCAAGTTGATGGGGATCTCTCAGAGGCTTATTAAGAGATATGATTATACTGCTTCCCCAGAACAAAATCATAACTTACTTGGATTGTGTCATTAACAATTTACCCTCTTTTGAGGCAGTTTCTCAAGAATTTAAGGATGTTCTTTTTAAAAGAACATTGATCACTTGAAGATAGACTTGGACAGGATATGCTGGAGTTATTTTTGTTTCCAAGTTTTATCCTCAGTTCATATTTCTTATTCTCAGTTGGACAGGTAAAAAATAAAACTATCTGTTTATATATGAGTCAGTTATATCATTTACATAGTTCTGGGTATGCATAATTTCTGTAATATAAATATTTACATATTGTGGCAATATTTCCTATTTCTGTCATTTTTCTAATGAACCATCTTTCTGCATTTCATAGAATCATAGAATATTCTGATTTGGAAGGGACCCACAAGGATCATAAAGTCCAGCTCCTAATTTACTCCTAGATACCATAGTGAGGAGCACTATAGATTTGTGTATCCTAAGTGATCTATCAGCAAGCTCTTCTGTAAAATATTTTTTTTGAAATGTTGGTTAAAAAAAAAATATATTTTAAATGTTCCAGTTATAGAAGTGGAAGTGCCTGTCCCTTCTGAGATCCATCAGGTGGATGCAAGTCAATGTTTGAAGCATTTGGACCATATTTCTCATGAAGCTTCTGATGAAGAACTAAATTTAAAAGCATTTTCTGAAGGATTAACTTCCACCAAATCATCATCCAAGCCAAACAACTTCTTTTTGAAATGTGAAAGTGCCAAATCAGGCTCTTCACCCTCAGAATTTCTGAAAATATCTGCAGTTCAGACCGACATCTCAAAAAGTTCCATTTCAGACCTGGAATTTGGGCTGAAACATGGAGAGGACACAGATGGCAGTGTCCCAGAAGAGTTTGTCCGTGACAGAGGGGATGTGTTTGCTGATCTCTCAAAGGAGATGCCAATAGCAATAAGAAATGGAAAGGAAACATCACCTAGTGACAAACACAATGAACGTGAGCTGCCTGAAGGTGACAGAGCTGAGATTTCACCCCACTCCCAGAAATACCCTGGAGATGTATTGGATCATCGCTGCACTGATCACTTGCTTTCTTTCATTCCAGCAGATGAAGCAAATGCCTCCAGAACTGAGTCAGCACATTCCTCCCAGTCTGAAAACCCTTCTGAGGGAGTGGATGAACCATACCTAGGTGCCTCACAAAGCTGCAGCAGAAACAAACCCTGTTCTCAGGAGATCCCAAAACTGGGGAGTGATGCAGCTGCCAGCCCTTCATGCACTGAGGCAACTTCCAGTAATGATAAGGGTCTCCCTCCAACTGATGAGGATACCTTGTCGGAAATACCGTGTCCTGTGGATAAAGTATTGTCCTCTGGAAGTGCTGACTTGCCATCCTCTAACAAAAAGGATTTGTCATTTCCAAGTGGAGATCTTCTTCCTCCCCCTTTAGGTGCAGATGCAATGAAAAATGGTGATCCTGCCTCCGGCATGGATGATTTCCCATCTCCACTGGAAAAAATGACAGGCTCAGAGTCTAGTCAGGGCATGGATGAAGATATATCACTGAAAATGGATGCATTACCTCCATTACCTGATAGCATCATGCCTGAAGAATTTCCCCTGCTCAGTACAGAGACAGGTGGTGCTTTTTCAACTCAGGTTGGTCGTCTCTCAGAACAATCTACATTTACAGCCCTTTCCAGCTGTTTATCAGAACACCAGCGTGGAGAACAGGAGATGCCTTTGCAGCATTTGGAGTTTCTGCCTGTGTCAAATACAGGTTCTCCTGGTGGAAGTAAAAGTCCTGAATTCCCAGTGAAAGAATGCAAAACATATGTAAAGCTGCCCAGCGCTGAGGAGGACAGCAATGACCCATTATCATCATTTGAAATTGGGGACAGAGTGTTGGTAAAGCAGAGCCAGCCTGGGACTCTGATGTTCAAAGGCCAGACTCGTTTTGGCAGTGGCCATTGGGCTGGTGTTGCACTGGACGAAGCTGAAGGTGACAATGCTGGAACTTATGAAGGGGTGAAGTATTTTGAGTGTGCTCAGCACTGTGGGGTCTTTGTCAGACCTGATGAGATTTCACACCTCTTGGGGGCTAACAAAAATAGTTCCAGTTACATGGGGGATGAAGAAGACTCTGATTCCTTCTATGATGATAATGACTCCCTCAAAGGAGACTGCAAATATTCTGATGATGAGCAGAGGATGGGGTTTGCAGAGGAGAAAGCAGAAGACACAAGCAGTGCAGGAGGTTCAGAAGTGAAAGAAAACCAGTCTAGGTTACACAGTGCCTCGCTGTCTGGAAAAGGACAAAAGTTTCCCCATTCCAACCAGTGTAACTTCAATGAATTCTTCTGTCAAAATAACTTAAAGTGCTTGGGATCAGATAAAGAAAAAACAGAACTGGCACAAATAAAACAAAGGATATTTGCAGATTCTCTTCCAAAGAAAAGCAAGACAGATGAGGTAAACACAAGCAAAAATATTTGTTGCTTGGTAGAGGATCAGAAAAGAATTAAACTTGCTGATGATATTGCAAGCGAACTCAGTAAAAAACTTCTGTTTGACGTTTTAATTGCATTTTCTGAAACAGCTCAACACAAATATAAAAGTGCCTTTGAAAAAGACATGATGAATTATGGCCAAGGCCTAAGGCAAGAAGACAATCAGAAAGCATTTCTCCTCAAAGAAAATTCAGTTGCTGCCTTATCTGAACCATCAGCAAAGGTTTCTGATGTTTTACTGGGTGATTTTGATACGCTTTGCATTCATGGTTGTCACACAGTAACAGACAGAATTGTAACTAAATTTATAGACGATGCAGTTAAAGAATATAAGAAGATTAAAAGAAAACACAGATCAAAAGCAGACAAGGTACTTCATTTATCTCCAGAGACTTCTTCAACCACGTTGCCTGTAAGTACAGTGAGAACGTTTTTATTTCAAGTGTTGGCCCTGAAGCTGGGTCTATACAGGCAAGAGTTTGTGTGGCCCAGGTTTTCATCATCCATAAAAATTGCATCATGTCAGTGTTAGGAATCAGATTGTTCACTTCATGTGACTCGTTCCTCATTTAGGGAATTATCCTGTAGCCAATGGATGGCACATTCCAATCCAAACAAAGAAAATGTGACTTCTTTATTGGAATTTGTCTGTTGTTGAAACTGATAAATCTGCACAGACTTCAATTTTTATTAACTTCAGAGCAAACCTGGACACTTGTCAGCTCATCTGCCTGACTGCTTTCCAGCCCCTGGCTGTGAGAAAATTGCTTTGAGGGTGGTGGAGGGGCAAGCAGTTCCACATTTAGAACAGAAATGTTGCTAAATGTCAAAAATGTTCACGGAACTCCAGAACTGTAATTCTTTCTAATTCTGAATTCTGCCGAATACAGTTAAAATAGGTTTGGGTTTTTTTAATAATACATCAGTAAGCCTTTCTTTGAGACCATGGATAAGATGGTTTTAAGTGTAACTTTGATCAGTTGCTAATAATCTCAACACCTCTAAAAATTGTGGGGAAATATGGAATATGTCATCTGGCTTTTCTTCTTCTCTCTTGAAGCTCCTTTTAAAAATCCTTGATGCTGGTGTTTTTGGAAGCTCTGAAGATTTTGATCAGCCTAATTCTGACCAGAATATGCTGGTGAGACAAGCACAAAAGCAATACCTGTACAAATTAGACCAATGGCACTCAGCTCCTTGGAAGAAAACTGTGGAAGTTCCTCTTGTGATACCACATAACAGTTCTTATGTTAAGAATTTGTCTGCATATGCTGTGGAAGAATTATGGACCCCAGAGAACATAAATTCAAATTTCAGCAACATCAATGTGCCAAAGTACTTGGAATATAATGATTTCCCAGGGAATGATTTGGAAGCAGAAAGCAAGAGGATGTATAATCAGGTATTTTTAAAGCACTAACTGTTAATTAACTTTTGTAGTGTTCTGTAGGCTGACTCATATTAGCTAATATTTAATATTATTCCAGCTGCTCACACTAAATACAGCTAAAGGGACACTGAAAGGTACTACCAGGAGTACTTTGCAATTTGTTGCAGAATAATTCCAGTTGAATAAATGTCCTTGCAGAGAATCCAGACTTTTGCCAAAGTTCCACCATAAGACCTTGGACCCCTGACCTGTTCAGGAAAGCCAAGTTCCATGGAATGCTGTAGACTGGAATCCAGGTCTCCTGACTCCAATGTCCTGCTGAGTTTGTTACAGGTTATATTTGATTTGAGCCGTGAGTTGCTGTGTGCAGAATATCAAGAGACTGCAAAGCCAAATGTGTTCCCATGGATGAAAAAAAATGTGGGATCCCACTGTTCCAGGCATCTCTGCAGAAGGACAGATGTCAGTGAAGTCAAGGTATGTTCGGGCAGTGTAAAGTACAGGAACAAGAATCACAGCAGAGAGCAGAGATTGCAATGGCAAAAAGAAATGTGAAATTTGGGAGGATTATGGCAGTGTAACTGAGGTGATGGGAGAAGAAACAGCATTACTCTGAAAGGCCTGAATAAAAACAGACTGAGCTGATATGTATGGAGTTAAGAATGGGAACAGGCCTTTAAACTCTCCTAATTATTTTGTATGTAACCTCTGAAGTAATATTATGGTTAAAATGTGTTGGTTGGCCAGTATTGATCAGCTACCTCTAGATCACTCCCCTAAATTTTGGGATGTTTCTGGACATCAAGCTGGATTTTCACACTGGCACCTGTCACTCATCTGGAACCTTCACAGCACCAGAATTCCCATGAGGAGAGTTCTTTTCAGCCTTCTTTATTTTGTAGACGTTTGTTCAGGGTGAAATTATTAAAATAATGAACCTGGAAAAGAATGACTTAGAAATGAAAAGAAAATTCCTAAATATGACCAAGTATGGAAACTGTAAGAGAGACAGAGTGGACCTTATCCTGGTAAGCAGACTTTCCAATGGGGATTTGTTTATTTCATCTAGATTTAAACTAGAAATTCTCATCCTTTTCTGAGAATCACATTTACTTAAATTAACTTCAGAATTTCAAATTACCGCCTTCCTTTTATTGAATTAATAATCCAGTATTTCCAGTTCTTGTGAATGGTTGAAATTAAATAAATTAATGATGCATATATAAAGTTGAACTAGGTGCAGTGTCTCAGTACTTTTGCGAACTTCTTATTCTTGAAGTAAAAATTCCTTTTCATGTTATATTTTAGATCCAGGAGCTCCGCAAAGAAGAATCTCAGTGGACTTCCTATGGTGATGATGAATTAACAGTGAAGATGAGGATGACTGAAGCCATATTTGATAGCTTGATCCTTGATACAATCAGAGTTCTTAATAAGATTTATCTGAAAAAAAGCCTGTTTTAAAGGTGATGGTGCACCATCTTTTTTCTTTTAATACTCTGTGGAACTGGTTAAAAGGAGTCTGGAGATGGCTTCAGAGAGGTGGCACATGGAATGGCAGGACCTAGAGCCAGGCATTCAGGTTAAATAGCTACAATTTTATGTAAATGAGACAAACACTGATGTAATGCACTTTAAACTGGAGCCTTTTCTATCAGCACCTTCAACTCCTGACAATTAGATATGTGCCTGTAACTGGGTTATTTATCATGCAATTCATGTGAACCCATTGAATTTTTGCAACATCCAAATGTGGGGTGCTGAGAATGCACTTTAATAGACAAAACAGAGGAAATCAATATTCCTTTTGTATTGGCAAAACTGGGAAAATCAAGATTTTAACAAGAAAAGAGAAGCATTTCCTCAGCATGGTAAATGTCCACTACATTAATTGCCACAGTCCCACCTATTTTGCAGTGAGAAGACCACATTTTTGATTGTTCTTTTTAAAATAAATACTGTGCAAATATTTCTTACTGCAATTCAGAAACTGTTCATTATTGAAGAACTGATTGGAAAGAGATCAGATTTTTTTCCAATCCCATTCATTTGTGGTGTCTTTTAAATAAAATTAAAATTGGGATAAATAAAGATAAATTATATATAATTTAAGATTTTAAAATACAATACTTAAAATCTGATTGGGGGAATAGAAGACATTTTATGTCTGTACTTTTAAAATACTGCTGGTATGGTTTTGTACTTGTTTTCTGAATAAACAAAACAAACCATGTGTACAGTATTTTATTTATTTTCATTGAAATCAATTAGAATTGCAGATTATATTGTACACCCTGCTCTTCTCAGCAGTGAATGGGTGCACTTTTGTTTTGCTGGGCACAATAAGCCCTCCCCTGCTTGTTGCCATATGAACAGAAATAAAAAGGCAACTTCTGCCCCCAACACATTAACTGGTGATCTTATCCTATCAACTATTTTCATGTCTCTGGTGGTAGATTTCCTTGTCTCTGACTTCTATCCTCATTGATTAGTTAATCCACGTAAGTTACTTGTTTTCTTGTTGTCAGTTTATAGCAGAATTTCACTCAATTTTTTTTTTTCTCCTGGACTTCCAGAGTGTTGGATACAATGACAAATCTATATATGGCAGCACTCTGATTTTTCAGTTTATTCTCACTCTGGTTTTGCAGTAGCAGCAGGGTCCTGATATTTGGAGTGAAAGCTATTAAAAATATCACTTAGATATGAATAAATAGCTGAAGGACTTGTTTGATTTCAGCCTGATGTTACACCTGAGGCAGAGACCCATCAGATGTGCACTGAGGAGTGTGAGTGAAGCCTGAACCCTCACACCCTGCTCTGCAGGGAAGGACACAGCTATAAAGTATCTCCTGCTGATGAGAATAAAAAGTGTGTACACAGAACATGTCAGACATGTTTAATATCCCCCACCATTCTGTGTTCAAAACCTGAGATTCTGGCACCCAGATATATTGACCTGTTCACTCCGTGGCAAGGCTTCAATATCAAGATTAGTCTCCTTCAAGGTCTAATATTTTGTTTGCCTTGGGTTTGATCAATATTAACCTCCTGGGTCAATAAATCTTGATACTAGCCTCAAGAGGAGTCATTATCTTTCATAGAAAATGATTATTTCTCAGTTAAACCCTACATTTAATTCTCCTGTAATCCATCTCTTTCATCTTCATACATTTAACAATCCTTCTGAATAAAATGTGCTCTATAATATCTTAGGCACTGCAGATTAGCAGCTGCTTCAAGATATTTCAGTTCTTGGAAGCTGTTGGGCTCTGCTGTTGTCACCATCTATTTTATTGCTTGCTGTACCCAGGAAAAATAGAGACAGAAAACTCCAAAGCTGGGATGTGATATGAGAAACCATTTAGGTTGTAGCTGTGGATATGGATCAAAAGATATGTCTGAACCACTTCAGATATTAATGGTCAAATAAAGGAAAGGATCGGGGAAAGGCAAAGGCAGCAGAATTTTACTCTTGTACTGTTTGTGGGTTGCTGGCCACAAACAATGATAAATTGGATTCTAACCCTGAATTCACCCTGACGGGCCTGAAGTAAGAATTTAAACCCCTTTGTTTCCCACTTGTTCTTCAAGGATTAAGAGAAGTGTTTGTGAGTAACAGAAGCAAGCATTATCTTTTCAGAGGCTTCAGTCTTTCATTATCTGAGTTTTTAAACTTCTCTGGAGACGTTGTTGGGTTTCTGCTTCTCATTAATGTAATGAAAATTCTTGAGCCTGTATTTAGAAATGAAAGGAGACTTCCGTACTGGGCTAGAGCTTTAAAAGGTGCTAAAATCCATTACAAGCACTCATCCAGCCTGAATTTACGGAAAGGACAGAGCTTCTATCAAACTGCCTACGCAAGCCTTTTATCGGTGCTTCAGTTTGGAGAGATGGCTCTTCCCTGCCGAGAGAGGTACTTTGGGATGAAAGAGCTCTCGACCCAAAGGCTGCCCTGCTTTCATCTCTACTCACTGAGAAGATCCGTGAAGTTAAAACGTCTCTTTTTATACCAATTGTCACAGAAATTTGGCCACCGAGTGATCTCACAGAAGGTCAGAGTGGGTAAGACTGGAAGGGACCACAGTGGGCCATGGAGCGCAACCTCGCTGCTCCAGCAGGGTTATCCCAGAGCACCTGGCACAGGATCGCGTCCCGGTGGCTTTGGGATGTCCCCAAAGAGGGAGACTCCACAGCGTCTGTGCACAACCTGTTCCCGAGCGTGGCGACTTCAGTGACGAGCGTTTTTCTAACACTTGGATCTCACTTAGACCTTGTTGGCTGCTGTTTCACGCATTAAATCAAACATCAAAGAACATTCTTTTAAAATAAAAATTCTATATATTCCGTATTCTGTAACAGTCCTCACTCCCCTCAGGGACACCGGGCGATCCCGTCAGGAACACGGACAATCCCTGCTCCCCTCAGGGGACACAGGACGGTCCTCTGAGGGACACGGGCAATCCAGGCTCCTCTCAGGGACACAGGACAGTCCCCGCTCCCCTCAGGGGACACGGGACGGTCCCCTCGGGGACACGGGCAATCCCGGCTCCTCTCAGGGACATGGGACAGTCGCCGCTCCCCTCAGGGACACGCGACAGACTCCGCTCCCCTCGGGGCACCGCCTCTCCCCTCAGGCCGGGCCGCCATGGCCGGCGCGTTGCTATGGCGCGGCCCCGCCCCGCCCCTCTGCGCGCGTCCCAACATGGCGGCGGCGGGCGGGGGCCGCCGGGCGCTGCTCCCGCTCCCGCTCCCGCTCCCGCTCCCGCTCCCGCTCCCGGTGCTGTTCCCGGCGCTGCTCCCGGTGCTGCTGGCGGCTGCCGCCACGGCGCGGCTGTACCGGCCCGGGCACGACCCGCTGACCGTGCTGACGGCCGGCTCCGTGCGGCCGGCGCTGCTCAACTCCTCGGCCGCCTGGGTGGTGCAGTTCTACAGCTCGTCCTGCGGCCACTGCATCGCCTTCGCGCCCACCTGGCGGGCGCTGGCGGGGGACGTCAAAGGTGAGGCTCGGACCGGGTCACCGCACACGGCCCCGCCGGCCTGGCCGCTGTCCCGCGGCGCTTCGCGGCCTCCCGCGGTGCCCGGAGCCGGTGCAGGGCCGCGGCGGTGCCTCGCGGTGCCCTGAGGGACGCTGGGCTGGGTGACCGTGGGGCCTTGGTCACTCTGTCACCTGTGGGCCATGCCACGTGTGGCCGCGGGTTGTGTGAGCCGCGGTGCCTCGATGTGTGAGCATCACCCTCATCCCCTGCTCTGGTGATGCCTCGGTGCGTGAGCATCACCCTCATCCCCCGCTCTGGTGGTACCTCGATGTGTGAGCATCACCCTTATCCCCTGCTCTGGTGATACCTCGGTGTGTGAGCATCACCCTCATCCCCTGTTCTGGTGATACCTCGGTGTGTGAGCATCACTCTCATCCCTCTGCTCTGGTGATACCTCGATGTGTGAGCATCACCCTCATCCCCTGCTCTGGTGATACCTCGGTGTGTGAGCATCACCCTCATCCCCCGCTCTGGTGATACCTCGGTGTGTGAGCATCACCCTCATCCCCTGCTCTGGTGGTGCCTCGGTGTGTGAGCATCACCCTCATCCCCTGCTCTGGTGGTGCCCCACAGCCGAAATAGCACCATGGGACAGAGCAAGGGGTGGATGGTGGAAGCAGAACTCCAGATTTAACGTTTTGAGGGAATCCAGGGATAAAACATCACCTTGCACGCACACAGCAGTCCAGCTGTGGGTTTGCATGCAAGTGCCCCTGTGTACCCACGGTTTGTTTAGACTGAACTCTTGAAGGCACGATGTTTATCTTCTAAGTGTTTAGTAAGGAGAACAGCTTGTTTCAGAGGATAAACAAAAAAATACTGTGGTACTGGAGAGGCCATGCACACACTTGATTTATATCTTGCAAATTCAGTGTAGTGTGGATGGGCTCGAAGGGGGGAAAGGACCACCAGAAAATAATACAAAAATCAAGCAAAGTGAGAACCAGGTTTTCAGATTTAAGTAGATGTAAGGAAACAAACAGGCCTGTGAGGTATTGATTAAAGTTCAGTACTTCTGCTGGGGAGGAAACCTGAGATCAAATGTGTAGGAAATGTTATGCTTAATATAGCAGTGTAAATGGCTTTTAAACTACTCTTAATTTCACATTTCACCCAAGAGACATTTCCAGGATGGAGACTGCAGTTCTAATGCACTCACGGTTTCACTTTGAGGGGTAGTGAAGAGCTCTGGTTGTTCTGTGACACTCTGAAAAGTGTTAAAAACTCACATGAAATGTAGGTGCAGTATTAGGTGTACATTTAGATATATGGAAGTGGAAACCCACCCAAAAATAGGTCCTGATGAACTCATCACATGCTGAGGAGTTGTGATTGATGAGCAAAAACTCAGGAGCAGAGAAACACAGAGCAGTCGTGATTTTCAGAGCTTCAAATGCTCCTTACTTCCATGATGGGTTTGTTTATAAACCAGTAATTTTTTTCTGTTTAATTTGCATAAGTTTATGTAACATTTTCTCTACTGCTTTGATCTGCTTGTGGCCAAAATAATATTAGATCTTCTTTGAAGTAACAAGGAGGTCTTTGAGCACAGCAGTGGAGATCATGAAGAGCCCAAACTGGCCAGAGCTTTGGTCAAAATAAGACAGGGATTTACACAGGATTACAGCTGTGTGATACCTTTGTAACTTGTAAAGGCTTCTTCAAATACATATTTTCTTTCTCACCTGCAGTCATGGTAACTGCGAGTGCTGTTATGTACTTGTGTTACTGCAGCCAGTTAAAGGCCTCTCTCTCCTTTAATCCATTAAGTTTTTATGGAGACTTTAATTTAGAAAGTGGATTTTGAAAGTTTGTGGACATTGGCATTGCCAGCAAATACAGTTTGCTTCCAGTGTTATTTGTCTGCAGAATGTTTCCGTTTTCGAGTTGGAATGAAAGGATTTTAGGAGGAGACTGAGAACAGTCACACTTTTCATTGGTGGCTTCATCAAAGAAACCAAACACAGAACATTTTGCCCACTTCATCTGTCTCAACGTTTCTTTTTCAAAAATATTTACTCATCTGCTAGGATATTAAAGCTATCCTTGAGGATGCAGGTTCATTTGCATTAGGGAACTCCTAGATCACTGGGTTTACGTTTGCTGATTAGGTGTCCAAACAAAATCCAGTTAAATTGGTGCAGCAGCTTTGTCCATAAAAGGCCTGTGCTAATAGACCTAATTTTTATTGTGTTTCTCATTTGTTAAATCTTGGCAATACTACCATTGCAGACTTCACAGCAGAACATAATCCTCCTGAAAAATAGGATCAGTGCTTGCTTTTGTGTAATTTATGGTTTTTATTATGATACTCCCTCTCCGAACAGGCTTTAAGCTCAGCCAGTGCTGCTGCTTTCCTAATCACACATTTCATTTTATTACAGCAATGGCCAAACTGGCCATTAGAGTTAATTGTCCTTTTTCTGTCTAAAAGATGATTAAGTCTATCCAGCAAAATATCTCTGGGCTGGAATTATGTGTAGTAACAAACCCTTGGAAATCCCACATGGGACAACCTGTGAATTCTATGCAGAATCAATCCACTCCTCAGGATTTGGAGTAACTGTTCCAAATCTAGCAATCATTTTTTCCGACTAGAAATTGTTCTTTGAGCACATTTGGTGGGGAGCTGCAATCACCTTGTCATCATTCAGGAAACAGCCAAGTGTCAAAACAGACAACTCTCAAGGAGCTGTGAGGGAGAGGTGCCTTGTGATCAGCCTTTTACCTCCCTGACTGAAACTTCCTGGTGGAAAACACCCAGCTGCAGAGGATGCTCCAGGTTTGTGAAAAGAATTCCTTGTAATTCACTGGTTCCTGCTCTGTGGCGTTTCTCAGGTGGGAGGTTTGCCCCACCTGCAGGATTCCAGTTTGTCCAGCACAATCCTGTCATTCACTGGAGCCTGTTTAGCATAAACAGAGATTGTGTTGGTTAATGCATCACTCATCTGCCTCTTTCCCATTATTCGTGAGTCAGTATTTCAAAACCACTAATGCTAATTTAAAATTAATCAGCATTTTTAAAAAAACCAACCCAGGCTACAGTGCCACTGGAACTCCAGAGTGCAGGCTGTGCACTGCAGCAACTCAGGCATCCCTTGGAAAGGAGAAGCTCCGTTTCCAGCAGCAGGAATGCTAAGCAGCACATCCCAGCTGGTGCTCTTTAACCCGAGTGTTTAGCTGGGGTGGGGCTGCTTTGTTGTGCTGGGTAATTTGCATTGTGTTCAGAGAGCCCCTATTCATAGCGTGGAGGAGGATCCAGACAGGTGGAAAAAGGAGGAGGAGTGGTGAAAGTTGAATGAGGGAGATACCCAGAAGCCAAACTTTTCTGTTGTATTTTGCATTTTGGGCGATGAAATGGGCTGTTGTGTCCTTTGTGCTGCTGTGAATAGGTGCCCATCTGCTCCAGCGTGTTTGAGGGCTCTCCTGGTGCCCGCTCAGCGCTTGGCACGTTCAGCACAAACCTCTCCATCAGCTGCCCCAGCTTCCTGCAAAGACAAATAAAGGTCAAGCTAAATTTCAGAGGCAGCTAGGCCAGAACTGTCCATCAGCTCTTGAACTTGATGTAGCTTTCATGCTGTTTGCTGTAAAAGCAGGTTTAATTTTAGTGCTTTTTAAATTGTATTGGGAATTGTGGGGGGCCTTAAAATTCTGCCCACGGCTGGTTTGATTTAACTTTGCTTTAAAAAACAACTGTCCAAGGATTCTCTTGGAGTGGTTCTTCCTTAAAGTAATTGCTGCAGCAGAGCCTGGCTCAAAAAGATGAATTCCCAGCAAAAAGAGCAGGAAAAAGCTGTAAGTTAGTTGAAAGCTTTTCTTGAAGTTATATAAGCATATTTATGGAAATACTTGAACTCTCGTGGTTATTGCTGTAAAGGGAAGTCAGAGTGATGCTCAAACTCAGCTATTTAACACTCTGGTTAAAACTCGGGTATTTTTTGGAGTATAACTAATGCATTTCTGAACAATACCACCAGATAAATACAGCTTTCAGCTGACACTATATGAGCTGGGGGCTGTGTGTAATTCTGAGGCCTCTCAGAAAATTGTAAGTTGGAGAAAAAGCAGCTTGTTAAAAAAGCTCTAGTACAAGGTGCATCAAATTTATGGGTTTGTAATTGACAGCCATGTGGATGAGTAAGTGTTGGATGAATTTTATTCAGTTCTATATATTCTGCATGCTCTATTTTATGAGCACAGCTAATGGGAAAAGCTGAGGAATTCAATCCAGTACCTTGCAAGTGATCATCGTGGATTTCATCTTCCTGGATTCACCCCTGCAACTGCTGCATTGTGTGCTGGGATTCCTCTTGTTTAGGTGCATGGAAAACACTGATGCAGCCAAGAAAAACAGGGAGGTTTTAGTTATTTTAAAAATCAGTAGATTGTATTACACTGGGGGATGGAAATGAATGGCAAATGAGAATCGACCCAGGGCTGGATTTTTATGCCACTGGAATCTCTCCGAGTCCTGTTGCTGGTTTCCATGGGAGGCAAGGTAATTCATCAGCTGGGATCCCTGGTCACTTCTGCTGAAAATTGAAAGATATCTTTGTTTCCAGACTGGGAGTCTGCAATTAGAGTTGGAGTGCTGGATTGTGGGGAAGAAGGGAACTACGAGACGTGCAAAGAATATGGGATTCACTATTACCCAACTTTCAGGGTAAGTGGCAGAACATCCTGCCTTAGGCAAATGATGCATGTTTTATAGTAATTAAAACCATGAAGTGATGTGTAAATCATTGTTCTGTAGCTGGAGTTTTGTTTTGCTTTGCTGAGAAAACAGCAGAGTTGATCAAAGATTAATTTGAGGGTTTTTTGCTGAATGCAAGAGCTGATGCAGCTGTTTTGAATTCAGTTCTGAATCTGAAAAATTCTTATTGAAAGAAGATATCATTCTATAAAGTATGTTATCACGTGTGTATAACACCTAGTTTCAACAGATTAATTAGATAATAACCATTTGTATAAATGTTTTTCAAATTCAGATCTTACATGATTATTAATAATGTTTTTAGTTTGGGTGTGTGAAAGTAAAGGGGACACATTGAAATTGCCTTGTGAAAGCAGCTGATTGCATGACCAATTAAAAATTTACCCTTGATTGATCCTTCTCTATTTTTGTGATTAATATCATAATTTGCTTAAACTGCCTTTTAAAGGAGATGCCACGTTAGCCAAAAGTATCTGCCACTGCTCATTTTTAAGTCTAAATGCAATTTTTACCTTCTCAGTCAGTCTGTATAATCACATTATTAAGTATGAGCAGAACATGGTGGATGGAGAGGGTGAAATAAATTGTTTGTGATGACAGGAGAGGGAACAGGAGACATTTCAGTGTAGGATTTGTGATCTTTTACCCTGATAATAAGAAAAATATTAATTTTTTTTACTCTTCCAAGTTTTAGGTGTCAATTGCAATATCCTCTTTATTAAACGCTGAATCTTTTCCATTTTATTTTTTGTAGCAGAAGACAGCCAAGCTCCCTTAGATCTCCTGTTTAACCACTGGAGGGAGTTGGGAAAATGGGAATTGTGTTCCGAGTGCACACACAGTTGGTAGCACTGATTTGGTGATCAGTTAATTTGGGTTTGGGTTAATGTTTGCAGTACAGGATCAATATGCACCATTGAATTATGCATTAAGGTATTTTTCCTCTTGCCCTCAGCTAGGTGAGAAGCAGCTTTTTGGAACTCATAGGCTGAGAGGGAAAACTGTCTCCTGACCAGATAAATTAAAGTGTTATGTAGTTAAAGCTGTAAAAGTAAAAACTCTTGAAAGCCATTTTTGTTCCTAAACTGGAGGGTTTTGTCTGATACATGACTTCTCTTTTCTCCCACACAGTACTTCAAAGCATTTACAAAGCAGTTTACAACTGGAGAAAATTACCAAGGTAAGAACATTTTACAGTAAGAAATTCCCAGAGCAGTTTTCCTGTCAGCCAGGGCTGTGTCACACAGCAAGCAAAATCCCTTTGCCTGTTGATTACTTCAGACAGGAATGGGATAGACACTAAATACCTCTTTAAGACAGGATATTTCAAGTACTCTATGAAGCGTTAATCAGAATTTTAGGCAGGCAAAACATTTCTTCAAGAACTTAGGGATCACGTTCTTAATTTTTTTTTTTAATGTAGCTCTTATTTTCACAAATGGCTTGTTAATTTTTTTAAATCCTTTTTTTTTTTTTCTCCACCACACCCCTCATCAGCACGAGATCCAATTTGCTCAGTCCTGACTCCGGTGCCTTTTGATCCCTCAGCCACTTTCCAGGCATCCTGAGCTGCAGTAGGAGAGCCCCTATTCAGATGGTGACTCACTGAAAATAGGCTTATCCCAGGGTTTGACAGGATCACAGCTTGGGGTGGTTTGTCTGGGACAAAAGTAATGTTGTCCCTTTCTATGGATGAACACTGAAAAGGCCAGAGGTCAGAGGAGAGACCACCTGCACCATTAACCCTTCCTGGACAAGAGAACCTTAGTGAAACCTTTTGGGCATTTGAGATATTTCCTGCTTTTTAATGTGGTTCTTTTAAAGAAAATAGAATATTCTCACACTTCAGTTATTTCCTCCTCTTATTCCATGGCTTTGTGGCCTCTCCACTTGGTAGGATGATACACCTTGGCAGATCTTAATGCATGATTAATATCCTTATTGCAGTAAAACTGCTGAAGTTGCCCACAGCAACTACTTTGAAAATGTTGACATTGAGAATCAGCATCATTTGAAGAGAAAATCAGCAAGGCAGGCAGATGGATAGATTTGGAAAATCTTGAGGTTTTATTAATTTTGGGGTGGGATGACAGCTTTTAAATATGATCTCACATCAACATTAAAATGTAATCCTACAACTAAATCCTTAGCTGCTGTTCTTCAGCCAAGTAGTATGCTGGTTTTTAAGTCCAAATTTCAAGCAGAAACCTGACCCAGAAAAGCATGAGAAAAACCCACATGCACAGAAAACCTTCGTGTGAGTCATTTGTTCCCAGTTTTCTGAAGGGTTGTGGTTTTTTGGAACCTGTTCCCAGCAGGAGCAGATCGAGAGCTGCAAACAGTTCGTCAGAGGATGATTGACTTCCTCCAGAACCATTCCCAGGAGGTGAGACCTCCTGCCTGCCCACCACTGGATCCCGTGTCGTAAGTTCCTTCTTTCAAACGTAGCTGCTCTCTGTCACTCAGTTAATTAAATAAACTGTAGGAGATCAAAAATGAAGTGAGTTTTTTTCTTACTATCGGTTCTGCTGCGAGGTTATAAAAGGAAATTCCGTGAGTGGCAGTGGGTGTGTGGCATTCTGTGCTAAATTGCTTTTCTTTTCTTCAAAGGTCCAGTGATGTTACATCTCTTTTTGACAAGAACAGCCACCACTATACAGCCATTGTGTTTGAAAGCAACAGCTCCTACGTTGGCCGAGAGGTAACGTGTGACTTGGGAGGGACAGAGTGACTGTGAGTGATGTTACCATAAACCAGCTGGATTTGAGCTTATTTAGCCAAGCAACAGCTCTCTGATTACAGCACTAGAGCAGGTCACACATATTTAGGGAATCATAAAACCCAGGGATTTTATAGGTGTGGTGTTCAGTCACACAGAGGAACTTGCTTCCAAAAGAATGTGATGTCATGTTAACTTCTTCAATTCCTGTTTTAGTAGATTATTTTATCAATTTCATTCNAGTGTCAGGAGTGGAGGGGATTGTGCTGCCAAAAGTGGGAATCACTTTGGGAAGCAGGCTGCTTCCAGACATTTGTTCTCTGGAAGCTGCTGTGGTGATATAAGTGGGCATTACTGAAGAAATGTGAAGGTTATAAAGTTCTTCAGCTTTTTATTACACTCACTTTGTTTTTATTAGAGGGGAAGACAGAGTCATTTGATTAACACACAGTGGAGTCTGCTTTCAGAATAAAAAATGTTTGCTGGTGTTATGTAGTATTTGAGCTTTACAGAATAGTTTAGTGAAACAGAAAATAGCATTGTTTTCATGTTTACAACACAAGACAATATGGACAAACCTTCCCATACTGCTGAAGAGAAGGAGGCCGTGTGTAATCAGTGATGAAAGGAAGGAGAAAAAGACCAGGATAGACCAAGAAAAATAAAAAACCAGGAAGATAGGAGTAATAATTTTTAGAGAAGAGTAAATCTTCTTTAAGTGAAATTGTTGGTGTGCACGGAGCAGCCATAGCTGCACTTCCTGCAAACAGCTTAATGCTGCCCTTAAAGGATGATGCACTTCACCTGTTTATGTGTCTTGTCCTGCAGGATTGGATATTCCTTGAACAATGTATAATTCATGTCATCCTTTCATTACCCAGGTTATCTTAGACTTGATCCAGTATGAACACATCGTGGTGAGGAGAGCGTTGAATTTTGATAAACCTTTCCTGGAGAAGCTGGGGGTCACCTCAGTCCCCTCGTGCTACCTGATACAGCCCAATGGCAGCCATGGATTAATTAACAAGTAAGTAATTATCTGTCAGAGGGGTATGGGGAGGTTCAGTTAACTTATAAAAATGTCAGGATTTGATGTCCTGACACCTCATCAATACATTGTTCTGACTGAAGTTGTGTGTTCCCTGTGTTATAAATAAAAGACCTAATAGTGCTTTACCTACCACTGCTGGCCATTTATAGATTTAATTTATTACTGGGATACTTCTGAAAGGAAAAACCTTCAAGGTAAAAGTGGAAAAAGTAACTGAAGCATCAGAGTTCTTAAAAAATCCCATTTCTTGTGTAATGTGAACTGACACTTGGATGCAGATTATTTGCTCTTATTTTGAAATTTCACACCCGTAATCCAAGTGATTTTTTATTCATAAATTAAACGTAATTTCTTTTCACTTTATATCAAAAGAGACCATGCTGCACTAGGACTGTAAAACATCAACCAAAGTGAACATCTTACTTTATAAATACACTAATTTGCTTTGGACATTCACTTAGTCTGAGATTAAAAGTGATCTTTCTCTGTCCACTTGCAGTTTGAAGCCTCTACGCTCTTTCTTTTCTTCATATTTAAAGTCACTGCCAGGTGTAAGGAAAAAACTCCTTTTGCCACTGCAGCTGCCTGCTCCAGAAAACAAAGAGGAGAGCACAGAAATCAAGGTGTGGAAAGAGTTTGATAAGTAAGTGATGCCCTTGGTTTTAATAAATTCGGTTATTAAAATTTACCTGCAGCTTTTTCTTGCCATGTGGGAAGCTGTGCTGTAATTTATTATAAAATCCTAGTGCAGTTCCATATTTTACTTCATTTCACTCAGTTCAGTTCAGTTGTGTGCAGTTTTTCAAACAATTCACAGGTCAAAGTACTGAGGGCTGCCAGTATTTTTAGCAGCAAACATCTGCACTGCTATGGAAGGAATGTTTTTACCAAAAGTATTGTTAAATATTCAATTGCCTTGAAAATAGCAAGGATTTATCACCCATTACTGAAATGTGATTTGAATTGTTGCAAAACCTCAGAAGTCATCAGTGTCCCTGAAAAAATAAATAGTAAAAGACCAAGCTGTAACATTTCTGTAGGAAATTCTCTGTCTGTAGTAGAAGCAGTGCCCACTAAAAAGGGCTTGCCAAGTGCAAGTACAATAGAAAACACTAAAGTCACTGTAAAAGATGTTTATCACCCCAAATCCTCTAAGGTTTATCTTCACCCTCTTTCCCTCTTTGAGAGAAGGATGCAAAGCCTTTGCAGAGAGATAATCCCCCAGCATCTTTCGATGGAAAAGATGTGGGACTGAGTGCTTTAATGTAATACTTCTTTTCCTTTCACAGACACTATTAGTGTCATCTTCTTTCAGTGACTATTATAAAACACTTGACATGAAACATTCTGTTAGCAAAACAACTTAGTTAAATTGAGCTGCTTTCCAGCAAGGCAAAATCTTGTTGACACGAATCTCCACTCCAAGTATCTTCTAAATAGGATCCTTTTGGAGAACCTCCTGCATTCATGTGGATGTCTCTTAATTTAAGAAACTTGAAGCAGAATTTTGCTGGTTTTTAAAATTTAAGTGAGTACTTTATTAATTAAGGACATAAATTCAGAATAAGTCTGTGGTTTAAATTAAGTTATAGATGTAGTATATATGATTATAGATGATTCTGTCTTTTAATATGTTCTTTCCTGCATGTTATTTAGGAGGTGGGATCAGCCAATTGCTTCAATGATTGTTTTTTAGTTCTGTTTTTTAGCAACAATAATGCTGCTGAACTCTTACAAGAAGTGTTAACTCTGTGATCTTCTGTTTGTTCAGTTCCATTGCTCTGTCTCACACTGCCTGAAAAGCACTGAAAGTTGGGGCTGTGTGCCTGATCATTTGTACTTTGTCAAGTGGGTTTAGTTATGGAGATATTTGGTTGTGAGAAGGAACTTTGAGAATGTTTGATTTGGTTTCTGTGCTTTACTTGTACCTGTCATAACTCTTGTCTTAAGAGCTGCTGTGATTTAACTCGTAGGGAAAGGACCTGCAGTAAAACTGCTGCATTTGGGAGAGGATTTCTAATTCAGTCCTTCCCAACACTGACATTTTCAGCCTTGTTTGCACCCCTGCCCTGCTGTTGGACAAAAGCCTCCCTTTGCTCAGAGCATGTCCTGCTCCTGCTTGTGGTCAGCCCAGCAGAGAAACTATAATTTCCTTACACCAGGGCTATAATTCCATTACAAGATAAAGCTGGCTGGGAGGCAAAAAGTTGAGTCAAATATAAAAAAGACTTTCTTATGTGTGGTTGTGCCTCAGTTGTCCAAACTCTGCCTGTGACACTCCAACCCTGCTGGGCAGGACACTGCAGTCACAGTGGGGTGGCCAGCACTGGTGGGGCTTTAATGACACCTCCTCTCATCAATTTTACCTCTGTGACTGCTGAGGAAACGAGTGGCAGGAAGCTGCCAGAGCATCCCAGGATTGATGTGTGTTCCAGGTCCAGGCTGTACATGGCTGACCTTGAGTCAGGATTGCATTTCCTGCTCCGGGTGGAGCTCGCCACGCACAAGGCACTCGAGGGAGCTGAGCTAAAGACCTTCAAGGACTTTGTCACCATCTCTGCCAAGGTAGGCACTTCTGGGCTTTGATTATTTGTGAGGATAAAGTGACTCCACCAGAAAATTTATCGTGGGATATAAGTCTCTCAAAATGTCTTGCACGGTGTTTAAGTGTGTGCGTCCTCAATAGCTTAAAAAAGAGTTTGGTGGGTTTATTTAAAGGCTGGTTTTGAGGTGTTGTTTGCTGTTCTGACATACTTCCGGGGTAAAAATGCAATTTAATTTCACCTTAGGGGGCTCAAAATTAAATAAAGCTTAAGTAGTCTGCAACATATTGAACAAACCCTGTAAATATAGTCCATTTAGCAGATTTTCAGGATAAGTAGCTATTGTAACTCGGTGGGATTAAACCAACCTTTGTTTTTCATTCTTGACTTCTGGATTTCATTAATGCACACTTGGCAAATGGTGTTCTACTTAGAGATGTTAGTAGCTTCTGTCTAAATTTTGAATGTAATTGAGGTACTGATTTTAATTTAATTTGTAGTCAAAAATAACTCAGCTATGGAATATAATTGAGTATTCAAAAATTAAAAGTGCTTACATGTTACATTTGCATGGAAGGAAAATATATGTCATAAAATATGATATGACTTGAAAAAGTTTAAAATAATTTTGCTTTATAATGCCAGCTTCCTGAAATGACCAATATCTCTTTACACTTACGTACTGTGTAACTAACACTATGTTTTATTTTTAAAAGTGAATCAATAACTTTTAAGGGAATAATAAGGCCTATATGAACCATTTCCAAACATCTGGGTTTATCTGAAAATCAGACAGACAGTTCCTTACCCAGCCAGCTCCCCCCTGCAGCCATCAGAGGTCAGAAATCTCCAGCTGGCCTCATTTCTTTAAGAAAGTGTGCTGGTAATCTTTCCATCATATTATCCCTAAAACATCCTCTGCTCTTCCTGATGGCTCCTGGCCAGCTGATGTCATTTGCTTCCCTGGCTGTTGCTGATAAATGGGGAATGTTCTCTTTAGGTGCCTGCTCATCTCCACCTGCCCTGTCACACCAGGGGTTGCTGTCCTTTATTTGAATTTTTTTTTTGGTCATGTAGCACTTTCCCTGCAGCTCTCATTCTTATTTTCAGGTGTTTCTGTGAGGAAACTTTTTTCTACTCCTGTTTATAGTGATGGTCAATCCAAAGGCACAGAGGTCTCTGATTCCCTACTTGGGGAATTTTCATGACTGAAATTCTGCTCCTTCTGGAAGGGTCCTAAAGGATGGCAATTACACTGAGCTTAATTCTGTAGTAATTACAACCCTCATTAGAGCAAACAACCATTTCTGCTGTGAAATAATGGCCTCACCACTGATTTACAGTTCCTCACACTCATCTGCCAGGCTGTGGCTCCTGTAAGTTCCAAGTTAAGGAAGTCCCTGATTCCAGATGTGACACATATGAAAAGGAAAATGCTCTTCTGGATAACAACTCCTAAATTCACAGAAATCTGACTAAAAAGAACTCATTTTTGTGACTGATCCTCCAAAAATGAGAAGGATTTCAGCCTCTCCATTTCCCTAAGGTGTTATACTCTGTTTTGAGCATCATTGTGAACTGAATTATCTTAATGTGAAATCCTATATAATGTCAAGTTCTTCTGTAGCATTCCTGCTGCTTCATTTTAAACATTTTGCACAAAAAAAACTTGTTGAATCTCATAAGCAGAGGTTGAGATGGCTTTTTACTGAAAGCAGAACAAATAATTCATTTTGCTCATCAGAAAACAAAATGAAGCATTTTACAGACAGGAAAAACATCTGGATAAAGCCAAAAGCGTCTCGCTGCTAATGAGATTTGTGCTTGAAAATCTTTCCTTCCTTGTTTTTTTTTATTTTTCTCAGCTTTTTCCTGGCCGTCAGCCTGTGGTGAAGTTGTTAGAGACCTTGCAGGAGTGGCTGGTGAGCCTTCCATTAGACAAAATCCCTTATGATGCTATCCTGGATCTGGTCAACAACAAAATGCGGGTAAGCTGTTCCCAGTTCCAGCATAAAACACAGCATTAGGAAAGGATAAGATTCCCTGTCAATCTAAGACATCACTTACTGATGCTCCCTCAGTCATAATGGAGTTATAAGAAGGTTAAAATGAAAATAAAGTGAAATCATTAGCAGAAAAAAAACCCCCACATCCACACGAAGGCATTGAAATGAGAGAAATTGAAACACACAATCCTGGCTGGGTTTTATAAATGAGCAAGCAATAGTTGTTCCCTAATGTCATCCCTGGGGATGCAAGATTCCCAGAGGATATTTTTGCCTTGCTTTTGCTGTGCCTGCTATCAGCAGGATTCTCTTGAAGGTCAGAGTTTAAGTGATGGGAAATTTACTCGCTGAAATGTGCATTAGTCCTGAGGAGTTTCCCCAAATACTCTCAATTTCCTTGCTGGAATCCCATCCCACTTTGGCAAAGCCCTGTGATAGGGCTGTCTTTGCACAGAACTTAACGAGTCTTTCCTCCCTATTTCTATCTGAAGTTTGGAAACCTCCTGTGTGTTTTAGGACGAGGAGAGAGAAGTCTCAGAAACTAAAATCTTGCATTGGATTTTAGGTGCAACGAATAAGGAGTGGGTTTGTTCTAAGAAGAAATAATACTGAATTTTACAGCCAGTTAAGGCTTTACACTGGGAATCATGTAAACTTTGTGGAGTAATAGGGAATTTTGAATTCCCAGGGAATTCAGATATTGAATGCCCAGGGATGCTGGAGCTCTGTCAGTGTACAGGAATATTTTTGTGTGTTGTGTTCTTAAAAAAAAAAACCCTCATAGGTTGAACTGCTTTGTGTGTTCTGTCAGACTGATTTTAGTGGGTTTGATGCCAATGCCTGAACATTTTATATCATGTAATACATGTCCAAGAGGGATGAGTTTTATGATGATGCTTCAGAGGATCTGAGACTTAAAGGTTGTTAAAGGTTTATTTGCCTTAAGCATGAATTCATCAGCAACAAGTGCAGAGTCATTTATTCTTCTTTACCCTGGCTCACCTCAATTCCACATGGAATCAACTGTGCTGCTACACTCAGTGGTACATTTAGTCCCCAGAGCAGCACATACCTTAAACACATCTCTTTTTTTTTCAGATTTCTGGGATATTTCTCACCAGGAAAGTGCAGTGGGTTGGCTGCCAGGGCAGCAGACCAGAGCTGAGAGGCTACAGCTGCTCCCTCTGGAAGCTGTTCCATACCCTGACTGTTCAGGCTGCACTGAGACCTAAAGCTTTGATAAACACAGGTGAGCAGCAAATATTTCTGGTGTGTAAATCCTCAGGGCATCCATCTGTGGAGGAGAGAGGCTGCAGGGCTGCACCAGCAGGGGTCAGAGCTCGGCTGCAGCAGGAAGCCTTGGAAGAGTGCTAAATAAAGTGTGTGACCCTAAAGCTGGGAGTAATAAAGCAGAAAAAGAGGAGGGAAAAAAAAAAAGTCAGAATTTCAAACAAAGAAATGTTGAGTTCCCTGAAAAGGGATGAAAATGATTCAAGTTACCTGAGGTTGCAGTGGGAATGAAATTTGAGGAAAATGAAGTTTAACCATGCAGTTCAGGAGCTATAAAAGATGTACAGCCATTAGCTGATTTTTCTGTAATGTTATTTCTTAAACACTGAATGTTATGACTGTTTGGGGTTTTTTTTTTTCAGCTGAATGTACCTGTCATTAATCCCTGCACTGATTTACTACTTTGCCAGCACTCTGTAAAATTGCTTATTTTTAGACTTGCAGCATCTTGTGAAGCTGATTGTTAACATTCTGGTGATGATTCCTGTTTATAAACATGCTGCTTATAAAATCTATTTTCCTCACCCAATGAAAATAGGATTACTAATGCTAACATTTTGGCTTTCATGTGTTTTTATTCTTGCCAGGACGTTGCTTTGTTTGGTTACAGTTCTATTTAGTTTTTGTTTAATGCCTTTTAAATACCTTTTCCGAGGAATATGAGAGTTCTACATGGACATCATAAAACTCAGAAATTTTCAATTTATGAGTTGCTGATTGTATGTTAGAAAGTATTTTATTATTTCACACTACAAATACATGCATTTGTCCAGCATTATTTGCAGTCAGGGTGAAAATCCTTCAAATCTGACTAATTCTCCTGCAGAACAGGCATTTTTTGATAGCAAATCATGCTGTTGTTGATTTTTTTGTGTCTCTCTTTGTTTTGTGTGCTGTTCATGGGGCAGTAGGTTGAATTTCTTCAATGCAGTGCATTCACTGCCCGGTGAGTTTGAGGTTTGAATGATTTTGAGCTGTTCAGCAGGATCCTGCATAACTTAAATTTCCTCTTTTAGTCCCAAAGCGCTCTGATAAAATCTAAAAAAAAATCTTAACATTTAACTACACAAAATTACACCTTAAATTGTTTTATGTTTCAACCACGAGCCTGAAGTTAAAAACACATTGCAGAACCTGAGAACTCTTTGGCACAGTTAACCCTGGCTGTAAATCGGGCCAGATATGTGATGATCACTTCTTATGGTGAAAGAATTGGGTCAGTCTGAGACTGTGGGATTATGTCTTGGGAGGTTTTCCTCTCCTTATTGCTTGTTTAAATCCCATCTACTAAAAAGCATGATGTACTCCCTAATCCTTCCCACCACAGGTAGGGTTTTATGGTTCTTGTCCACTTTAAAGATTAGGGTTACCCTGAATTGCAGTAGTTTGGGAGGAAAGAGAAAAGGAGGATTACACGATGATACATGGCAGATGTTAATAGAAGATTCATCTCGGGGCTGATAAAAGAAAAACAAACAAAATGAGCCATTTTGCAATTGTTTTCTTCCTAAAGCAGATGTATTTTTCTTGATCGTCCCCTCTGCTCGAGGGCCTGGCACTCTGGGTGAACTCGCTGGGGCTTTCGTGGTAAAATTATTTTATTGGTCTGTATTTGTTACATTTTAATGCTGAATGGGGAAATTTGAACCTGCAGTGGGAGCAGCAGGAGGGATCCAAAGGAACTCAGAACAGAGCTGCTCACACCCAAGGATGTGTAAAATCATTGGAGAAATCATTTCCTGAGCACACCTAATTACAAGAAATTTGTTTTTAGGTAACAGGAAGTGTTGGTGTGAATAAGACAAGCTTGTGGATTTTCTAATAAATTATCTGGATTCTTTTTTAATCTATTGCTGAATATGACAGATCTCCCCACAAAATGCATTTCCAGGGGTGTAACATTGCACAGATGTAATTAAATTTATATATGAATCTCTGTTTCTCCACAAAGACATAAGTTGCTGCTAGTTACTTTTGTTGTGTTTGTTGTTGGTTTTTCTCCTAAATACATATTTCAGTATAAATGGTAAAACTGAAATTGGTTTCAACTTCCAAAATAATTTTCCAGCCTTTCTTTGAATGCAGTAATTTAATCTGCTTTAATCTCATAGCTTTTATTTATACATATCTGTTCAATCACAGATATTGAATGGCTGAGGAGAAATAATTTGCTTTTTAGGATTTCTTTGGGGCTTTGAAGACTTCTTTTTGCTGCTGTGCTTAAGAATATCCTGTTGTTGTTCTAAATAAAGGTGTTGATGACAATCTTGATATATTTCCCATATCTGTAACAGATGAGTGCTCTGATAGTTTGAGCAGGTTTTGTTGAGAATTATTCTTTTTTTCCCTAGAAAACAAAGCCGTAGTAAATTACTCGTGGTGTTCAGCAGCAGGAGTCTGTAATTTGATCAATCTGCACCATAAAAAGTGTTTAATTTGACAAGTGTACGTTCGTGGTAACACACAGCACATTTTTAAATACATTTTGACATAATTTACTGGGTCGATTAAGCATGAATCAGAAATTCTCTGAGACAGAGATGAAACCATTAGGATTTCAACCAATTATATCAGCTTTTCAAGCCACTTAGGGGTGTAAGGAGCTACCTGCTGACACAATAAAGACCACAAAGTTCTCAACCTGTGCAGGCCTTATCTTCCTGCTGAATTAATTCTTTTTTTTGCATTATCTTTAGTGTGAAAGTGTGAATGTCATAGAAAGAATACACGTTGGTGTTTATTTTAGGAGGGATTCCTGATTTACTCTTGAAAGTGCAAATGTTGCTCAGCAGCTGCTGTGTGCATTCAGAGCCTGCCAAAAAAGCCGTGGAATTAATAATTGTAATGAGATTGTGGTGCTCTCTAATTCCTCAAATTGTGGGGTAACAAACAGCCACCACGGGCACCTCGTGCAGTCTCACCAGAGGGGCTTTGACTCTTGATTTTTCAGTAGCAAAGTCACCATAACTTCAGTGCCTGGGCATGAATGTAGTGGTGAATGCGTAATATAAACATTCATTTAATATAAATATAAAATAATATAAATATAATATATTATATAATATAAATGTTCGTTTAGTTTTTGGGCAAGAGCTTGGAGAAAGTCTCTGCTTCTACAGGAGTTGTGACATACAGAAAGTGTGAATTTGCATTTATTAACCATTTCACAATATACTCTTGATAAAAATAATGTCTGGTTTTCATGTAACTGAGTATGGTTTTCCCCTCAAATTTTAAGATACTCTGAAAGGAGAAATTTCACTTAGAGACCGCTTAACTTTTATTTTTTTGTGTTGTTCAGGATAACTTTAAGCACAGTTGCAGACTAAATGTGTGATATAAACAGCCACTTTCAGTTACAAAAGTAGTTTGTTTCAGATCTCCAAAGTCAGGTGTCAATTCTGTGGAACAAAAATGGGGCAAATTCTCCTTTCCTTCTCCCCCACTTCACTTTCCTGCTGCTGGAGCTGTGTCTGTCACTTCTCTTGTAGGTCTTGAGGACAACCCCCAAATTGTGCTCCAGGTCATGAGGAGATACATCCAGCACTTCTTTGGCTGCAAGGCTTGTGCCCAGCACTTTGAGGAGATGGCCAAGGAATCCATGGATTCCGTGAAAAGCTTGGACCAGGCAGTCCTGTGGCTCTGGGAGAAGCACAACGTGGTGAACAACAGGCTGGCAGGTAGGGAGGAGAAACACCTGAGACAGAGCTGGGCCTCTCTGGAGAATAAAAAACATCATTCTCCAAGCTGGTTTCTTCTGAGAATTCACCTGTTGCTCGGTGAGAGGCTCTTTCTGGAGCACAAATCAAAGCCTTCTCCAAAAAGAGCTGCTTAGCAGTGGATAGAAAATAATTACATTTCCTTCTGTAACAGTTGAAGGTTAAAACCTGCCTTTGTTTTGTTTTGGAAAATGATGGCAATTGAACAAGAGGCTTTCTCAGGATAAAAGAGCCTCGACTCCTGGCAGATCAGCAGCTGAATAAAATAAAATTACTGTAGAGAGGAAATCTGTGCCCCTCCAGATCCCTGTGTTTGCAGTTAGACTGAAAGTGCTGTTAAAATACTGGTTGTGTTTAATCCATTCTGTTATGGGGGTATCAAGTCACTAAAGCACTAAAGAAAATTGGTTTCTCTTTGCACTAAATCCCTGTCTGCTGTTATGGATCTGGGTAATGCAGCATTAGTTACAATTTAAATATGCTACATTGTGTTCATATTATGCTCATGCTGAATTCCCAAGATTTATGACGTATTAAATATTGTCCTGAGTACAGTTTGCCTCCTTTCTCTGAGGAGAAAAAAGTAAATAATAAGAGATTAAATAAAAACATCCCCTAATTTTGGTTCCTTTTGCTGGGCTGAACATAGGAACAGGCAACTGCTGTGGACTTGGAGTTGCTAAGTGGTGGAGCAATGCACTTATTTAGAACATTAAGGTATTGGAAAACTCACACGGGTATTGATTTAGGTGATGTAGCAGCCAGCTAAAATACCCTTTTAGTAAGAAGTAGAAACACACTGGAATAAATAATAATGTTAAATTATGCTTTTTAAGTTTGCTAAAATTTCTCTGTGAGACAGTGATGTATTTTCACCCTTAAAAGCTGCATCTGTATTTGTGGTCCTGTGTGAGAAATGATGTTTGGTCAATGAAAACACCTTGGGGCAGCCTTGGAGTTGGGTCAGGAGGTGGCTGGATATGGCTCTGCCCTATTGAATTATTCCCTGTTCCTTCAGAATGCACAGGATTTACAGCATTTCCCTCTTTGGCAGGAAAACACGAAGCACAGGGAGTTTTCTGTTTGTAACACGTTTTGTTTCTGCATTTTTCTATCAAAACAAATTGATTGCTGAGTGATCTTCAGGATAAAAAAGCAAATTTTCTCTCTCACTCATAAATATCAAGGAGACAAATATTTTTAAATGTCTCTTGAATCCCTATTTTACCCAAAATCATGGCAAAGTTACCTGCCTTTAAAAAGAATAAAAATAATAATAAAATGAGAATTTGTATTTTGGAAATATTTTACATGTTAGGGACTATTCCGTTAAATAAATCAGGTTTTTTTACCAGGTGGAGATTTTTTTTCTAGAAATTAACCCCATTCACATTTTAAAATGTTGGGTTTTAGAGCAAAGCGTGACACCAGCTACGGTGCTCAGCTCAGAAATGTGGCCAGAGCTGTGAGCATCTGAAATGGGAAAATCAGATCTAATTCAAGACAGTGTGACATATTTTAAGGCTTGGTTTTTAGCTGAAAAATGCATCTCAAACACGAACGTGGCTTTTAAAGCACTGCAAAGTTTGTTCTGGTAATTAGGCAGAGCTGTGGAAAAGCGAGCTTGGGGTGGAAATGGTTCACAACACAGAAACATGAAAATATCTGAGTGTCTGGCCTTGGAGCTGCTCCTGCAAGCCAGGCAGAAAACAGGGATTAAGGAGCACGGAGTGAAAAGAGCAGTTTGTTTTGCACCATAATTCAAGTTAACCCTGGAGGGCCCAGGCAGTTGTGTGTTCCTGCCCTCTAAAAGCAGCAATTGCAGGAGTCGGGTTGGGATTGAAATGCTGCAGCTTTTACTGGGAGAAAAGGGAAATAATTGTGATTTAGTGTCTGTATTTTGAGATGTTTCGGGTCAGAATTGGTGAGAAAACTTTGAAATTTGTGATTGTCTTGGTTTAATTCAAGGAATATTGTGCTGTGGCTTTTTATGCCAACCTCACTGGAAGTGGAAAATAGTCCCTGTGGAGTCTCTGATGGTGCAGCTTTCCCAGTTCATTCCTCCTGATTTTTTTTAATTTCCATTTTTCTCCTCCCAATTAGGTGATTTGACTGAAGATCCAAAATTTCCCAAAGTTCAGTGGCCGACTCCAGACATTTGTCCTGCATGTCATGAAGAAATCAAAGGGCTGCACAGCTGGAATGAAGACCAAGTTCTGCAGTTCCTCAAGTCCCACTACAGCAGCGAAAATATTCTCTATAAATACACCGAGAGCCAGACTGACCCCAGTGACAACGAGCAGGGAGACACAGGGGAGGGGAAGGACAAAAACCTGCTGAAGAACCCAGGGGGAGACGGAGAAAATAAGCTCCAGGATAAGGAAAATCCAGTAGATTCAGGCTCCAAGGTTTTAGAGAAGCCAGTGGGAAATCCTGGAGCTGTCCAAGGTAGCGGGAAGAGCGCGGCTGCATCCCTGAACCTCAAAGGGACGAGGCAGGCTGTGTCCTTCCTGGGGATTGGATTTTCCAACCTAGACATGAGTCTGTGTGTCATCCTCTATGTGGCATCATCCTTGTTTTTAATGATCATGTACTTTTTTTTCCGGATGAGATCCAAGCGCTGGAAAGTGAAGTATTACCGTTCCTCGGTGTAGGAGTTCTCGTTGTACGTGGCTGTTCGGTCCCAGACACAGCTTTAATATTTATGATCAGGGATTTTATATGCAGTATTCCTTGTTCCAGACCCCTTTCTTCCCGAGGCGTTTCCCAGGTGTTCAGCTGAACAGGTGGAGCTGGCCTTGAGATCCCCAGGCTTTGCCCGAGGCCACGTCAATGTCCTCGCGAGGGAGCGTTGCATTTGTCAGTTAAGATTTTTCCATGACTTCCCACCAACATCCTTTACTCATTTCCAGAGTAAACATTGCATTATGCAATCCACTGTGCCTGCTGGAGAAGGAAATTGGATATTGTTTTGTGTGTTTTCAAGTCAGGGGTTTGTGTTTTTTTTAATTCATCCAGAGCTGATTTCACCTCCCCGAGTGCTGAACGTTTCCTCTGAATGGTACCTTGGCTGCTTCACTGGGAGAGGCAGGAATTCTGGTGGGTTTTTTTCAGGAAACAGGAGTTCTCTTCTGATTAAATCAGTTCTAAACCTTGGGGACTTTCTGAAATGTTATTTACATGGCATATTTGAAGTAGGAAGCATTCCAAGTTCAAATCATTCATCCATTCTCTGGTGCATTCCAGCCAAGGATGGTTGTGTGTGGTCACTAGGATGAGAGTTCTGGGGCACAATTAGCAGCCCGATTCTGATTGCTAAGTAATTATGGTGTTATCCAGGTGGAAGCCAATCCTGATGAACTCTAGGAAAGGCAAACAATGTTTTTAGTGAAGGACAGCAAGATTTGTGTTACCATGGCAGAACAGATTGAAAAATCTGCAAACCCTGAATTTCTTGTTGAATTTCTCCATCACAGCAGAGCAATTAACACTTCCTGTGGTGTTTCCAGCTCTGAGCTCTCTGAGTGTCAGGGGTGAAGCTGTCTGTGCAGTGCAGAGAGCATCCCTCCCTCCATCCCTGCTGCAGGAGTGCCCTGCTGGGATCAGGAGGGCTCCCTGATGGATAAAACCCAGAGCTGCCCCGTTCTGGGACCTGGCAGTTCCCTCTGCGGGTCAGTCTGGGGTTCCTTGGGGCAGCAGGGAGAAGAAGCCATGAAAACATTACAAAATCATCCTTGGGAGCAGGAGTTGCTGTGATCCTGGCTGGGGGGGATAATTCAGGTCCTGGATAGTGAAGTTTATAATCCTATCCAATGTAATTGAGCATGTTCTGGTTATCCATTACCTAATCTTTAGTTAATCCTAATAGGTTTTGGCCTCAATGTTTTCTCGTGGCAGTGAGTTCTCCAGATTAATTATGTTATATAAAAAGGCTTTTCCTTTCAATTCTGCATTTGCAACTTTTAATTTAATTGAATGATTGCTGGCTCCTCTGTTACACGAGAAGGAATAAGGAGTCCCTGGCCAATTCCCTGCATTTATACCATTGGTGTGTCCTCTGATTTCCCTCGTAAGCCCCAGCACAGAGAGTTTGAAGCCTGGCAACAAAAAAGCACAAAAACTCCACAGGGTTATTTTTTCATTATCAAATGTTGTTTGTTCACAAAACTGAGCATTTCTGATGTGTGTCTGCAGCGTCCAGTTGGAATGACAAAATTGAGCTGTAAAGATTCACTCTCCCTTGTAGCTTAAGTTGATCAAAGTAACACCCACGTAGAGGAACAACTTTTTGGGGTTGCTGTGAACCCCAGAAAAATCTCTGTTCCCGTGACCCTGTCAGGGCTGGGTCTGTGCTCTTTGAGGACCCTCAGAATTCCAGAGTTCTGGCACAAGGAGCCATCCTGGGTCTCTCCTCCTGAGGAATTGATGAGTCCCTATCATTAGATCAGCTGGGGTTGGATATTCAAACACCCTGCAAGCACAAGAGGGAAAATGAACCCCTTGGGGAAGGGGGTCCAGGCTCATCAGGGCCCCTTGGTTTGGGTTGGAATCCAGTGAGAGATCCCAGGAGGGGGCTCCTTCAGGGGAAAATCTGGAGATTCCACATTTAGTGCTGAAAATCAGGCAACTTTTGTGTGGCCTAATCTGGGCAGGTGTTCTCAGCCCACCAGCAAGGACACTGAGCTTTAAACGAAAATCCAAACACCAAGAAAACTTAACCTGGCATAGGAATGTTGGAGCTGGAAAATTGGGTTAAAATCAGTTAATTCAGTATTGTTGCAGATTCTCAAGTTGAAATTCAGCCATTACTGCTGTTGTTCAGAATCCTAACAAATCCATAGACCTGGTTTCATTAGCTTTGACTCATCCTGCTCATTTTCCTCTGCACAAGAAAGCAAAGACTTTGGAAAGTTGTAGGGATGATTTTGCCATTAAAAACCAGCAAATGTGGGTTTGGAATGAGGTGGGGGTTGTGCTACACAGATTTAACTTCCCTACTGCTGTGACACAACAAAATTAATGAATTCTCAAACTTGAGTGGATTTTTTGTCTCCTCAGAGTATAAAAGCATGAAATTCGAACGTTGCTTGTCCGTGTTGGTGCTGCAGCTCTTGCCAGTGAACCAGCCAAGGCTTTCACTTCAATGTCCTCATCTGGGAAGGTTTTCTTGACTTTGAATTCACATGTGTAAATCTTAGTTTGCTTGGCTTTATTTTCTGTATTTTTGAATGACAAATTTGATCGTTTTATATCTCTGTAGCGATACAGCCTGTGCTGGGGGATGGGTGATGCTGCCAGCAAAATGTTTCTGGTTTAAAAATTGCCTCCAAGCCCCATCTCCTCTATCATGGAGGATTTATTGGAGTGGTGTGGTGTCCACAGAGGTTCCTGCAATGCCACTTCCCCGTGGGGACCGTGCTGTGCTGGGGGCAGCCAGCTCCAAGAGGGATTTCTTGGCCCTTTGTAATTCATGGAGCTCTCTTTGCTCTCGGGATGTTTTCAAATAGGAAATATTAAAATAAAAGGAGTCAAATGTGCCAGGAGAGACAAAAGCTGCAAGTGCTAAGGAAACCTAATAAAGTTATTTGTGAGAACTCCTAATTTTCTCTTTCCAGCAGCAAATCCATCCTGCTGTTCCTGCCCAGAACTGGATGGGAACGAAGGTCCCGGGTGTGTTGCTGCACATGAGGTGTTGAAAATAGTGACGATACCATTTCAGTAATTTAAATATTCTATTTATTTGAAGTCGTTAACTTGACATTTCCAAGTCTGTTCTGGTTTGGTTGGGTTTTTATTGTCTCGTTCCTCTCTTGGAAGGAAAAGTGACTGTTTTGTACTAAACTGTAAATTAATGTGCTTGTTTAAAATAAACTGCAAACGTTTGGGCAAAGTGGATTTGTTTGGGCTCTTTACCTGTGGTTGCAAATCGTTTTTAGCTGAACTCTGTTGCCAGGACAGCTCATGAATGGGTCCATGATAAACCACATCCATCATCATTTTTAAGCCCAGATTTCTCAGGAACTGCTAAGGAATCTGAACGAGAGAAGAGAAAATAAACGAGGAAGAAAGAAATGTTTGGGTGGGTTGGTTTTTATTAACGGTTGGGTGTCATGAATGGCAGAACCCCGAGTGAGGAAGGCCAGGGCCAGGTCTGGTGCCTGCTGTGCCCTGAGCAGGGAGAGATCAGCCCCACGGGGGTGTCCTGGGTGTCACAGCGTGAGAGGCCACGGGGCTGGCGGGTGCTGCTGATGGTCCTGAGCGGGACACGGCCCCTGCCCTCCCTCCTGCCCGGCCACAGCCGCCCCACCCCTGCCCGTGCCCGGGGAACCGGCACCGCCACACACGGGTTTGCTTAAAGTGCTTCCTTAGAGGCTCAGACTAAAAATCCACTTTAAACCCGACCTTAAACGGAGCCGTGTGTGTCATCGGCTGCCCCCCAGGAGCTGTTCGTGGTCCTGGGGAGGGCCGGGTGCCCGTGCTGGTGGCACCCGGTGTCTCTGCAGCGCGGTCCCGCTCACACTCGGGCAGCACCTGGACCCCAACTCCAGCCTGGCGGGTCTGGGTGCTTGGTTTGGGGACCTCAATCCTGGTCCCCAAAGTGTCTCTCCCTGCGGTATTTCCCAGCCACACAGGGCTGAGCTGTCCCGCAGAGTGGAGCCTGTCCCCGGCCGGATGAACCATCCCAGGGGCCAGTCCTGACCCGGCCCTCGGCCCCGCAGGACCCGGAGGAGGGGAAGGTGCTCTGGCACCCCGGGGTGGGTGCCTCGAGGTCGGGGGCTCGGTGGGGGCTCCCCGGCCGCCCCCAGGAGCGGGCGAAAGTCGCGGTGCTGCCGTCGGCAGGAGCATATGTGCGTTTGGAGGCTCCCGCCCCTAAGCTGCTTTTATTAATTTGTAATCCCCTGCGAGCAGGAGGTAAAGGGATTCGGGGGATTAACGGGCTCACAGTAACAACCACAATTATCAGCTCCGGCTGCCTGGGGCAAGCGGTGCACACACGCACGGGGCTCTTCACAGACAAACACGGCCCCCCGCGCCCCTCTGACCGCACCGACAGCTCCGCACACGCAGAAAGGCGAGGAGCCGTGGAACGGAACACGAGCGCAGGGTCCGGGCACAGGCAGCACCCCCACACCTGGGTGTGCGCGCCCAGACACCGACCCGGCCCCACCTGCGCTCCCGCACATCTCCGCACTCACAAAAACCCCGCACAGCTCCTCCCGCAGCCCCGCGTGTGCCCGCGCCGGCGCCGCCCTGCGCACACGCGTGTTCCGCACACGCAGAGCCCGTCCGTGTCCGCCCCGTCTCCAATTAGCGCAATTAACCTCCTGCAGCCGCCGCGCGCCGCTGGCCGGCGGTCAGACACCCTCTACATCTCCGCGTTCGTTAATTAATTAGCGGCGGGGGAAGAGCCCCTACGCTGCCCACGGGAGACGTCGGGGGAGCCGCGCACCGCGGGGACAAACGAAATCCGGGCTCGGGGGCTGCCGGGGGGCGGCCGGGCCCGGGGGGAGGTTCCCCCCGACGGCGGCTCCCCCGACCCCTTCGTGCGGCCTCCGAGGGCGGCGGCTGCANGGACGGCGCCCACGGAGGCCGCGATGTTGCTGGAGCGGGTCCGCGCCGGTTCGGAGAAGGCAACGGAGCTCTGCCCCTTCCCGCGGAGCCCAGGTGAGGGGAAGGCGCGCAGATCTCCGCGTCACCCCGCGGAGGCACCGGCCGCTGCTCTGGGAGCCCCGGGCCCGGCCGGGATCCGTCTGCGCCGGTTCCGCGCTCCCGGGGGCATCGTCGTGGCCGCGGTCGGGGCTGGCTGAGGGGAAAGGCGGCCCGACGGTACCGGGGGGTCCGTCCCGGTCCATCCCGCCCGCCCCACGCTCTCTCTCGCTCTCTCGCGCCTCGTCCCCGATATCAGAGTCCCCTTCGCTGTCCCCCGTACGCTGGCGGCCCCGCGGCTACTCCCGGCGTCCGTTTGGGTCCCGTCGGGTCTGGGCTGGGGCTCCCCATCGATCCCGGGGGAAAGTGGCGGCTGCCCCGGGCTCCCGGGAGCTCTGCCCGGCCCGGCGGAGCGGCGGCTCCTGCCCCGGGGTCGCACCGCTCCCCGCGCAACGAGGACGGGGACGAAACGGGGGCTTCCTACTGCCCGACGGTTCCGTCCGACTGCGGGGACCACCCGCGCCTTCCTGCCCGGCTCCCGCACGGCTTCTTCCCCACTTCAGAAAAACTCCGTTAATTCTTCTCTTAAATGTGTTTTCCTCCCGTTTAACGAACGGGGGACAGCCCTGTCGGCGCAGGAGGAGCGGGGCTGCTCTTCCCGGCGTGGCCGGGGCTCCGGATCTCAACGGGGGAGGCCGAGCCGGGTTCGGGGCAGCGGGTCCGGTCCCAGCGCGGGGCTGTCCCGGTTCTCGCCAACATCGAACGCGGTCGACGGAGGCTTAAAAACGAAACAACGACGAGCCGAGGCGGGGGCCCCGCCTGCGTGCAGGGACAGAGGTGTCCCCGTGATCGGGACCGACCTCGCGGCCCGGCAGCCGCCGTGAACGGGCCCGTGCCCCCGGTCCTACCCCGGTTCGCCTTTCCGTGGCTGTCCCCGGGGGCTCTCGGCGCTGCGCACATCGCGGCCGCGGCGGCTGCGCGTTTGACCCGGCAACCGGGACCTGCTTGTGCTCTCCGGGGCCGGAGGCGACACCGCCGAAATCGAGCCCCCGGCAGAACGAAGGACGTGCAAACACCGTTTTCCCGCAGGACACGACGCTCGTTCACGGCCCCGCTGTCCTCGGCTCCGTCGGGGCCCGGGGAGGCAGCGGGAAAGGAGTGGCGGGGCTCGGCGGGGTCCGGCGATGCTTACCGTGGCCCAGGGCCGGTCCCGGGGGTGTTGGCACCGCCGGGGGGGCCGAACCGTGCCGTGCTTTGCCCGGGCCGGGGGCAAATCCCGGGGTTCGCGGCTCACAACGAGCGCGGGGCAGAGGCCGGCGCTGCCACCCCCGGCGCGCCCCCCGCCCGCTCCTGCCCCGTCGGGGTTCGTTTCCGGGCGCCCCGGAGGCTCGTCCCTCCCGCCGAGCGCAGCCGGGAAGGGGCGGCGGGAGGGGATGTGCCGCCGGCCCCGGGGGCGGGGGGGATTAAATACAGCGCGCCGCCATGCCCTGCCCGGCGCTTCAGACCGGCACCGGCGGCGAGGGCCGGCGTCTAAAAATAACCCGCTTTAGCGAATTAAATCCCCNCCCGCGGAAGATGCTCCAGAGCCCGCGGCCTGCCTGAGGGAGCGGAGCTGCGGCGGCCCGCGGATCGCCATGCAGCGTAAGAGCCGCGGTCCGGGCTGGACCGGGACCTTGCGAGGCTGTGCCGTGTTACCGTGCCCGGTGCCGGTGCCGGTGCCAGTGCCGGAGCCCCGTCCTGGCCGGGGCCGCTGCCTTTAGCCCTGCCGCTGTCGGGGTTGTTTGTTTGAACGCGGTGAATTGTTAAGGATAACGATTATCACCTCCACCTCTTACCCCTGTGCACGGCAATCCAGTTCTGTATCTCTACATATAATTATCTTTACATAAAAATACTCTCATGTCCGTATCCATCTGTATCTGTACAACCGTGTCACACATCTCTCCGCCTCTATTTATACCGATATATCTCTATTCATGGACCTCATATCCATATTTTTACCTACTTATCTCTATCTACACCTGTATACCGAAATCTATATATTTATGTCTATATATCTCTAGATTTCATTCTCTATCTGCTGTATCTGTTTAGTTTCATATCTTTATTTCTCCATATCTGTATCGTTATCTCTTTCTGTATAATCTCTGTCGATATATAGAGGGAGACGGGACAAAACTACCGCGTTTTTATTTTCAGTGCAATTCTCGTAATTTTCGGTAGTTTCTTTCCCCACCCCATTCGGGCTACCCCGCCGTTGTTTGCAGGTGAATTTTGGAGGTTTAGGAAAAGGAAAAAGAGCCTGGGATAATTGCAGCTTTGCCGGCGGCTCGCTCGGGGAGTTAATTCCGTTTCCATCACTTCCCTTCTTGTTTATCCTGATTCTTCCTGGCGCTTCCGCCGTAGGGTGCTTAACTCGGGGGTTCGCTGCTGTCCGCGGCGCCGCGACAACGAATTTGAACGAATAATGATTTTTGGTGCTGTTCCCCGGGCCAGTCCCGGATCCGCCGTCCATCGGCAGCAGCCCCGAGGGCGGCGGGCCGGGCCGGACCGGGCGGGGAGGCGGCGGGGCCATCCACGGGGGCTGACAGGGGCTGCCTCCCCGCAGAGATCCCGCTGTGCGCCGGCTGCAACCAGCACATCGTGGACAGGTTCATCCTCAAGGTCCTGGACCGGCACTGGCACAGCAAGTGCCTGAAATGCTCCGACTGCCAGACGCAGCTGGCCGAGAAGTGCTTCAGCCGCGGGGACGGTGTCTACTGCAAGGAAGACTTCTTCAAGTGCGTGGGGACGGGACGGGAGGGGACGGGGACGAGGGCGGCCGGCCCGGGTGGGTGTCACGGCGCGGGCAGCACGGGAGCCTTTGGGGTTCAGCACCGGGACAGCGGCACCGGGCGCGGCACCGCGGACAGCGCCGGGTCCGGCCGGGACGGTCCCCGGCCTCCCCCAGCTCAGCGGCCGCCGCTTGTCCCCCCTGCTCAGGCGCTTCGGGACGAAGTGTGCCGCCTGCCAGCAGGGCATCCCCCCGACCCAGGTGGTGCGCCGGGCCCAGGACTTCGTTTACCACCTGCACTGCTTCGCCTGCATCGTCTGCAAACGGCAGCTGGCCACCGGCGACGAGTTCTACCTCATGGAGGACAGCAGGCTGGTCTGCAAGGCGGACTACGAGACGGCCAAGCAGAGAGGTACCCCTTGCCCTGTCCCTTCCACCCCCGAGGGCAGCAGGGAGGCGGCCCGGGGCGCTCCTGCCCTCCGGGACAGGCTCACACACCGGGCGGGAGAGTTCCGGGAGAGCCCGGGGAGGGTCGAGGGTCCCGCGTCCCCGGGGCCGCTCCGTGGAAACTTCACCCCTAACTCGCGCCGTGTCGGCAGAGGCTGAGTCCACGGCCAAGAGGCCCCGCACCACCATCACGGCCAAGCAGCTGGAGACCCTCAAAAACGCTTATAACAACTCGCCCAAACCGGCGCGGCACGTCCGGGAGCAGCTTTCGTCGGAGACGGGGCTGGACATGCGGGTGGTGCAGGTGAGAGCGGGGTCCGGNCGGGGAGGCAGCGGTGGGGGCAGTACTTCAGGAACATGAAGCGATCCCGGGGGACATCCAAGTCCGACAAGGACAGCATCCAGGAGGAGGGGCCCGACAGCGACGCCGAGGTCTCCTTCACAGGTCGGTCCCCGCAGCCCCAGCCAGGGCTTGGCCGAGCGCGCTCCGTGCCCTCCCCGCACAGCTGCTGCCGTGCCCGGGCTGTTTTCCCCCTCTCGGTGCNATTTAGGGGTGGTTTTATTTGTGCAGTTGCTCTCTAGGACTCCTCAGTCCTGTGGGAGCTGTTCCTGTGCTGCAAAAATGAGGTTGTTGGGTGTTAGGGGGGTTCTGCAGCAGAGTGTCCCCTTTTTGGAGCCCAGATTTCTGGTGACAAACCCAGGACGGACCAACAGCAGCTCTTGTCCTGCACAGCCTCATCCTGCACTCTCCAAACCCACAGGGACAGGGACAGGGACAGGGCTCTGTGCAGGGTGGGGAGGTCGGTGCCTGTGGCATTGCAGGGATTTGTTCCACACAGTCCCAACTCCAGCCCGGAGCTCCATCCCAAATTTTTGTATCATTTTTAGGAATAGGAGAGAAACTGAAATGCAAACCTCTGTATGTATTTACACAAACTCTGTATTTATACACACACACACGTTTTCATCTCAGCTCCTCTCTCGTGCTCCTAAAAACTATTTGATTTTCGAGTGTGTTTATACACACTGTGTATCAGCTCATTAAATATGAATATTCTATAAATAATAACTTAAAAAGTCGAACAATTCTTGAGAGCAAGATGC
>VYXC01001037.1:56543-81670 GCA_013397175.1 Platysteira castanea
TGGTTCCAGAACCGCAGGGCCAAGGAGAAAAGGCTGAAGAAGGACGCGGGGAGGCAGCGGTGGGGGCAGTACTTCAGGAACATGAAGCGATCCCGGGGGACATCCAAGTCCGACAAGGACAGCATCCAGGAGGAGGGGCCCGACAGCGACGCCGAGGTCTCCTTCACAGGTCGGTCCCCGCAGCCCCAGCCAGGGCTTGGCCGAGCGCGCTCCGTGCCCTCCCCGCAGAGCTGCTGCCGTGCCCGGGCTGTTTTCCCCCTCTCGGTGCCGCGGTCGGAATTTTCGGTGATAAAACAGCGGGTGGAACCAAGCGGCCGAGGCGGGAGAGGGGCAGAGCTGCGGGATTCACCGCGGGGCGGTCCCGGCTGCCCGGCCCTCGGCGGGGGAACCGGAGCGGCGGCGGCGAGGGGCAGCCGGGGCCGAGGACCGGCGGGGGAAGCTCCGCTCTGCCCCCGGCCGGGCCCCAAAAGCTGCGGGAAGAGAAGGGAGAATTCCCCGGGCGGGCGCTGCGATGTCAGAGCCGCTGCTCAGACACGGGATTCTTGGGAATACAAAAACGGGAATCCCAGAACCACTGAATGTTTCTATGGGTAAACGTGTGTGATTTAATTTTTTTTTAAATCTTATTTAGGGGTGGTTTTATTTGTGCAGTTGCTCTCTAGGACTCCTCAGTCCTGTGGGAGCTGTTCCTGTGCTGCAAAAATGAGGTTGTTGGGTGTTAGGGGGGTTCTGCAGCAGAGTGTCCCCTTTTTGGAGCCCAGATTTCTGGTGACAAACCCAGGACGGACCAACAGCAGCTCTTGTCCTGCACAGCCTCATCCTGCACTCTCCAAACCCACAGGGACAGGGACAGGGACAGGGCTCTGTGCAGGGTGGGGAGGTCGGTGCCTGTGGCATTGCAGGGATTTGTTCCACACAGTCCCAACTCCAGCCCGGAGCTCCATCCCAAATTTTTGTATCATTTTTAGGAATAGGAGAGAAACTGAAATGCAAACCTCTGTATGTATTTACACAAACTCTGTATTTATACACACACACACGTTTTCATCTCAGCTCCTCTCTCGTGCTCCTAAAAACTATTTGATTTTCGAGTGTGTTTATACACACTGTGTATCAGCTCATTAAATATGAATATTCTATAAATAATAACTTAAAAAGTCGAACAATTCTTGAGAGCAAGATGCCACAGACAGGTTTGTATCCCAGGCAACAGAGCAGCTCTCACTGTCCATAGAGCCCCTAACAAATACAAACAATTTTTGCAGGGAAGTTAAAAAATATTGTTCATTTTTCAGGAATGTTTTTAAGTCATACAAATACATTCTGTGTTCTTGTGATTTCATTAGCCTGTTCCTGAGCAGACAAATACTTTAATTTAATATCTCTTTTCCTGAGCAATGGGGAATTTATCTAGCGTTGGTTCAGGCTGCTCCTAAAAGTGATATCAAAATTCAAAATAAACCTCAAAAGCAAACAGAAACAAAATGTGGAAAGAAATTGAACTCACTTCCCCTTTAAAGAATTACTTTAAAATTACAGTCTTACACTTTAACACATACTTTTCATGCATATTTTTAAAATCCAAGATGTATTAGATGTTTGCACTCAGAAAAAATAATAATCCCGTGGCTGCCTACGAAGATCTCTCAGCAAGGATGGGAATAATAAGGAATTACAAGTGCAAGAGCGTGGCTGCTCAGCTCCCATCCTTTTAATCTATTTATACCCAGAGCTTGCGGGAGTTCCCGGGTGGCCGCTGCCAGCTGTGACCGCTGCTCCCCCAGTAAAACCAGTCCACTCCAGCACCGACCTCTGCCCCCCCAGTAACACCAGCCCGTTTCCCTTTCAGATGAGCCCTCCATGTCCGAAATGAGCCATTCCAATGGGATTTACAGCAATCTCAGTGAAGCATCCCCTGCGCTGGGCAGGCAGGCCGGGACCAACGGCAGCTTCGCGCTGGATCACAGCGGGATCGCGGCTCAGGACCAGTACCACGACCTGAGATCCAACAGCCCCTACGGCATCCCCCAGTCCCCAGCGTCCCTGCAGGCACTGCCAGGCCACCAGCCCTTAATCTCCAGCTTGGTGTACCCAGACAACGGCTTGGGCATCATGGGACAGAGCGGACAAGGGGTGCCCCAGTCCATGAGGGTCCTGGCCGGGAATGGACCGAGCTCCGACCTCTCCACCGGCAGCAGCGGGGGGTACCCGGATTTCCCGGCCAGCCCGGCCTCCTGGCTGGATGAGGTCGACCACGCTCAGTTTTGATACAGGGGCCAGCCCCGGGCAGTGGGAAGGGAAAGGACTCGGTGCTGTTAAATGTCACCTGCTCTTGGAAGGGACAGAGGGACGAGCCGCGAGTGCCGAGCGGAGCAGGAATGTGATGACACGGAGGGAGCAGAGAGGATTTTGGAGATGATCCTGGCAGAGGATGGTGGACAGAGGCCCTGGCACTGCAACCGTTGGCACCCGGAGCGTCCAAACCAAACTGATTCTCGTGTCTTTACTGAACACCAAGACTTGTGCTTTACAGATTTGATATGAGGTATTTTGCGTTCTGTTGTCAGTGCATTCTCCAAAGCAAGGACTTGCTCCATCACCCATCCACACCGAAACATTTTAAAGGGAAAATAAAGTCCTCATCCACGGTGAAAGGTGTGACAATGTCTATATTTCTATAGGACAGATGTTCATAGTGAATCACTTCAGAAATCCATGGTAGGAAACCTCTCTGTTCTTCCAGCAGACTTTTTTAAAGCGCACCGCTGCGGTATGTTTTGTTTTATTTTGAATTTACATTAACTTTTCTAAAATGAAATGCTCTTTAATATGCCAATCATTTATCAACAGCCCTTTTCCTTTGTAAAATGAAAATCTTATGTTAATTCTGCTTCTCCCCTTTTTAATTTGTAGATCGCTAGTTTGACTCTTCCATATGAACATTAAACCGTGAATAGATGTATTTATTACCAAATAATTCCACGTTTATCACGAGGTCAAGAGGTGAATTTTCTTGACCCAGGGACACTGGTGGCTCTGGGTTGTGGATTTATGCTTTTCCTTCAAATTTCTTTGCATCAGTTTTACTGCAAAGTGTCTCAAAAATCACCCTGATGTCTTGTTGCCAAATACCTTCTCGGGGGGTGGGGCTGGTTTAGGACAATTCCCCAGGCACTGCTGGAGTGAGCACCCCCTTCCCTGGGGACACGTCTCTGTTCCAGGCATTTGTGTATTTCCACGGATATCGTGCAAGCTGATTGTGAGGAAAGGCAAGACAATGTGTATATTGTTATCTGTAAAAATTATGGAATTAACTGTAGATTATGTGGGTGTCCAGTGTCTTTTATTTATATTCTCGCTTTCTCTCTGATGATCAAATACTTCAAGATTACAAATAAATTTGTCAGCTAAACTTTAAAAAGTCTTTTGCTAAATTCACAGCAATATCAGTAAATAAAAAAGTCCTGAAACTAAAAGCTCTTAGAACTTGATGCCATGATTCAACGAAGGGTTGAAATATTCCCTTTCCATAGAGGAGCAAACCCATTGATGTGCAAATGCTTTGAAACAAAAAAAAAAATGAGGACGTGGGAGGCTGGCAGTCCTTGGGAGACCTGAACAGGATTTTTCTGGCTTTGATCATATTTTTGATGGGTCACTGTTATTTTTCAGCATTTGTGGCAGAGGTGGTGGGCTGATAAAGCAACAGGAAATAGAGTCTGATGTCTGTGTGCCAGCAGAAAGTTGTGAACGTGAAACACAGAGTCAGATACTGAAATATTTTAAAGAGAAATCAGAAAGAAAAGGAAAAAATCGCTACGGGGAATCAGTTTAACCAAACATATGCATATATATATATATATATTTACACATAAATACATACCCAGATAAACACACACTCCACATGGCCGTGGTCACGCTGAAGGGCTGTGCTGAGCTCTCTGGTTTGAGGACCTGAGGACAAACACTTTTTAACACAAATGAGCTTTGAGGTTCTCACCTGCCTGAGAAGGAAATGCTCACTCAAAGGAGAAACTCCCTCTTTTCTCTTCAGGAGGACCCACTCTAAGAGTCATGGCAGGGATGGGAGAAACCGCAGGCAAAAATTTGCCTCTTTCAGTTCTGAGCTCCTGAATCTGAACCCAGAGCTGGGCTCGGCAGCTTCTCCTTCCTTCTCCAGAAGTGAGCAATAAAGAGACAACTGTTGCTGCCTGCCTGGAGTTACATCACAAGGACATTTCTTGCTGAAATTCATGGAGTAAATAGAAAGCGATGGGATTTAAAACAAGCAGGTTGCAGAAGTTCACCCAAGGAGAAAAGAAGAGATTGTCATTTCAAGGATTCTGTGTCTAGAAATGCCCTCACCAAATCTGGGCAGGTGCTTTGCATCAAAATATTTTGGCAGCTCAAGTATTCTTAATATTTTCATGTAGAAGACTAAAAAAATACTTTAAAATAATCTTATTTCCTAAAAATTAAGAAATAAGAACGGAAAGACAGAAATGCAGTTGATTTTAGGATAATTCTGTTGTTATAAACCCAGTCTAATAACTGCAAGTAACTGAACCTGTTTTATAGATATTTTTCTCATTGTTTCCCTCCCAGTAAATAACGGGTGCAGTTTTTCCTCTCCCCTTGGGAATTCCCAGGGGATGGCTGAATTTAAGAAAGGAAGAAATGCAGATCTCCCCCGTGGCTTTGTGCTTTGCTCTGAAAGGCAGAACTGGGCTGGGAGGTGCCGGTGCTTGTGCTGCTCTGAGCAGGGAGAGGAGCTCCCCGAGCGTCCTGAGCTCAAATTCAGGGATTGCATTTCAGCCTCTCCTTTCAGGGCCGAGGCTCAAGGATTCCATTAATATAAATGCTTTCTTCCTGTTAAAAAGAAAACCAATTTGGAAGAGGCAAATAAAACCAACGCTGTCCAACTGAATGACAGCTTGTAAAACCCGGGCAGAATTAGGAAGAGGAGGTTTGCACTGCTCAGTTTGCAGGTGGCTTTACAACCTCCACTGATTGCCACCAGTGCATGACATGGGAAGCAGGAAATTTTTTGTCTTCTCAATGAGGAAAATCTGCTGTATTAATATTTTTTTTTCCAACAGCATATTCACCTTTGTGCCTAAACTTGTGTTCCCTACAGAAATGTTTAGATTTTATGTCAAAGAGTAGAAGCAACTTATTTATTTCTTATTTGGATTTCGCATGTGAGGCCAGTGAAACCAAATCCCTCACGCCCAGGACACAGACACCTCCTCTCCTATCCAGTCAGATCCAGGGGAGGAGGTGACAAAAGGGGGCCAAGAGCTTGGGCACAGAGCGTGGGGACCTCTGGGGGTGTGGGCCAGGTGAAACCCCTGATCCACGGGGAGCAGGGAAGGTGGATGGGGACAGATCCTCCTCAGGTCCCCTCTGGTGGCTTCTCCCAGATGTATCAGAGCACCTGAGCAAAGATGTCCCTACTGCCCTCAGGTCCCACCTCAGGTCTCCCCCTGCCCAAATCATGATCCTTGGGAACAAGGCAGGAAAACCTCTGGATCCTTCTCCTGCAGCACAGGTAGAGCTGCTGGGTAGGAGAGGCAGAAATCCGGGACATTTGGACTCAGCAAATATTCCAGCAAAGACGCTGCCTGTTAACAGGAGACTTGTCTCACCCGCCGCCCGCAGTTCAGCCAAAAGCCAACTCCACACGTTTTTTTAGCACCCTGGTTCTTCTTCCACTGAGGTCTGAAGAGCATCATTGTCTCTCCAGGGGGGACAGAGCCCCTGGGCTGCCAGTATCTGGCTGGACTCAAGTCCTGCATCCCTCTCCCACCCAGGCCCCGGCCTCTCCCAGCGCCTCCGCAGAGCCTGGAAAAAGGCTCCGAGTCAGCTGGAGGCGAGTAAATCATTCCTGACAGCTACATCTCTACAGGGCAGTTAGAATTAATGTAACAATTTGGCGTTTAATGAAGCAACAACATGCTGGGCTGCAGAGAATAGCTGGGACCTGCTGCAGTCATCTTATCATCCCTGAGGGACCCAAACGGCAGCGACTCCGTCAGATGCCGACTTGTCAGGCTGAGCAAAGGGCTGGGTGGGGACAGCGAGGGACACGGAGTGGCCGGGAGCTGGGCCAGCGTCCGGCAGCTGAGCACGGCTCCAGGGACTGAGCTGAGCCTGGATCCACACCCGTGTGTCCCCAGCTCCAGGGATNGGGAGAGGAGCTCCCCGAGCGTCCTGAGCTCAAATTCAGGGATTGCATTTCAGCCTCTCCTTTCAGGGCCGAGGCTCAAGGATTCCATTAATATAAATGCTTTCTTCCTGTTAAAAAGAAAACCAATTTGGAAGAGGCAAATAAAACTAATGCTGTCCAACTGAATGACAGCTTGTAAAACCCGAGCAGAATTAGGAAGAGGAGGTTTGCACTGCTCAATTTGCAGGTGGCTTTACAACCTCCACTGATTTCCAGCAGTGCATGACGTGGGAGGCAGGAAATTTTTTGTCTTCTCAATGAGGAAAATCTGCTGTATTAGTATTTTTTTTTCCAACAGCATATTCACCTTTGTGCCTAAACTTGTGTTCCCTACAGAAATGTTTAGATTTTATGTCAAAGAGTAGAAGCAACTTATTTATTTCTTATTTGGATTTCGCATGTGAGGCCAGTGAAACCAAATCCCTCACGCCCAGGACACAGACACCTCCTCTCCTATCCAGTCAGATCCAGGGGAGGAGGTGACAAAAGGGGGCCAAGAGCTTGGGCACAGAGCGTGGGGACCTCTGGGGGTGTGGGCCAGGTGAAACCCCTGATCCACGGGGAGCAGGGAAGGTGGATGGGGACAGATCCTCCTCAGGTCCCCTCTGGTGGCTTCTCCCAGATGTATCAGAGCACCTGAGCAAAGATGTCCCTACTGCCCTCAGGTCCCACCTCAGGTCTCCCCCTGCCCAAATCATGATCCTTGGGAACAAGGCAGGAAAACCTCTGGATCCTTCTCCTGCAGCACAGGTAGAGCTGCTGGGTAGGAGAGGGAGAAATTCGGGACATTTGGACTCAGCAAATATTCCAGCAAAGACGCTGCCTGTTAACAGGAGACTTGTCTCACCCGCCGCCCGCAGTTCAGCCAAAAGCCAACTCCACACGTTTTTTTAGCACCCTGGTTCTTCTTCCACTGAGGTCTGAAGAGCATCATTGTCTCTCCAGGGGGGACAGAGCCCCTGGGCTGCCAGTATCTGGCTGGACTCAAGTCCTGCATCCCTCTCCCACCCAGGCCCCGGCCTCTCCCAGCGCCTCCGCAGAGCCTGGAAAAAGGCTCCGAGTCAGCTGGAGGCGAGTAAATCATTCCTGACAGCTACATCTCTACAGGGCAGTTAGAATTAATGTAACAATTTGGCGTTTAATGAAGCAACAACATGCTGGGCTGCAGAGAATAGCTGGGACCTGCTGCAGTCATCTTATCATCCCTGAGGGACCCAAACGGCAGCGACTCCGTCAGATGCCGACTTGTCAGGCTGAGCAAAGGGCTGGGTGGGGACAGCGAGGGACACGGAGTGGCCGGGAGCTGGGCCAGCGTCCGGCAGCTGAGCACAGCTCCAGGGACCGAGCTGAGCCTGGACACGCACCCGTGTGTNTTAAAAAAAATCACACAGCGCTTTTTTTTTTTTTTTTTGCTTGCTTGCTTTTAAATGAAAGCACAGCACAAAACAACATCCCCTCGATTCCCAACCCATCCGTGCTGGAGCTCCTCTCTGGGGCTGGCTGGCGTGTGTGTGGCCATAAACCTCCCCACGTTTTGTTGTGAAGCCTCACGGTCGCCGGCTTTAAGGGCTTGACAGGTTTATAAAGTGCTGAGTGTCCCCCAGGGACGGCGGCACTGTTTGCAGGGAAGATGAAGCGTGCCATATCCAGCTGGTCTAACAAGGCAGCGGGAAATCTAAATTAATTCAGGAATCACTTCTGTTTTGCCGAGGGAGGATGTTGTTCTCAATCTGTGGAAACGGCCCATTGGAACAGTCATTACCAGCAGGGATGGGGTGCGAGGCCAGGCTCCCCTCGCCCGTGCTGGGGTAAAACAGGGGCAGGGAACAGAAGTGAGAAGCACAGGAGGGAAAGGAAGTGCAGGGACAGAGCCTCCCTTCCACAGACACCCACCGGGGCTGGCAGGGTTTGGGGGGGAAGGTTGATTTCCACTTGAAACAGATGATTTCCTCAAACCTGCCTGGGGAGAGGGATGGGTCGCATCAAGGCCCGCCCGGGCTCTGCAGGTGAGGCCACAGGGGAGTTATTTGATGGCTCCTGGCTCCCTCACCCAGGGCTGTGTCCTTGCTGATTCCTCACTTCCCTCAACCACCATGGGGTCACTCTCTATTGACCATGTGGCACCTGGGATTGAGCCTTCCCTCTGGACTGAAGGTCAGTTGTGCTGGTTGTGTTGGGGAGAGGTTGTTGCAAACCCGTGGGGTGTGGGGTTGATTTCATCTCAGGACACGGTGCTGGCTGTTTCCCCAGGATCTGTCCTGGCATTTGTGTGGGCCATAAATGAAGCAGATAGAGGCTGGTTCCCAACATGTGATTCTTTTCCCAAATGGAAAAAAACAAACCAAAAAACCCCAAACTCAGATGGTCTCATCTTGCTGTGTAATGAGTCTTTACTTTAACACAGCCAGGTTTGAGATGCTGGACTTGTTTGCTGGTTCCTTTTTCTGAGGCCACACAACACTGAGCTGTGGCTGTTTTTCCCTCTGTATGCTGCAGGCTGGGTTAGGATTTGTTGGGCTTTGTTTTGTTTTCTCAAATGTGAATTATAATTTGAAAAGAGTTATAATATTGTCTGGAGACTGGATGCTGAAATTCCTGCTCTCCTGTTCCTGGAGGGAACCCTGCTCTGGCTCTGCTGCTGCCTCATCTCTGGGGACCTCTGTGCTGGGGACAGGAGAGTCCTGACACACAGAACAAGCCAAGCTGTGTCTGTGAGTGCAGAAGAGGAGGGCTGGTGTTTTCTTGGGGCTGAGCACTGGGAATCACCTCACCAGAACCATCCCTGGGTGCAGTGGGATGAAGGTCCCACAGCCCAGGTGGTGTCTTGATGGAGCAAAGCAAGGCTGTGCGTGCTGGGCAGAGCCAGGGTGGCAGAAGGCAGCAGTGTTAAAGAGAAATGGGTTTGAGCTGTGCTTTTTGGAAAGTGCAGTTGAACATCCCGTGTTGTCCTCGGTGCCCCGTTTGTGTCAGTCAGGGCACAGCCCCTCGGGCCCCTCTCCAGCAGCACCTGCTCCAATGGCTCTGACCAACCCAAACCAGAGCCACGGGGAGCCTTTAGTAAATGAGGGAGGATTTGGGCAGCAGAGCTCTGCATTTGGGAGTTGGGCTCCAGTTGTTGAGTGTATCACACTGAATTGGCTTCATAGGATGTGGTTCTTTTATGAGAGTGTTTGAGAAGGAGCAGAGCCAGGTCCTGCCTGTTCCTTGCCACCAGCAGTACTTAGCACAGCCTTTTCATTTTCATTTCCTGGACATTCCCTCCTCGCTGTGGCCTGTTCCTGACAGGAGGCTGCCATGAACTTCAAAATTAATTTTCCTGGACTATCCTAATCATTCTAGTTGAACATTCCCTTGTTATTCCTTTATTGGGATTTGGCTCTGGGGGGTAAGGGTGTTTTGATGAACCTGCTTAATGGGGTAAAATTAAAACTTATTCCGGTTTTAATTTGTACTAATCATACACTCAGAAATAAAGAATTGGTCCCCCAAGTGTTTTTCTGGACTGGAGGACCAGGTTCATTTATTTGCAGGGATTAATAAGCTGCATGCTAATTGTGGGATGCTGATATTTGCCACTCCACAGCACCAGGGCAGCACAACCACCCTGAGCCAGGCTGCAGCCCAGCTCCATTGAAACACAGATTTGTGCAGGTTTTTATCACTAGATTTGCCAACAGAAAAATCATTATGTTCCAAAATAAATTCCCTTGTGTTAGTTGAAGCATCTCATTAACTTAGATGAGCACTAATTGACGTGCTTTGATCAGGTGGGATACTTCTGTCCCATTTCAGTACGAGGGCTGTGTCCTGAGTGTGAGTTGAAGTGTTTGGACCAAACACAGGGATGCAGCGAGTCCTGAGCCACCCCTCAGTGACAGTGTTTGCAGGAGCTGTCACCAAAATAACATTGAAGCAGCTCAGACGTTTGCAGTCTGCCCATGACGTGCAGCCACAGGACGTGTCCCTGTGCCCTGGCACCTGTCCTGGTCCCTTGCATGACCCCGGAGCCCAGGTGAGCCTGTGTCACCCCTCTGGGCACCGTGCTGCTGCAATACGATCACTTGGTGGCTCTGGGGGTTGACACATTACTTGTCATTAATATTGGAACAGGCCAAGCAGGGCTCGAGTTGCAGTGTGGGGAGCCTTGGTACAGCTGTGCCCAGCGGGCTGCAGGGACAGGGCTGGGATGCCAGGGCTGGAATGGGCAGCAGGACTATCAAGGAAGGCTGCTGAAGGCTGATGAGTCAGGGCTGAGTCTGGCCCCACCACCCCTGGCTTGCTGTGTCTGTGGGGACAGAAGTCACTCGGGAGCCACCTCCTGCTTCCACTACGGCAGATGTTTTGTTTTCTAAAGACCCAAATGCTCAACGGAGGATGCAGCAAGGGAAAACCAAAGTTCTCTTTATTTTTTTTAAGCCTACCCCTGCTCCTGCTGGGGATTATTGCAGGGACGGTGCCAAACTTTAGCCTAGCAGTGGGATGGCTTGGTAGGGTAATAATCTCTGCAGCAGCACTTTTTGGTGTGTTGTGTTTGTTGGGGACAGTGTGAGCACAGCACAACGCAGCCTCTGCCAGGGAGGTGCTCGGGGGATGCTCCATTACAGACCAGAAAGAAAAACCAAGACTTACCTCAGGTATTTCTGTGCTGTCACAGCCCAGCCTGCAGCCTGAGGGTGATCACGAGCCAAATTCATCTTGGAAGAGCAGAGTTGAAGGCGCATGTGCTAGAGGCAGGGAGACACTGGTGGTTAAACCCCTCTTAGGTTTTGGGGAGCTGTGGCACCTCCCACAGCTCAGGCAGCTCGCTCTGGAGTCGCCTCTCCTCTATTAATTAAAGCTGGTTGGTGTGAAGAGGAATCAAGGCAGGGCTCTCGATGCAGTTCCACTTCCCACAGATGTTACTGTGTATCCATTACGGTCGGTGAAAGCCTTGTCAACATTTTTCCGGGGAAGAATGAAAATGTAAATAACTTTAAAATGATTCAATGTCACTGTGGTATGGGGAAAGGTCATGCTGCTGGAGACCATTTATCTTTTTGCCGATTTAAAGAGCTTTTTTCCTATTACATTTTTTGAAATTAATGTTTTTAAACATTACCCAAAGTAATGTTAACAATTATGGGGTTTATGGGATTGATCGTTATGCAGGCTGGGATTTAAATTGGAAAAGATTTGTTTTAGGTAGTTGTTGCTGAGGGATTTTAACAGACTTTTTGATTTATGGCTTATGAAAATGTTTGTGTGATTTAATGGAAATACAAACTGGGATCCTGAATTCCTGTGTAAATATGGGGGTAGGATATTCTTTGGGAGTGGGTTTGGGGTTATGGAAGTAGAGCTCATGTGCATGTAAATGTTAAAATATACAAACCTGAGGTGAGCCTGGAGTGATGGGGCCTTATTTGTGAATTAGGGGTTGGAGGAAAGACAGGTTGAAGTCTTTGCTTCCCCTTGTCCCTGGGTAGTGCTGCTCCTCACTGCTGGGAGAACATCTGGAACTCTGTGCTCTGTGGAAAAAAAGAAGCCCTTTAAGACCATCAAGCCCAACCATTAACCCAGCACTGCCAGGTCCACCACTAAACCATTCCCCAAGCACCACATCTCCATGGTTTTCTTGGGAAGATGGGTGTAAATGTGCTTTTTGCATCTGTTCCACTGAAGGTGACAGTGCCAGGCTGTTGGGCAGGTGGGACACGGCTCCTGCCCGTGTGACAGGGTGAGCCAAGACCCCCTTGCTCTCCTGGGTGCTCCAACCATCCTGGAGTTCATCTCTCCTCGAGTCACTGCAGACTGTGAAAACAGGTGACACTTGATAGGCCCCGAGCTCCTCTACACAGGAAGAATTTCAGCAGCCCTGACCCCTGCTTTGGGGAAGGAAGGGGGGAAATAGCTCTGCTCCAGCAGAACTCTTGGCCTGCTGAGACGTAGCCACGTTTTTCACCTCTGTTGCCCCTGCTACAGCAAGTGTGAGGCAGCGGGGATGCCACAGCTGGTGCTTTGCATGTAATTTTCACCCTCTTGTTAATGACCTTGCAGGGATTAGCATGGCCTTCTCCATATGCCAGTAGATTATGTCTGTTGGCAGCTGCTGCTGCTGGAGCAAAATGGGATAGTTTTCATTAGGAGTGCTTGACATTAGGTTGCCCTGGGTGTCGTCAATCCTAAACTGTCAGTGCCTGTGAATAAAGCAGTGTACAGATGTGATTTATTAGATGTGCTGCTGCTTTGCTGCAAATGTGGCATTTTCAAGTCGGCAAGGTCTGGCAGAAGTGTGAAAGGGACCTTCCTGGTGTTCCCTGCTCACCCTTCCACCCACGGGCTCTGTGGGGCTGTCCAGCAGCACGGGATGGAAAATCTGCCCTGAAGTGACTGAGTGACATGAGAACTTGGATGAAATCCCCCCCTGTGCTGCTCAGTGTAGCTACTTGCTTGTAAATACAAGTGAGTTTGTGTTTATTGGAAGGAATCTGTGAATTTTTCGGAATTTAACTTGCAAGTGTGTTTTGAAAGAGCATTTCTATCCAGCTTGAATGAGGGGTGGGGGGGAACAAACTCTTCCTCAGTGTTGGAACATGGATTGGCCTTGAAATGACCTTATTTTGATGATTAAAAAAATATTTAGATTTACTACAGAGACCTCTTCCTCCCTAAATCAAGCAGTGAAGAGGAAAATAATCTTTTAGTATCACCTTATTCCTATACCTGAATCAGGGTCATGCCCTGAATTATTTTTGCAGGCTGAGGAGGACACAGCTCAGTCTTGGGGACACAATTTGCAGGGTGCAGGGCAGGAGGGGGTGAGATCCTCACCCAGCTGCCAGGGAGGGATGTTACAGAGGCTTCCCTGGGAGGAACCAGGCTCCCTGTGTTCTGCAAGGTTATTAATCCTCTGTTTATCCTGTTTTAAAATAAGCAGTTTAAAGGAGGCTGTCAAGATGATAGGCCACAAATCCATGCCATTCGTTTGATTTGCAGCAGCAGAGCTAAACCTTCATGTGTCCCTCCCTGAGCAGAGGGGGGTTGTGCTCCCCAGGATTCAGGAATATCCCAGCCCACCTTGGCTGGAGGGACCCCTCCTCAGGCCAGAATGCTCATTTGGAAAGGCCAAACTCTGTTCCTGGGAGCATCCAGAGAGCTGTTCCACAGAATTCAGGGGTGTTCTTTAGGGCTGTGCCCACCTGACAGACCCATCCATCACTGATTTATTGAACAGCAGACTTGGGGAAGGCACCAGCTGCTGGGGGGGAGTCCCAAAGCTCCTCACTCTGCTTGGCTTTGTGCCCACTCAAGAACAGGTCACCACAGGTTCTGGGCAGAACAGCTTCACTTTTGCAGTCTAACTGCTTAAAGGCTCTTTTCTCAAGTTCTGTAACCCCCAATTCACTGTTATCATCCATGGGTAATTATTTAATCAGCAATAGTTCTACTATATCTAAATTAATAGCAAATGGGAGAGATTTGGTTTAAAAGTGATGTGAAGTGAATTTTGCTTATTGCAATACAAAATCTTGAGGCAGAGCTGGAGCAGGCCAGATGTCCAAGAGGCACTAAGAAAAAAAAGGAAAACTGAGGAAAACCCTCAAATTTGGATCAAGCTGGTTTATTAGCACATTGTAGTGTGAGAACATCCTACACGAACATCACCTGCGGGCAAATCTGCTGCTGCTCTCAGGGGGTGAGATTTGGGCAGCTCTGTATGGGCTGGGTGCTGGGGGGGCTGTTTTGTGCCCAGATCCCTGGGGACAGCAGGGTGGGGGCTGCAGGTGCCTGGGGAACAACTTGCTCTGAGCCTCTGAGAGATTTCCCAGTCGGAAGAAGACACTGAGGAGTGGTGAAAGGGTGTGGGCAGGGGATGATGAATGAGGGAGGAGGAAAAAAAAGAAGTGAGAATGGAGAATGTGAAAAGAAATGCTTGAACTCTGACTGTGGCAGTGTTGCACCCCAGATGGGTTTGACTTCTGTCTTCAGCAGCAGGAATAAAACATTTCCCTGGACAATTAGAGGCAGGATCACACAGCTATTCCTGTCTCTGGAAAAATAATCCAGGTTAGTTAGCAGTGGTGGTTCTAGAATGCCCAGGAGGTAATTAGAACACTCTCTCATATGTAAACTAAGCTCCAATCCTAAATCAACACAGGAAAAAAGTAATAATCATGTTCTCTTGCCACATGTTACAGCAGCAGGTATTTGCAATGTAGAACGTAATAGGAAAGTCTCATTGGTTTATCTCCTCCACTTTCATTCTGTTCTCATCAGAGAAAAGCTCCCTCCAAAGTTTAGCTAGTTATTTAGATTACTGGTGTTTCCACTAAGATTTACATTGTCTTGCTATCAGAAGCCTAAATACAGAAAGAATTGACATGAAAGCAGCTTTAACACCTTGGTTGTCAACACCTATTAACTATGATGTGATTTTGGCATCATTAAAGTTCTGAACGCCAGGACCACACAACATCAGCCTGGAGGAAGCAGCATCCTTGCTCCAGCGTTCAGGGATGATGCTCCAAAACCCTTCTGTTCCCACAACCTGGCACATGACACTCCCATACTGCAATTTCAGAGGCACACAGTCCCTGCAGCTGGGTTTGTCAGGAGTGAAAACTGCTCGGTAGAATGTTTGGGTGGGGAGAAAAGGCAACTCCCCCATCCTAGAGACTCTCCCTGGGGCAGAGAGTTAAAGCCAATCCCAGGGTGTCCTGACAGCAGGAAGACCTGGCTTGTGTGGTCTCACAGAGAGTGATACTTTGGTTAGCAGGTGCAAAGGTCCCAGTTTCAGGGGCTAAAATAACCAGTTAGTCCTGGTTTCAGGGACTAAAATAACTGTAATAACTCTGGATTAATCTTACCCATGCCTTGGTTTGTGACCATCCCTGGGTAGATTGTCACGAGCAGAACCAGAGGGTTAAAGCTGCTTTCCAAACCACCCAGGGACCACTGAGTTACCAGGATGCTCCTGATTCTTGACTAGATTTTTTTAATGAAGTGTAAGTCTGTAACCAGAAGACACTAAAAAGCAATTGCATTAAATCAAGAACTACATTTGACTTTATGGATTGTTTATGGGATCTTTCTTTTATTAATTCTTTATCCTTTAATATTATAAAGGATTTGTGTCTCCAATAAATAATGTAAAGTTACATTACATCCTCTTTGGCTTAAAATTTTAATATTCCTATTGCCTATGTCCATAAAGAAATTGTGTTTGAGGTCATTGCATATGTATAGCTGCAGCCATAACCCTAATGGAATTACTATTCAAGCAGAGCTGAGATTAGTATGAATGCCAAGAAACTACCCGGCTGTCAGGGGAAAAGGTAAAAGTTCAGAGTTCAGCTTGCATCCAAATTATTTATCTCCCTAATAACTTAATAGATTGAATATATTACTTGTCAGTGACCTTGATGTACAACAATAAAGACCCCTCGGTAGTGTCAGAAAATATATGAGACTACAATAAGTAGTACTTATGTAGTGGAATAAAAACATATTCTTTATGATAATGAAGTCTCTTCCCCCAAGGACACTGCAAGGACATGAAACCACGTAAATATAAACACCAGCTTGTGTTTGATTATAGCCAGGCAGTGACTTCTGTCCTAAAATCAGCCCCAAGGGCTGCTGGTGGAGGGAGCTGCACCCTGCAGGTGCCCCGATGGTGCCACCAGCCCCTCCACACATGGCAAGGGATGGTTTGTGCCCTTTGCTGCTTGCCCAGAGTTACATCCCCCACCCCATCTCACAGCCACTTTCTGCAGAGAAGAGTCCCCTGCTTTTTCAGACTTCCTGCCACTTGTAATTATTTCCCCTCTGGAGCTCCCAAGCGTTTAAAAGAATAATTTAAACTAGAGTTTAGGATCAAAAGTAATACTGCAAATAGGGCTGTTGTAAACATGCCTAAAAATAGGGAGGTAATTTCCCTGAGTGCCGTGGTGTCTGGAGCAGTGCAGCGCAGTGTCTCTATTTCTCTCTGTTTCTATGTCTATTTTTCAAGGCTTCGCACTCTCTAAAGGGGAAAACAATAAGCCCTCGAAGGATATTGTTCTTTAATAAGGCTTATGATTATGGATTTTTTTTTCTTCCTCAGCCAGCAGAGAATTACCATTAATGTACTCAAATGGAATGAGTCTCTTCTCTTTAATAGGTCATTTTAATCATATATTTAAAGTTTCACTTGGAGATAGAAGGGGAGAGGGGACACAGGAAGAAAAGGAATTTATTTGATCTGTTTGATGTTTTTCAATTAATCCTCCTGGTGTTTCCACCTGAGATGTCTGTGCCGAGTTGAGCAGTGGTTGTGCAGCTGGTTTTGATCCGTGCCAGGAGCTGTCCCCTCACCTCCCGGGATACTTGGGGTGTGGGCTGTGTGGGACCTTGAAGCGGTCCCATGTCCAACAGGAACATCATGGAAAACAATTCTGCATCCTGTCTCTGCTGCAAATCCTCCTTTCTTCCTCCACCAGCTCCATGCTGGGCTGAGCCTTCAGCCCCATCCCCAAAATTACAGGACCCAGCCCCGCAGGCTTGTCCCTGCTCCCAAAAATCCCACTGGGGCTGGCATCTCTGTGGCTGGGCTCCCGCTCCCCCAGCAGCCTCACGTTTTTGATTGTATTTATGGCCACTTAATCTGTGCTAGCAGCCAGGATCAAATACATCTCCAGGTATTGATCAGCTTTAGGCTGATAGAAGTTCAAGCTCACGAGGTCTTGGTCTTTGACCCTCAAATAGGATATGAATCTCAATCCAATAGACTGATATTCACACGCAGTCGCTGCCCAGGGTTGCAGGCTGCAAGGGAAAAATCAATGAAGAGTGCTAATGATTCACAATTTATAGAGCAGCTGCCATTTTAATATTAGAATAAATGTTATATTGCAAAGGGATGGGAACATAGGTGGTGGCATGGAAGATATTTCTTTGGAGCCTTTTCTGTGAGGAAATGATGTGCACAGGATTTTATGAAGTGTAATTTATTGGCCTCATTTAGACTTATAATTTAAAACTCCTTATGAAAAAGGTATTTAACTAGAGTGGATTGGGTAAGGGAAGAGCAAGGGCACTGCTGGCTGGCTTAGAGTGCTCCAAGCTTGTGCTGGTGGGGAAGAGGAACCAATATCCTGGTACATGAGATTGGATGTAAGAATTCCCCTTCTGCTTAAACATCCCTGCAGCATCTGGCGGCAAAGAGCCCCCTTTCTCTGTCCTGGCTCTTGAGAGCACACTCGTAAATGAAAATATGCCTTGAACATGCTGATGAGGTGTATGGAGCACATTAAGATTAGAAAATGGATCACGTCAGAGTGGAATGGCAGGGCAGAAATTCTGCTGAATGAGGGTCTGAGGGCTGGAGGGTTACTGGGGGCAAAGAGAAGGGGTGGGCTGGAAGGCAGATTTCAAACCACAGGAACATAGGAGCTCTCTATCCAGATCACACAGGGTTTGTTGTATTCCCAAATAATTTGGGGGGTTTTGCAATGAATTATGGTTTCCTTTGAGACTTCTTTACAGTAGCTCATGGGAGCAAACTGGCAGAAAGGCAGGAATTAAAGGGATATTGGAAAAAATGGAAGGTACTGTGCCCTCTTGCCTTTTCCTGGGGATGGGAGCTGGGAGAGAGCAAGCAGGAGGGAATTAAGTGTCCTTGGCTGCTTCAGCTCCCAGGGTGACCCAACAGCTGTAGGTGCAGTAAGTCTTCACCTGTAAGTCCAGTTCACAGGACACTATTTCAGTGTGTAATAATGTCTTTCACTGCATGGATGCAAATGGTAAAAGGATTTTCAGCACAAAGGACCCAGGCTCTTTAGAACAGACAAGGAAAGATGGAAATCCTACATCAAACTCACAATTTATGGCGTCTGTTTTGGCCATCTCTGTATTTATTTTTTTATAGAAGTGAAAAGAACTTAAATAATTCATCTGCCTGAGAGCTCATAACTCTCTGGCCTGTGTAGAATATCTTTCATATATCTCCTAAGCTGGAGCCTATTGACAAACTGTATGAAAAATAACAGTCCTTTCACTTGCAAAAGCAAAATCCAATTTATTGATTGTGATAGCCTAAATAATGGCATTTCTATGGACCAAAGGTGTTGCCCAAACAGGTTAGAGTTTACTTAACTCAGGGCATGAGATGTCCCCTGCATACCATCATAAACCCAGAATCTACCTGAGGCTTTTCCTTCCTTGGTTGTACAGCCACTGTGAGCAAAAACTGAACTTCTAATGAAATTAAACACGAGATCTCTGGGGCTGGGGGTGAGGGGAGGAGCAGACCCAGGGTATGAACACATTTTTATAGTTTGACAAGATACAGCAAAGGTTTATCCACCCAGCTGTTGGAGTAACCATTAGAACTTCTGGATTGACCCACAGGGGTTCCCAGCTCTCCTGCAGACAGACACAAACCTTAAAGTTTGCATCCAGGTCTGATCCCAGAACTAGCCCCAGTTCAGGGTGGGTTTGTTCCAAGATCCTGAATTTGCATTAAGTTTTGCTTTCTCCCCACCTTGACAGATTTCTGCTTTCCTTTATTGTTTTCTTTTCCTCATTCTTTGTCAGATTCTCTCTAATTAGGAAGCAAAGAGTTTGTTACAGCCTCATAAAATACTTAGAACCCTTCCCCACCAATTCTTCCTGTTGGAAAATGTTGTTCTTCAATTCTAGTCTTGCATACATTCTGTTATTTAATTCATAAATGTTGAAATAGGGGCCTAAGAGATCCCAACTGTGTCTTTTTACATAATGAAATTACAAGGAGTAATATGTTACTACCATCCATAAACTTATTGTGCACTTTACATAAAATTCAGATGGGGTGGCTCTGCATGCATGCAGATTTGATATTTTCAACTTTATTAAAGAAATGACTAGAGTGCTGGAAAGGCTGCTGTGCTGTACGGTCAATTCAGATCCTGGGGGCCATAAATCTGAGGGGCTGTGATTTGTTGTTCTTTGCTCACAATAAATTAAGGCTTTCTTGATGGAAAGGTTGGCTCCATTTGTTGCAGTTTAGGTCACAGTGTTTGGACAAAGATGTGCCGGGAAGGGAGTCTGTGCTGGGTCCAATGAGGCAGAGAGAATATCTTTATTTTACCTAGCTACTGACTCTGCAGCACAGGTTTTCAAGTCAGGATAACCAAGTGAGATGGTATTTGGCTGAGAGCTGATTGTATTTTCAAGGCTTTTGGCATGTTCTTGGAGCTTATTTTCCTGAGTGAAGCAGTGGAAAGCCAGGGCTGGCTGCAGGTGGGATTTGGGTGGCCCATCCAGCAGCTGTGTCCTCATTTCCTGGTCAGAAAGAGGGCACTGGAGCAGTTCTAAGGAAAGCAGAAAAAAGCAGGGCAGCACCATGTCCTGGGTAAGGCCAGCCCTGGGTGTAGTGCATGTGACCTGGTATGGCAGAGACACGTGGGTATTATACAACTAAAATAATGTAATTTTATCCCCATCTCTAGTAATAAATGTCCCAAATTGCTACTTAATGGTGTCTCCACTGGGTAAGGAATAGGATGATACACAGGGTCTGGAGAAGTAAAGAGTATTGCTGCTTCAACTGCGAAATCATAATATCATTTAAAAATCAATCATTTCAAAGTGCTTAAGTCTGTCATGTCTAGCATGAAGGATGATTTAGTTGATAGTTATAATTTTCCATTAAGAAAAAATAATCACTATTCCTAGGTTTTCTTTTCCTCATTGAGATTTAAACCTTCTTTTAGCCAGGAGGGGAAAAGGTTCTTGCCACTGAACAAAACAAAAGGCTGTTGGTTAGAAACAATCTCAAAGCAATGCTGGAATAACCAGGTACTCTGAAAACACCCCAGAGTAATGACTCTTCCCTGCCACAAGTTGGCTCATTGTATGTTCCTTCCCTAGCGCCAAATTTTGTAATTAATAAGGAAGATGAGCTGCAAAAATGCAAAGGGAATGCAGTTACCAAAGTGGAAGGTTTTGCTTTTAAAGGACAAAGAAATAATCCAGGGAGTAACTTCTCTTTTTTTCAAGCTGGCAGATTAACACTGGGAGAAGGTGGCACTGGGATAAATACAACATTCCCATCTTATGTCTCAAAACCAATCAAACACAAAATCCAGAATAACCATTGATAAATTGGCACTTCACCTTTTTCCTGGAGATGTCTTTGTTGGAAACAGAATTATTCCAATATCTATATACCTGTGTGAGATCTTAGAGCTGTTTCAGAATCCAGTAAACAGCTCAGGGATATTGGCATTAATTTTACCACACTAAAACATAAGGAGTTTAATATTTTTGGTCATATTATTGTAACACAAGATGGGTAGGTGTGGCATATTCCAAATCTGCTCTGAATAAATATTGGGGGAGGAAAATAAATTTTGTTCCAGAGAGAAGTATATTTCAAGTTTAATAATGAAGTGGTGAGGTCAGCCTGGAATTCCCTCTCCCAGAGAGGCAGTGCTGGTAATTGATGTTAATCTGTGCTAGATCCCATATCTGCTCCTTATCAGCATCTAAATTTTAATGCAGGAGAAGTTTGGCCTTGACGTTTTGGGGCAGTGCCTGGCTGGTCTGGGCACCCTGGGCCTGCTCAGGGTGCCCAGGGTAGGGGAGTGATCCCTGCTGAGGCTTACAAGGCTTTCCTGGTGCCATCAGTGCCAAAAATTCCCTGACTCAACCCTGTGCAAAGCTGAGCAGTGCCCAGCTGTGGTTGTGATGTTGTCTGTGACAAACCTGCTCCTCATTTCTGTGCTGGACGAATGCTTTACCCATTAATTGCCAGGTAGCAATTGCCTGGCAGGTGCTGGCTGAGGGAGCAAAACTTGCTGTTAACACCCCAGCAAGAATAGGGAGATTAAAACACAAAACCAGAGAAAAATGGGGAATCTGAGCAGGTACTTACGAAATGCATGTGAACTTGTGTCCCCAGCATGCAGGGAAAGCTGCTGTGACCTCTGCAGTCTGCACATTCCGCCAGTGCTGACACAAAGCACCTGATGGGCTCTCCCAAACACCAGCCTGAACTTGAGGGGAATTGCTTTTGCTGAACAGCGATTATAATTCCTGCTGTATATCCAGATTTTGACAAGTAAATCTCATATTTTAAACACAGGATTAAAAATTTTTATTACTACAGCGGGGATTAAGTAGTAAAGCCTCAGAACGTAAGTCTGTAAAGTAGGAAACAGGAAAATAAAGCGAAATCTATTTTTCAAAATAACTTGGGCTTAACCCTCTGGCCCCTGGTGCAGACCCAGATTGCCATGAGCACAGCCCTGTAATAATTATCCACTGGTCTCCTGTAACATTTCACAGGACAGGTAGGGGATATGGAATTTCTTCCTGTTGTTTTCCAAATCCCTCCATTTCCAGACTTGGCTGCACCATCGTGCTCAGAAATAACAGTGGCATTGAATAGCATCCGAATGAGAAACTCAACCCAGCCAGGTTCATTTGCTGCTTTGACTTGGCTGATTACAAAGTAGCTCATTTCCGTTCCTCCTTGCTTGTTTTTAAAGGAAAGTCTCTTTATTAAGAGTTTCATTGTAAAAGTGCAGTAAATAAAACAACTTCTCAGCTGACAAGCTTTCAAGGCTTTGGGTGAAACCCTGACCAAGACAAGCCAGTAGAAGTCTGGCCCTTATCCTCAGTGAACCTGGGATTTTACCCAAAATGCTTAATTTTGAACCTGCTCCCAAAAGGGGGATCTTGGAATAAAGCAGAAGATAGGGAGCTTCCTCAAAAACCTCCCTTTCCTAAAACAATGGATAATAATATTCCTGTACCTGCCGGGGGGGGGAAGTTTAATCCATCTGTGGCTAGCAGGGGATTTGAAATCCTCAGCTGAAAGTTGCTACAGAAGTAGAAATAATGATTCTTCCAGGACGCAGAAATTTAGAGGCTGCCACCTTACACCTCCAGCTTCAGAAAGTGAACTCACAAAAGGCACTGATGTTAGATTTTCCCCAAATATTCCCATTCAGAACAACCAAATGCACTCTAAGAGAACAGTGAACTTTACTGCAGGGCAAACTGTAGCTGAAACTGGTACCAGTAGTAGCCATCTAATGGAAAAAACATTCTATTTTTGGATGAATAAAAATGCTGTTGACATTTCCCTATGTCTTTTTTCTTGCTGAGTTCACACAGTTGATGAATTGCATTTTCCACAGCAGCGTTGGGGATCAGCAGTGGCTGGGCTTAGGATCGCTGGAGAATTTGGATTTGGTGTTGTGGGATATTTTGCAAAACTGCCAAACCAACAGCTTCTGCTGTGCCCAGGATTCAGCTATTTCTACCAGTATTGCTTTTCTGAACAACTAATGAACTCCTAGTATCCAATTAGCTGTTCCTCTGGATACAGTTTAGGAACAGAATAAAAATCACACGCACAATCCAAATTCTTCTGAATATGAAATTTTTACTTCCGGTTCTTCCACATAGGGAAAATTCTGCCAATTTTTTAATGGTTTTCCACATGAGTGTTTCCATGTCTTCAGCAAGAACCTATGAGCTTTGGACTTCTTTTTAGAATTAAAAGTGAAATAGTTGATAAACACAAGCCTTCAGATGTTCCCCCTGCTTTGCTAAGAGGCTAAATCTATCTAATCACAAGTTAATTACCAGCAATTTTCACACTACCAAAACATTCTTAGAAAACAAATCAATGTGTAATATATGATTTATATGTGTCCAATAATTAAAACACGAATGCTCAGCACTCACCAGCTTTTACCACACTGGAACTGTCAGAAGACGCTGTTTCATTCTAGCAGTATCAGGTTTTATTTTACCTCCTGATTCTTGCACAAGGAGATAAAAATCGTTGAATGTACAATTATTTAAACTCTTTCTATGCTAGGAGTGATAACTCTGCATTCATTTATTATGCCAGCCACTGTCATTTTGCTTCCTGGCACTCTCAGCCACATTCCTGATTCTCCAGGCAAGGAACACACAGAGGTTTGGCTACACCGAGTACAGAGGGAGCTGCAGGCAGGAGTGGAGGTCATCCTGGGGCCAGAGAAATTTCAAGTTTTTCTTTCCATGTAATTTTAGCTGCCTTTTGATATGGTTCTTAATTAACCAGTAAACCTGCCTTTTCATTTCCAGTGAAAGGCATTGACTGTGCATTCTGACTTGGCTTCTAATCTATTTTCCCTTCGCTGTAATCAGTACGAAGATGCCACAGAGCTACAAGTGCCATTAAAAAGATCTTTTCTTTATCCCATATGATTAATTTGCTTCTCTATCTCCTTTCCAATATATAACCAGTGCAACAAAACAGTCTAGAAGGCTGCCTGGCAGGCAAGGTGGACTGGGTTTTTTGGGTAGTACTGATCATCCTTGCTTGAAGCAGAGCTGGAGACAAGTCCTGGAGTTGGGAAAAACTCTGATTGCCCTCCAGGAGGGGCTACCTTGCAGTGTCAGAGCCCCTTAGTGTGTGCTGCAGCTCCTGTGATAACTTTCAGAGCTTCCATTACTTGGAGGAGCTCTGCAGTTCCAGGGAGAGGGGTTTCACATATGTGCACACATGGCTGTGGGAATGCAGGATTTGCTCTGCTCTGTCAAGCTATTGACTCATCCTTTCTGGAATCCTGCACTTGTTTCAGAAACTGGAAGTCATTATCAGTTTGTGCCAACGTCCCGGGAAAAGGCATGTGGGTGAGCGGAAAGAGAAGATGTAAAGCCTAAAGTAATTCTTCAATATAAAGGATTTAGCTTTGTTTGCAATTCATTTTACCAGGCATAGCAATCATAACCAAGAATCTGAAATCCAGAGGTGGTTGTGGATGCTATTGCTGGAACTGAAGCTCAGGTGAGTTGGAATTTAAAAGATATTGGAAAAACTTTCAATTCAGACATCTTCAGGGGATACCTGGGTTGTGCTCACTGTGGGGACACAGCCCTTCAGAACACAAGGTGGGGCTGAATCGAGCTGTTCAACAGGTTGACTACACAGTGCCTCTGTTGTCAACTCTAAAGTTCTTTGTGATAAATAATAGATAAATACTGGAGGATAATGTTGCTCCGCTGTCGTAAATTGCACAGAGCTTTTATCATGATGCAGATTGTGTTGTTGGGCTGTTGGGTAAAAGCGGAGAATTTTGGCACAACAGAAGGAAAGAACAAAAGATGACAGAAAAGGCAAATGAAGGTTACAGTTTTTGTTAATTAATTTCCTCCCCAGGCCTTTACTTTCACTCCTGCCAGCAATCCCATTCCTGCTTTGTCCATAAAGCCCCATAGTCACAGGTGACTGATCCTGGGGGAGTTTGTGTTACATTTAAGATAAACATAATGCCACAGGTAAAGCCAGAGGTAACGAGTTTGGAACCACTCCCAGAGCAGCTGGGTAAGGGAAGACTGGGAGAATTGGGGTTGTTCAGCCTGGAGAAGAGAAGGCTTGGAGTGAGCATATTCTGACTTTCCACTACATGAAAGGAGCCTACAAGAAAGATGGAGAGAGATTATTTTATTATTGTCTGGAGTGATGGGACAAGGGGGAATGGCTTCAAACTGAGAGTAGGCTTCTGTTGCAGTCCAGTGCAGCTTCTGAAGACAGCTTTGGCCAATGGAGGAATCAGGGACACGGTTTTTTATGAGTGTTCATTTGATCTTTATTTCTCCTCCAGCCTCCCTGTTGGGAATCAGGCACATCCACAGGCTTCGAGTGGATATTAGGAAGAAAAAATTCTCTGTGAGGGTGGTGAGGCCCTGGCACAGGTTTCCCAGAGAACTTGTGGCTGCCCCATCCCTGAAAGCGTCCCAGACCAGGTCGGAAGCTGTCCCTTCCAGTGGCAGAGAATGGAACTAGATGAGCTTTAAGGTCCTCCCAACCCGAACCATTCCGTGACTCTGCGATCACCCCAGCACCACCACCATGATCACAGCTATCTGATGTCCCCAGGTGCCATATCCA
>VYXC01001037.1:89667-105695 GCA_013397175.1 Platysteira castanea
TGCATGAAACTAAAGGAAATCAAAAGCAAATTATTTTCCAGATTATAGCCCTCCAGAGCTGCTGAGATATTGCCCATTTTTCACAGCAGACAAAAACATTTTCCTGGGGATCAATTTAGCTTCCAGAAGTCGGCTCCTTTCAACCCATAATCCATCATATTTCCCCATTTGCAATCTCTCCGTGTCTGAGTGTTTTAAGTTTCCTATGAATTATTTTATAAAGAGTATAAAGAGGCCTTTTTTCCTGCTGAAATGAGGGAGTTGCCTTTCTGCCCTATCAGGTCAGATACCATTAGACTGTTGTACAAGGGGGCCCTGCCATCCATACCTCCATATTGGCAACCACCTTAGTAGGCTCATCTGTCAAAGAGATCCAGTAATCAATCACTGCAGTGATCAATATGCAGCTTATGCATTCATCATTCCTTTGAGGAGACTATTAGGATGAAGTTGTCAGTGAAACAGGAACAAAGGGAGAAATATACTGAGATGGCTGAGAGGTGGGAATGTGTGTTGGGGCAAGAAAGAGGAGCTTAAAAGGAGGAAATACAGCTCTGCTGAAAGAGGGAGAGAATTTTGCACCTTGAGGGAAGGAGAAGTTTGTGACAGATTTATCTGGGTGCCCAGGAATGTGGTGCAGAAGGTGACTCATCTTTCAAGAGGCAGAGTGGTGTAAAAATTTCCAGATCTCTTGATTGGTGTGTCACTATGATTTGTGGGCTGCTCTGCCAAGGTAAAACAGGTACCATGAGCTGGGCACAAGCAAGGCAAGGAGGAAGAGGCAGGAAAGCTTGCGAATGAATCCATGAGAAGCACATTGGGGCAGGGAGAGGACTATTTATTTATTGCTCAGAACTCATGCCTTTATTCCGTTTAATCTGAGCCCAGGAATTATTGCAAACATTGATGATCACTTCTGCCTTGAAAAACACACCAGGGTCCCTCCAGGTCTCAGCAGCACAGACACTTGGAGGCATTTCTGATGAGCATAAGCTCCCTGCCTGGGGCACTCTGGCCACAGACCCCCCCCAAAGCCCCCACTAAATCTGCCTCAGAGACAGGACTACATTTCCACATCTCCTTTTCCAAAGGTAAAGGAGTCGGGCTGGCACCCAAGTCTCACACCAGGTCCCCTGGAGTCGAGGGAAAGGGTTAATTCAGTTGGACCTTGGGACTTTTCAGGCTCACTTACAATTATTCCCTTATCTGATGCAGAGCCATTATTTAGCCACTGTAATAATTTGCATTAATTGGATGTAATGCATAACAAATTTATGAGACTGGGGCTAGGCTCAGCTTTTGCATGAAACTCATCTTTGTGATGTGCTGACCAAGCACAGCAGGCTGGGATCTGCCAGTCAGAGGAGAAGTGGTGCTGGCCCACATTGCCCAGGGACAGGAGGGGATGTGCTCAGCCCCGGCCGGATGCTGCTGAAAACCCTTCAGCTGTGATTGCTGTGGGGCTCTTAGAACCAGCATCAATTTTGGGTATATCTCTCCAGCAAACAGCTCCCACCCTTTGGAGAGAGGGATGCAGTTGTGTTTGCCATGAATTGTCTCTTGTCTGGTTCCAAACTGAACTGCAAGAGGAAGAAACCTGGATGTTTCCTCAGCTGAGTGTCTGAGCCAAGCCATGGGTCTGTCAGCCACACAACTGGAGGCAAGTGGTGACTGGGAGGCTCTGACCAGAGGTCAGAGAGGATTTGGAAACAAAGAGGAAAGGGAAAAGCCTGTGATGTGATCCCTGGTGCTAATTAGCTTGACCCCAGTGATTGTGTCTTAAAGTAACACAGATGACCTCTGACTGTGAGGTTCTTCAACTGGGATCCAATAAAAGTCGCAGGAATGAATTTTGCTTTGCATGTGGCCCCAGGGTATTTGTCTCTTAACTGACTCCTAACAAACCTGGGAAAACATAGAATCCTTCCCCTAATCTTCATATTCTTATTTTACATGACATGGTTTCCTTCCCAGACCTAATGACCCATCATAAAAGCATTGGTCACCTCTAACCTCTGAAGTCCAGCACGTGCCAAGGGACAAGTCCTGCTGTTGGTTCCATTTTGGTGCTTTCTTCCCCTGGTAACTCCACTCTTTTCCTTCCTGGGGTGTCCCTACATTGGCTGGTGACCCCAGTCTTGAGTCACTGGGGCTGGCAGGAGCAGGACTGGCTCTGCAGTCAGCTCTTCCTGGAGGTGCTGTAGCTGCCAGTGTTGTACTTGCACACAGTTTACCTTCCCCAGGCTCTGTTCTGCTCCTTGATGGTCCAACCAGTGCCCAAGAGTCTGAAGTCCTTCTCTCTTGACAGTCTCTTCCAGGGTGCAATGTATCTTAGTCATTTGTCCTAATAATTTATTACAGAATTAAGTGTATTGCCTAGGAAGCATGCCAGTAATGCTCTGCCAGTATATGTACAACACTTTGTTAATTAAAAGTATTAGGCGATATAGACTCTATTGTTGTGAATTAATCAGTTTAATTACAAAGAGGATCAAGTATCATAGTTAAAATAATAGCTTTTGTCATGCACCAAGGTGAACGCCTTGCATTTGGCAAATATTTTTTCTGTCTAAGTAGTAAATCATTGCCCATGGTCATGTTTTCCTTCCTCGCCACACTGTGTGGTCACCAAGCTGCTGCCAAGGTGGAGTGACAGGGAACGGAATCTACTTTTTTCCTGTCTTTAGCCCACCGGGTGGGACTCTTCCGGAGCTGGGAAGGGCAAGTGCCACAGGCAGCACAGAGCTCTCCCTCCTCCCGCACCCTCTCCAGACCTGCAGGTATTCAGGTGGAGGGCTGGGAGCCCTTGTGACCATCCCACAGGGCTGCCGGAGGTATCGACATCTATTTCCCTTATTTATTTGGGGGATTACCCTTTCCTCTCGGGCAGGAGTGGAGCGCAAGGGGTTGAAGGAGGCTTAATCCCCGAGACAAGAGGAAACCTTGGGAAAGGTTAATTGCTGGGCTTTGCGTGTTGTGTCGTGCGGCTGCTCAGGTTACAGCAGCGATGCCATCTGCTCAGCACCCCGCCCTGCATAATTCACCAGCCTCGCATGTCGCTGTTGGGATGAGCGTTCGGATGAGCGCTCCTGGGCTATTCATGAGGAAGTTACCTTTAGGCAGAGCTCAGGTAACCGGTTACCCGACACCCCAGACTGACTTCTGCTCTCTTGTCCTTTTGCCCTCATTGTTCCTGTCCCCAGGTTGTGGGAGTTGAGAGGCAGCGGAGAGGAGCTGGCTGGGTGGTCTGTCCCCAGCCTGCTCCTCCGAAGGCACAGGGCCCTGTCCTGTCCCCAGCCACTCCTCCAAAGGCTAAGGCCACTCACTGTGCTGTCCCCAGACTTCTCCACAGGCACGGGGCCCTGTCACAGCTGGTGCTGCTCCCCACCTTGCCCTGCTCACCACCACCTCTTCGTGAGTCACTCCTTCAGGCTGGCACAGCAGGTTTGATGCTTTTCCTTGCCCAACCCATCTCCTTTCCCTGTGTGTTTGGGCATGGACAAATGCCATGCAAGGACACCTCATTTTCCTTTTCCCATCAAAAGCTCAACCTGTTTGGAAATTCCTTCTGGCTTCTCTAGTGGCCACAAGCTCACGCAGGGTTTCACCTGCCACCAGAGCTGTGCCTTGGGGCTCCAGCCTGCCCAGTGTGCCACTTTATGGGTGACATTTCAGCAGCACAGTGTGGTGGGATGTTTTCCTACCTCTCCATGCCCGGGCCTTATGTGGGGTAAGCCATTTGCACGAGAGTTTTTAACTTGATATGGAGTCGATCTCCTCTGCCAGAGCACCTTTCTCATCTCTGCTGTGTAACCTGAGTTCAGTAGCTCCCTCCCCATGAATATTTAACCGAGGATCTTAGCAGATGAGCTCCAGCTAACATGTGGCAAACAGATTTCCAGTACAAAAGGGCCTGCTAAAATGATGATGCATAAAAGAAACCCTGGAAGGAAAGGGAAGGTTCACATTCTGGAAAGAGAAGCACAGTGGAGCACAGTGAACTCCAACCAGCTGCTCCACTGAGCTGAGGAAGAGGAGAAAGGAGCACCAGGGGCTCTGGCAGAGCAAGCAAGGAAGGCATTGGTGAGAGGCAGAGACAGAAACAGCTTGGGCAGATAAGGTGGAACTCTTCTGGTTGGTCTAAACCCTTATTTATGTGAGCTTGGAGTGGTTTAACTGATATTCCAGCCTTCATCAACCCACTGATGAGAGATTCCTGGGTTAAAAGCAGTAAATGGACATATAATGCATGAATTTGCATAGCCTGTTTTAGGTCTTTCATAAGAATAACTTATACAGATCGTCCAGCAGTGAGTTCCATTCCTGTAATGCTCTGGGGGAAAAAATAATCAGCCTGATGATTTTACTGTGTTCCACTTAATTCTTCCACAGAAAGGAACTGAGCAAAACTATGTTTTATTATTTTCCTTGGATATTATCTCGATTATTTGCAGATAACTACTGTGTACAATTTCTCAATATACTCTATCCAGGTAAATCTGTGGTTCTGAGGTTCATTAACCACCAAATAGAGGATTAATTTCAGATCCAATGAGAGATTAATTTGGCAACTTCCCTCCAACAATGAGGTGAAAACCAGCAGTACTGTCAATAGCAAAAGGTCTTTCTGCTCTATTGAACAGCCTCAATATTAACAGTAATCTCTGCTGCTCTCTTCAGCCAAAAAAGAGATGCTCTGACCCCCATCCCCCCAAGGACTCATTAATGATAAAGGGCCCAGATTACCAAATTAAACGGAATTACTTTGACCCACGTAAGGGCAACAGGTTAATTTTTGCATAAACCATGACCGTGTTCGTGCCTGAATTGCTCTCCAGGCCCGTGCCTGGGTGTGGGGCTCGGGGACACCGAGAGGTGAAGGTCTCTGGGAGTCTGCTGAAATATTGGCTGTTTCACCGGGTTTCCCTCCTGAGAGGGACGAGCAGGATTTACAAGGCAGGGCTGATTTGAACTGAAGCAGCCATTTGCACAGAATAATTTCCTTTTCAAGCCCTAAATTCAGACTTTATGGCTTCCCCTGCTCCTTTTGGTCTGCTGTGTGTCCTCCCTCTGATCCCACTTGTCGTTCATACAGCTCAAAGCAGAGAGTGCCCTGCCAGGGCCAAGGAGAGGTGACAGCAACCTGCAAATTGGGACACTTGTTCTGGTTTGTAATCCCTGGATGTGCTTGTACACCAGCAAAGGCAGGCAGTGAGAAAGGGGCTGCACTGGACCCGGCTGTGGGGCTCAAAACCTTTAACAGAGCTGGGGCTTAGGGCTGTGAATAGAGGTGCAGCTTCTTGGGGGAAAACTCCAGCCACCAAGGAGACGGAGGCTTGGCCACCTCTTAGCAAGTCCAGCCAGGAATTCTGGCACAAAGCCTGGGTTCACTCCCGTGTTTTTGGCACCAAAAGACTCTCCTTCCTGATTCAGATTTTAAAATGAATCTGCTGCGAGAAGGGGTCAAGAAATCCCTTGGGAAAACATGTGAGGCTACAGGGATAACTGGGATTCCTCTGTGGTGCAGAGCCTGGGGTGCTGCTGGAGGTGGCTCAAGGCAAGCGGGGTTCAGGCTGCTCTGTGAGCAACCTCTGGCTCTGTGCTAAGCTCGGAATTTATTGGTGTTAGTCAGGTTAATGTACTATTACTTTGCATATTAATAATCTCTTATTACATTTGTTCTTAAGAGTGGTATCGTGTTGAGGCAATGAGGATTAATGGCACCTCGGTAATATTTACATATTTACATTATTAAAAAGCAATGCATCTTTTAGACAGCCCTGGGCATGGTGTAGAATTGCAGATGCTGTTCTGAGCCCACCACAGCCTTCACTCCTGCTCAGAGCCACCTTTCCCAGGTGCTCAGCAGGTTTAACCAGGGTGAGGAGACTTGAGCACCCTCTGGACAGAGCCTGTGGCTCTGACACCCTCCTGCTGTCCCACCCGTCCTCCTGGCCAACCCCTCCTCCTCCATGGGCCCAGTGACCTCAGCTCTCCCAAAGGGTGCTCAAACCACCCCTTCCTCAGCAGCTGGGAGATGCTGGGGGGCTGCAGCAGGAGGTTGGTTCCCTCCCTGGTGTGTCTAAGGACGATGGACAAGGGAGCAGAAGTTTTTCCCCCACCACACTGCATCCCCAGGGGAAGGCTCTGCGACTCGGCTGGAGGCTCCCAATCACCTCTACAGTCCTAAACTTAATTAAAGCTGCCAGCTTCTAATTAAACTACTTAATTAAGTGCCACATTGTCAGTAGGTAAAGATGGAACAGACTTAATTATTTAACACAATGACATAGAAGAAAAAGCCCACTTTAAAAGCGTGACATCTCCTAGGCGGGCAGGAGCCCACCTGCCCTGCCGTGTGCCACCCTGCCCTGCCATGTGGCACCCTGCAGTGCCAACGGCCTGGCCAGTGCTCCCAGCAGCAGCCTGCTGTGAGAAAGGCCTTTCAGAGCTGTTCTGAGTTTCTCCAGAAAGGACACATCTAAAATTTCCAATGACATCACCAGCCCTGCCCAGGACACTCCAAGTGGGGTCAGCGCCCATCTTCTCACTGTCTCTCCGCTTTCCTGAATTGCTCCCAGATGTGGATCATTAACCCCAGACCACAGGGGGTCATCCCGACCCTGCTGAATCAATGAGCAGAGCCCAGCAGCCTTCCCAAGGTCAGATCTTTGCCCTCTCATGCTGGCAGAGGCTGCTGGGTGAGTGGTCTCCCTGCCCCGGGGCCCACAGAGCAGCACTTGGCTTCACCTCATTCACTTCATCTCATTCCCATCTTCTTGTTAAAACTCTGGCTAAAGGCTCCTGTCTGCAGGGTGATGTAACCTGAGTGACTCCCAGGCTGGCATTCTGCGGGTAAGATTAATGGCACTGTCTTGTCAATAAATCCATAAAGACCCCAAACCCGGTGATGAACGTGCAGAAGGTAAAGGCAGTGGTTAATATCTTCCAAATAGGCCCCAGAGCCTTTGAGTGCAGGGAAAGAGGAAAGCACTGGTGACCCTTGTTAATCTTTTCACTGGCTCCAGCAACTATTGGCACCTTTGGCTGGCCAGAAATTTGCAAGTCTTTGGGGAGCAATGATTTCACAGTCGGGGTCTCTTTGAGAGAGAAAAAAAATTCCCTTTGCTCCTAAAATGGGACCATTCTTCCAAATGAAAATTGACATTTTGGTTTGAACTTCCTGACCTCCAGTAATCACACTAATGGCCTTGGCTGGCTGGCTGGGAGGGAGCTGGCTGTGGCCAGGACTGATGGGACCTGTATGGATCGCTGGAAATGGGCTGGGAGATGAGGAGGGCACAGGCTGCTAACACCAGGCTCTAACTGGCCAAGGCACTGCAGGGGATTTCTGACCCGCTCTGGAGACTTTGAACTGCATCAGGTTTGATCTTGAGTATTGACAGAGTGGTCACTGAGTGCTCTGAGCCATCCATCCATCCTCACTGCCGCTGTCTATCCATCCATGCCGAGCTGTCAAAACTCAGGAGCACCCATGGAGCTGGCAGAGGGCAGTTCCTGTGCTCTCCACAGCTCCCAGCCTTTTTCAGCCACTGCCCCTGGGACTCAAGGACCAGCAGCTCTGCAGAGGGGGTCCCTGCCAGCCCCTCAGCCCCCGGCTCCGAGTCCAGCTGGGCACACTTGTCCAGGAACAGCCCCAGAATCCTGGTTCCCAGCACCCCAGCATTGCAGGGGCAGCCCCAGGCAGGGCAGAGCTGGAGGCAGGTTTCCCTTTGCCCCCTCTGCAGACACACACAAAGGTCCCCCCTGTCCCCTCTCTTCCTCAGATGAAAATCCCCATTTCACACTTGTTATCCACCTGCACCGTGGTAGCCAAGGTCAGGAATTGGCTGTAACTAAGAATACAAGAGGGTCCTTTTATTTTATTTTTTAATACCTCATTTAGTAGGTTAATATTCCATGTTATTTTAGGCTGTTTGTTCTATACATCTGCCACCCAAGCCTGTACAGATGTTTTAGGATTCCTTAATCCTGACAAAGGACTTAGCGTTAAGGAAAAATGGGTTACATAAAGATCCTTATCTCCTTAAGAAATAAAGCATGTTTTGGGCATATTGTGAACAAAACAAGACTAAAATAGAGACAGAACATTCTGGGGCCACTTACCAGATGTCCAGGTTGGAAGATGTGGGTCTGGTCTGCCTGCAGTTTTCCTGCCTGGCTCCTGAAGCAGAGCCACAGCCTGGCACAGATGCTGCTGAGGGAAGAGGGAGACGTTTCTGTGGGAGGCAGAAGTGCCAGCTCTGGCGTGGAACAGGGAATTATTGGGCTCCTGTAACTTCCCACTAACAGCAGCCTCCTGGATTAGACAGCAGGAGTTTTCTTGGGAGAGGATTTTTCCCAGGACACCAGCTCGGGCTGATGCTCTGCCCATGGCAGGAAAGGTGATCCCAAACTAAACACCTCTCCCAGCCCAGAGATGCTGGAGTTTCCAGGCTCATGTACAGTTTTTCCTCCCATAAAATTGACACAGTTCTCACATTTTTGTGACTCTGGTGATTGATCCAGACCGTGTAAATTACAAAAAGGAGTCACAATCCTCTAGAGTCTGAAGCAGAATATCAAAAGAGCATGGGCTCATGCTGCCTTAATTAAAACTTCGTTTAATTAAAAACCTTGAGAGCTTTATTAGACTCGGTAATTGATTTAATTTTCTTGTGGAATTCTATTACAAAACACTTCCAGCACGTTGGCTTTGGGATCCTGGCTCCAGCACCATCCTCCTCCCTGAGCAGCACCTCTGTCCTCTCCAAGAGACAAATCCCAAGCTCCTTGGCCTGGCAGATCCCAGAACCTCACAGGACATTCCCTCTCAGTGTGGGGCTGGAACAGGCAGCACCTCAAAGCTCTCCCTTGTCAGAGAAGTCTCTCCCTGTCCCTCAGCTGGCAGGGCATCCAAACTGATCCCCTCCTTCCAGAAGGAATTGAGGAGTAGCTGCATGGGAGATCTGTGCTCTCAAACATGCTCTGATCTCTCTGAGATACACAAAACCCTCTGGCTTCTCCCTAGGGCTGAGCCTGCTTTGGCACTCTGGGATTCACCGTGGTTTTTGCAGACCGTGTGCAGGGGGAAGGCAGGAGACCTAATCCCCATCAGGGCAGGTTTTGCAGCAATTCCCAAAGGTGAGAGTGCCCACGCCTCGCTGTGCCACCCAGACAGGCTGGCACTTGGCCTTCCTGAATTCCATTTTGCTCCCAGCTCTGCTCTTCACTTGCTGCCTCAAACCAAAGCGAGTGGCTCCGTGCTAGGAATCAGCTGCCACATTTCCCCCAGCCCAGGCTGCATCTCTGTGCCAGGAAGGATTGGCAGGGGGCAGAGCTCTGGGAATTGCCCCAGCACCATCTCCCCAGCCAGCTGGCAGTGGATACTCTGGAGAGATGGTGGGTGTTAAAGCCTTTCTGGTCAGGACACGGGGAATCAAACAGTAAAATACGAATAATTAAAAAAAACCTCGCCACCACACAATGATTGTCTGATCTATATCTATTTCATAACATCCAGAATTAATAGGATACAGGAGTTAAAGCAACCATGGCAACTGAATGCAGAAAGGGCTGTCCTTGTAAATAAATGAATTCATAAATAACTCACAAGTGCTGATATAAAAAGTCATGGGAATCTAATGCAATGCTAATGCAATTCAAGCCTTCCCTTTTTTCCATGCAGAATTAGAATATTGGGTGCGCCTGGCTTTGCTCCGTGCTACAAGTGTCATTCTTAAGATAATAGAACTTGCTAATTGTACCAGGAGCCAGGCTGTGATTGATGAGGGCTTTGGGTTTTTTGTCTCCTTCATGTTCTTCTGAGCAAAATGTTGCACCAGTAAGTTACAGGCTGGAAGTGAATTAGGGAAAGTTAGGGAGCAAGGAGCAGGATTCATCCTGGCACAGACATTCCAGCAAAAATACATCCACTTGGTGACCCTCAGGGTGGCATTTTGGGAAAAAAATGTTCTCAGCTCTTATTCTGGTGCTTCCTCTGGTGATAAAATACATATTATATTATTGATGGAGGGGTAACTTTGCCATGGAGATTCACATTTCCCCACATAAGGAGACAGGCAGTGCTGTGATCTACACCAAAATCAGCCTTATTTCCTTACAGTGATTTCCCCCAGTTTGAAAATCGTTGCATAGACGTTGATATATTTGAGGACAGTTTTGTCTTATAAACACTTTATTCCTTTTTCCTGATAATTTTTATTGATATGGATTTTGCTACTGTTTGATGCTGGAAAGTCATTTTCTCCTTTGCACCACACAGTCTAAGCACAATCAATGTCAAAAAGATTCTGAAAAGCTTTTGAGCACCAGAAGTTTCTCTCAAACTGTCGGCAAAGCAGCCAAACCCTTCCTCAGACCTCTGGGATCGCCAGCGCCGATCGCCCTGGGAACACAGGGACAAATTCGCCTTAGCAAAAGAGACAAAGGGTGCGGTTTGCCCCTCAGAAATGTGACAGTTTGGTTTATCCCCCAAAAACAGAGGCGGAGAAGGCGCAGGGGCCGGCAGGGTCACAGAGGATGCGGGAGGGTCCCGCTGCTGGTCCTTCCCGCAGGCACCGCTCCCATCCCGCAGCTTTGATGTATCAGGAAGGACGCGACAGAGCACGACACGAGGGGGACACGCCTGCTTCACACCGAGAGAGCCTCGGGGAAGAGGTTTCGCCCTGAATTCAAAGCTCCCAATGTTTTGGAGTTGATTTTCCCCCTGCCCGCCGCACCCATCGGCGGCAGCGCGGCAGCCGCAGCATCCCTGGGGCAGGAGCACCGCCACGTGGGATGCGGCCGCAGGCACAGCCCCGAGCTCGCCCCCGCCCAGGGGACCCTCGGGGGCTGCCCACGCCCCGGCAGCTCGGGGCTGACCCTCGCCCCCGCCCAGGGGACCCTCGGGGGCTGCCCACGCCCCGGCAGCTCGGGGCTGACCCTCGCCCCCACCCAGGGGACCCTCGGGGGCTGCCCACGCCCCGGCAGCTCGGGGCTGACCCTCGCCCCACATGGGAGATGCTGCCCGGGGAGTTTGGGGTGCGGGGCTGCTCACCTGCTCCTCGCGATTGGCTTTAAAAATGAATAATAAAAAAGGAGCTCTTACAGCGATGTATATTAAAATTATGTTATTATAGACTTATTTAGAGCACCCCATCAAAAAGCACGTGGTGTTTTGGATTCCTGGCGCAGCGGACCCTCTGGTGCTGACAGCGATGCTGTCACGGCTAATCCTGGCCAGGGAGGACCTGACACCGGCTGATGCTCTGGAATGATGCCTAAGAAACACGGGCACACTCGGCTTTCCACTGATCCCAGCGAACTGAATGCTGTCCCTAAATGTGACACACAGCCAGCGCCCGGGGTAGGCGACTGCATCGATTCAGAGCTCGGGCACAATCCCCTTTGCCAAGGGAAGGTTTGTCTCTGCTCTCTCCTGTCACTCAAGCGTGGCATGGCCCAGCACTGTGGGTGACATGAAAGGAGGTTGGTGAGGCTAAAGTGACCCCAGAGCAGATGGATCTCATCCACATTGGAGGATCCTGATGGATCCCATCTGCACGTGATTATGATCGAGATACAGTACTAATGAATGGAAAAACAGGGAACTGAGATTCCCACAGAAAAGGTGCTACTTTGACCTGAAATATCACCCTTAGAGAAGCACTTGGCAGAGCCAGAGGATTTGGGAGGCTTCCCGATCCTGCCCACCAAAGCTCAGCTCCACGAGGATGGATTGGGTTTTACTGCCTCCTGCTTAAATTAGACCCAGCCTACAAAGGAACAGAAGGCAATAATGACACTTCTCCTCGAGAGTTTTCTGCATAATAGGCAGTTTCTGACATCAGCCAGATCGGGACTCGCCAACATGATGCAGCAACAAGCTTTGGCAGGAATTCTGTCCCTGGCAAAGCATCCGATTCTATTTTCATTTGTTTTAGAGACAGTTACTCACTCACCATATGTGTGCAGCTGGCTCCTGCTCCAGCCCCCACAGGTCAGCAGGAATCTTTCCATGACTCCAGCATCTTTAAAATAACTACCTTCCCGTTTTCCAGAGGTGGAGGGAACAGCCAGGCCAGTGAGGCTCTGTCTTTTGGGGTAGTTAAGTGTCCCCGCTATAGGACAACACACATTTTTTATGAGCATCAACTTTTGTGGGTTCACTGGGATCCCACCCACACTGGCGCTGGACTTTCTCTCTCTGTCCTGATTCCTTCAGCAGGGACAGAGCAGTTTCCAAGGGCAGAGGGGAGGCAGGCAGCCCCCCGAGCATCCCCTGGTTTGTTTTCAGAGCAGCACAGGCTGGCAGCAGCAGATTATTATGCCCAAAAGCAGCCTGAGGTGTCACGTAGATGGAATACATCAAACATTACTGTCTCAGCGAGCCTCACACCAATCATTTATTTCTTTAGAAACTGCAGACTGCTCTAGTTTTATATTTCACAGGTCACCTGTAAAATATATATCCATAAAACTCTTCCAGGAGGAGGATTCCTGCAGGGACACGGCAGCCTGGCCTCGCTGAGCTCTGCAGCCCGGCCATCTGCGCTGGCACTCGGCGTGGAGCTGGCACTGCTGCTCCCCAGCCTCACAGGGCGCTGGGAGCAGGGTTTGGTGGTTGTACATCCCTCACTCCCTCGGGATCCAAAGCTGCCAAAATCCCAAATAACTCCCCAAAACAAAGCTGCTGCTCTGCAGCCCTGGGGAGGTGGGAGAGTTGGGGGCTCGGAGCGCTGCTCCAGGGCTGCACCCAGGGGCTGCAGAGCTGGGAATTAGTTCCACTTTCTGCTACGTATCTTTTTATTTGATTAGTCTAATAGAGTGCATTATTATTTACCACATGCAAATGTCCTCAAACTGATTAAAGCTGACATTTTCAGCCACGAGATGAGATCTGGGAAGAAGTAATAAGGAAAAATTATTTCACAAGATTTTGCACTTTGGATTTGCCGGGAGGATCGATTACATTTAAAATTTAAGGGCCAGACTCAATCCTAAATCTCCTTTAAGGAAAATGAAAGAATTAATTCCTTAATTTGTTATATTTCTTGCTCAGCAAAACCCAAGGGAGTTAAGGTGCTGCTGGTTTTGAGTGGTGCTTTTGGATATGACTGGAAGGCAGCAGTGAATGCTTGAAAAACACCATGTTAACACTTTATTATCTTTAAGCCCTGAAGAATTATGGATGTCTGTATGGCTATGGAATTGCTGGGGAAGTAATTGTTTCTGGGTCACCCAAGGAAACTTGTAAGTGATTTTTCTGGGTGTGCTTTTCAAAGCATGGATTTTTATTTACTGATTCCTACTGGGGACCAAATAGTTCTGGATGCCAGACATTCATAAAGCACAACCCCCATTTCAAATAAAAAGTGACCCAAATGGTCCATTAGGCTGTGGAAAGTATATTTTGCAGGGATAGAGAGACAGAGAAAGGAGGAGAGTCTTGCAATGAGTTCGTTCCCACAGCAGCTACGTGAACATTGTTATTTTTTGTAAAACAGGTGTGGAAAGGTTAAAGACCAAATAAGGGTGTGATTTTTCTGAGGTTCAGGTATTTTATAGGGTTGAATACACCTTGCAGCCTCCTTCACACGAACCTGTAAATGAGAACCTCTCCATAAAAACCTTGCTTACGCCTGCAAAACGGTGATGTTTAGCTCTCCACAAGTAATAGTATTGAAAGCTTTCCTAGGCAGGGGTCAGGCCCATTTCATTGCGAGTGCAGACCCATTCAAAGTGCAAAAGGACTGAGCTGAAGGACATTTTGATATTACAGGGCTGTTAGTCCAGCTCCAGCCTCAATGACCTGAAGCATAACTGGGTGCCAGGCAGCAGGGCTGGAGGTCGCCGTTCCCAGGGCAAGATCACATTCACAAAATGACTCAAAATTGGGGAGGGAATGTCTCTGTAGGTTTGACTCCTTCGCTCATCTCGGGCTGAAATGAGGTTGGCTCCGTGGGCTAACACTGGAGCCATTCATCCACACAAGGTCCGTGCATGATGGGCGTTTGCTGGCAAAAATTCCCCTCCAAATGGGAAGAAAAAGATGTTTCCATTATAAAATGATTGGGACGACTCAGCTGTGAGTTTTTCCCCCTCAGCCTCGAAGGCATTTCTTGCATTCCTCTCTCAGCACACCACCTTAGCGGCCCTTCACGTGCAGCACCACGGCAATTCATCATTACCCAGTCTCCAAATTATTCTAGTGTTGATTAAATTAGTAAATGCAATCACAATCTGAAGCAAGTTAATTGAGAGAATTTATTTGGCCCTGACAGTTTTATGCATGTTTGATTAAGTATTATAAGGTTTGTTTTTGATTTTGCATAATTTAACTTTAAATCCTGCGCTGGGTGGGGGAGGGAGCATCAACTATTAATGACCAAAATAAACTCTTTTAAGACGCATATATTTATGATTTATTTCTAAAGGCAATATCTTCCAGATTTTTTTTGTTCTGTTGCCAAAGTGACAAATATGTTTAAAGCAATATTTTGAGCCGTTCGCTTCTCGCTATAAATCTTGCGAAATGTGTACAATTCATTAAAAGTTTTGAAAGAAGTACAAGTTAGCATTTATATTGCAACAAGTGACATATAAATGTGTATGTTTGTCTTCAGAGAGGGCCATAAAATATCTGAGCCCCCGCCGGCCGCTCTGACGGGGACTAATGGCCCGCTCTCGGGGCTGATGATGAGTTTGATCACAAATCTTCAACGCTGTCAACACAAAACTGTTCAATCAACAGGAATATGAGTTGTGTCTTTAGTAAAATTAGCACAGGGAAGAAATACAGCCCCGAGGGCTGTGGGCGGGTTCCCTGCGGGCTCTGCTCGGAGCCCTCCTCCAGGATCTGATCTCTTTCAATGTCAAAGCTTCGATTCATGCCTGACCCCAGGGCAGTTTGTTGTTTATGGAGCCCCACGTGCGTTTCAGCAGCACAGAGGTCAAAATGTGCCAGGCAGAAAATTGAACAGGGCTGTCGTGCTTTGTGTCACGGAATCGTGGAATGGTTTGGGTTGGAAGGGACTTAAAAACTCATCTCATTCCACCCCCTGCCAGCGTCTTCCACCAGACCAGGCCAACCTGGCCTTGAGCTGAAGGTCACCCTGACCTAAGACACTGAAAGGATCAGTCTTGGCACTGGTGCACACACGTTGGGGTTGTGGGGTCACTCGGTGGAGCTCCCTGGGGTTTCCTGGAGGGTGGGAAAGGCCCTTCCCACCCAAGGGATTCCTGCAGGATGCCAGGAGCCCCTTTGGTCACACTTGAATTCAGCAGCATCCCCGTGACTCCCCAAGGCAAAGCTGGAAAGTCAAAGTGCCTTCATAACTTTCTTGCTGGGGCTGCAATTCCCATCTCTGGGTTATAGCTTGAGTCCCAAACAATGGCAGAGGGAAATAAATGGAATATGGGTGGCTCTCCTGCTTATCCAAGCCACCAAACAGATGTTCCCCATTCCACGCTACTGGGGGAATTATCAGCTCTGCACATCCCTTTCTCCCTCCCAGCAGGAGGTGTGGGGGGACGTGGAGATGCCCATTTCCCAGGAGAACTCCCCGGTTGTTTCCTTATCCAGAATTCTCTCTTGTGATTCAGGATCAGGCTGCTCTGCAGGGCTGGGGAAGGGCAGGAAGCGGACCCGGCAGGAGCTCCGGGAGGCCCCGGGACGCCGGGAGAGGTTTGGCCTGTGCAGAGCAGCAGCTCCGAGAGGTGACAGATGGCCCGAGTTATTATTATTTAATGTTTTTCCACCGTGGCACTGCCCAGACAGCAAGTGGGGCAGGGAGCCAATGCCAAAGCTGTGTATTCCTTCCATCGCGGAGAAGAATTCCTAATTAAATCTAAGGCAAAACAGCAGGGAGGAAGTTATTTGATTTCCTTCTCTTTATACTGTTTTGAATTTTTCTCCACCTGTTTGTTTTTTGGGCCTTTCTGGGATTCTCTGAACAACCCTTGGCTGCCGCTGCGGTTACGCTGGACACGGCCCCCTCAGGCCCTGGGTGTGACCCCCGGTGTGA
>VYXC01001037.1:105805-127142 GCA_013397175.1 Platysteira castanea
GGGGAAGGCCAGGCCGAGCTCCCTCCCGCAGCTCCTTCCCCGAGCGGCCGCGGTTCCGTTCGGGATCGGTGGGATGTAGGAGGAGTTGGCGTTTCCCCTCCTTCCGGCGCTCATCCCTCGGCGCTAACCTTTATTTGTCATTGTCCCTAACCTTGTGCGGCTCCTCCTGGAGCACTCGGGTCCCGCCGGGGGGTCCCGTCAGCTCGGGGCGGGCCGGAGCTGCCATTCCTCCTCCCGGAATGGGGAGAGCCTGGGCAGGTCCAGCCTGGAGTGTCCGGTGGGTGCGGAGGGGCAGCGCAGCATTCCCGTACCTTTCTCACTGCTCACTCTCTTTTTAAAGGAGAGGCGGTGAAAACTCGCCAAAACGAAGAGTTATTCACGGTTTTAACGTCCTGGTGAGGCCACCACGAGTGTGGTGCTGGGTGTGACAGCGTGGAGGACACGGAGGTGCCTTGAGTTGCAGTCCTTTGAGCTGTGGGATGATGCCCAGAAAAGACCGAGTTGGCCCCGAAAATTGTGGAATGGGTGTCCAAAGCTCCTTGTGGGCATCACGTGCAAAATACAGACTGGGGGATAATCACAGAATCAGGGAAGGGTTTGGGTTGGAAGGGACCTTAAAGCTCATCCCATTCCACCCCTGCCATGGGCAGGGACACCTCCCACTGTCCCAGGTTGCTCCAAGCCCCGTCCAGCCTGGCCTTGGGCACTGCCAGGGATCCAGGGGCAGCCACAGCTGCTCTGGGCACCCTGTGCCAGGCCCTCCCCACCCTCACAGGGGAGGATCTGCTGTTCCATATTCATTTTGGGAAGTCTGTGCTCCCTGCATCGTGTTTCGTGTGCCCCAGAACAGTTTGTGACAGGAGAGGTGACCAGCACGAGTTCCTTGTGATTTTCTGTCCTGGCATTGAGTAGCAGCTCACTGATTCTTCCCAGCATGGATCAGTAAGCTGGAATCCATATATTGCTGAGTGTGGGGTTCTTTTTAGAATCTTTATGGGATTAAAAATTCGTGCTTGAGGAGGGGCTTAGCGATTGCGAACATTTTAATGCACAAAATGAGCAAATTGAAAATTACTCTGTCATTTTGTCTTTTAGATCAACTCCTGTGCAGAGAGTTGTGAGTTTATGAAGCACCTCAGCAGTTCCTGTCCCTCCTCCTAGAAGGTGTCACAGGAAAACTTCACTCTTTAGTTCCAAGAATTCAGCGGCATCCCAGAAGGGCAGCGGAGCCCCGGCCTGCTGAGTGGATGGCAGCACCCCTAAAATGTAATAATTCAGAGTTTATTTTGTCCTCCCAATGTCCCTCTGCTCATGCCTGTTCCCGTGTTGGTATTTGAGTTCATCCAAAGAGCATGAACCCACCACAGGGTGTTTGTTCCCGTGGTGGGCACAGTAACTGTGTGAGAGTTTGCTGGAAAACTTTTGTGTCCTGGTGAAGGAAGTTGCAAGGAGAGGCTGTGTTGTCAGGAATTGAATGCTCTGAATCCAGAGCATGTGATTTTTGACCTGTCTTGCTTTAGTCCTCCAAAAATATCTCTGAGAGCAAACGCTGAGCAGTTCCTACCCCTCATGTGGGAAGTGTGTCAGGTCACATGCTGCAGGCACAGAACTGGGTTGGTTTTAGGCTGTGTTGGTTCAGTGTCTGAGCAGTTTCTGTGCCTTGCAAAAGTCACATTTCTGAGCTGCTTGGCATTTCCTGGCTACAGACAGGAAATAGGGCAAGAGGCACCTAAAGTTATCAGGGTGTCTGTGATAATTGAGGAGAACCCTTGGTTGCCTAAATTCCTTAAATCATAATTTAGCCCCTACTCCTTTTTAGTAGTCCCTGATCCATGTAGAACCAACACTGCCTCACATTTCTGTGACAGCAAAAAAGGAACTGGAAGCTGGGGCTGAGCAGGAGAGATCAGAGCTGCAATTCCCATTTCCATGGAATTTGAGGCAGGAAGCAGGGCAGAGACTTCCCCACTGATCCATGTTGTTTCAGAGAAGGGTTGCTGTACAATTTCCTGCAGCTTTATCACTTGCTCTGGGGTTACTTCTGGTAATAATGAAACTAAAGGATTCTTGAAGTAACTTTTGAATTAGTTTTAATTTTAAGAATGGTCAGGTTTTTGGCTCAACAAAGGAAAGATCTGCCTGGGTCTGAACACTTGGGTGTGCGAGGAGCCTGGGGAAGTCCCTGTTGTTTTCCAGCATTATCTGATGAGTGCATTGTCATTTCATAATTCCCGGAATTTGGCACATCAGGAGCCTGGGGTGAAGCAGAGAGCAGCTAAGAGGCTCCTGCTCATCACTCATACAACAACAATGGGTGTGTGGAAGGATGTTAAGATTATAAATCCTAAACACTGCAGAAGATCAAGATAGTTTCACTTATCTCTGCAGGTCCCAAGGGGAGAAATAAACTGGTGGATGCCTTTGAAAGGCTGCCTGGCCTGACCTTGCAGTGACAGTGAGAGCACAAGGCTGCCCTGAGCCAGGGCAGGTACATCCTGTGGAGTGTGAAAAACATGATTGCCTCATTGTTCTTCCAAGACCTTCCATTATTTTCAGTTTGTTTATTTGGTGAAGCTTTGCCAAGTTTGGAAATGAGCACAAATCTAGCATCCACTTGCAAAAGTACTCAGAGAACTCTTGTTTTTTTACTTCTAAAGGAAATATGACCCGATGCAAACATATATATTAATATTACTGCTCTCACGTTAATATTACTGCTCACATGAGTGGGCTGGTGCAGGGTGGCTGTTGGCTTAGGAAGGATCCATGAATTAGCCAGGATAATTTCAGACCAAACCTCTTTACTGCGTTAACACTGGATAAAGTTTATAACAGGCTACCACTGGGGAATTTATTTGGAATCTAGCATGGAAATAGAGTGTTTGTGTGGGGAATAAGCAGCAAAGAGGCAAAACAAAGATGCTTTAAGGGAAGAAGTTGAGGTTTGGACAGCAGTAGTAAGCAAGCACTGATATTGAAATCAGGTGGGATAAGTCACTCTATTCAGCAGAGAGACATTCAGGAGATACTCAGAGCTCTCTTCAGGAGAGAAAAAGCCACATTTCCGAGCTGCTTGGCGTTTCTTGGCTACAGACAGGAAAAAGGGCAAGAGGCACCTAAAGTTNACTTAAACTTCCTATTGTGTGTGTGAGACAATTCCCATCCTCTGTGCTCTTTGTCATCACCAAACCAGAGCGCGCTCACCGTGCCTCCCTCCTCCTTCCCGCAGGTCCCTCCCTGGGCGGACATCCCTCGCAGGCTTAGCCGTGCCCCGTCCCTCTGCCGCCTGATATGTGCCCTGCGGCTGGTGGCCTGGGGCGGGCTGCGCGGGGCGGGGCCCGATGCCGGTGATCCCCATTCCCCGGCGGGTGCGCTCGTTCCACGGCCCGCACACCACCTGCCTGCACTCGGCCTGCGGCCCCGTGCGCACCACGCACCTGGTGCGCACCAAGTACAACAACTTCGACATCTATCTCAAGTCGCGGTGGATGTACGGGTTCATCCGCTTCCTGCTGTACTTCAGCTGCAGCCTCTTTACCTCCATCCTCTGGGTGGCTCTCTCGATCTTGTTTTGCCTTCAGTACCTCGGCATCCGCATCTTCCTGCGCTTCCAGTACAAACTCTCCATCATCCTGCTCCTGCTGGGGCGGAGGCGGGTGGACTTCAGCCTCATGAATGAACTGCTCATCTACGGAATTCATGTGACCATGCTGCTGGTGGGGGGCCTGGGGTGGTGTTTCATGGTCTTTGTGGATATGTAAATAAAACCAAGCGCATGTGGGATCAGGAGGTGACTTTTCTTCTACCCCCAAAATGTGTCAATATCCTCTTTTTTTTTTTTTCTAATATAAATTAATTTATTTCTCAGTGCTAATTTTTGTGGATAAATTAACATGCTTGTCTCTGGAATTTGTATCTCTTTGAGGGTCGAGGTGCCATTTTGATTATCAAGGTGCAACACTTGATTGGATATTTTATTCTTTGCACAGTGCAGGTTAATATAAGTTTCTTTTAATCAGTAAGAGCCTATTTTGCTGCTGTTCCTGTGTTCTTGTGGGCATGAAAAAGGCAGTGATTTATCTGGAGGACAGAAGCCAGATAATTTTGCACCCCACACTCTTAATCCATCTTCACCATTTTCCTAAACATGTTCCTTAGTGTCTCATGCATGTAGTAAGTATCTTTCTTGTAGGTTTACATTTTGAATATTCCCAATAAGAATCTAGGGCCAAAATTCAACAGACTGTAGGGGTTTGGGTTTTTTTTTTCCTCTTTTGTTTTTAGATTTGTGCAAGACATACATTTACCCCGCTCTACTGTTTCATCCACTTTAAGGTGATTATGTAGCTTTGAGTGGCTTTGTCCTTTTCAGGCATTTAGTGCTGAGTAATTGAGTCTTTCCCTAATAGCACAAATCCACGGGAGGGATGGGAGCAGGGCTTGCTATCATGTGCTCCTGCAATTCCCAGTCACGGCAAATATGTTCTCATTTTGCAGTGATTAAGGGGGACCCATTGCAATGATCCTCAGTGTTCAGATCTTGGCATTCGGTTCTCCTTCCCCCCGAATTGATTCGTTCCAGCTTTCTCACAGAGATTCTTGTGTCTCACGGAGTACAATGAGGTGAGACTGTCTTACCTAGGAGAGATTGGAAGCAGAGTGCAGGCTGAACTGGCAATAATTGTTCCCCGAAATGACACAGATTGTTCTACCTCTGCAGCAGGGAGACGGGGGGGTCACTGCAGAGCGTTACCAGCGGCTCAAAAAGGAGTTGAATTTTAAGCTCAGTTCTACTGGTCTCGATCTAAGATGTCACTGTGCAGTCAGGCAAGTAAACTCTATTTATGGAGCCCAGAAGCTGGCCTAAAGTTTATTTTTATTCTGCTTTTGTTTGTTTGTCTTGCCTTATAATGGAATATTGCCTTTTTCCCTGCATTCTTTAAAGAAAGGTTTGAAAACAAGTTGGCAAAAATGATCGAGAACCTTTTTCCCCTCCCTCCACAAAATCTTTGGGGTCAATCCCAAGGAAATAAGCAAGAGTGGAATTACATGCCTGTTTTTTTATCATCTCCTTGGTCAGAGCTGTGAGTGTGGTTTAGAACAAGCCGGTTGCACACAGGGAAAGATCCTTCACATTTCAGCTCGTGAGTGGTGCAGCCTTTTGCTGACATACTTCAGTTTGGAGGCTTGTGGATAGAAAATAGAGAAGCTTCTGTGTGGAGCCCAAAGCTAAAGCACCCCCTGAAATTCTCTCATTACGGAGTGTTACAGATAATGCAGCTGAACAGCAGAGCTGAATAAATAATGGCCACGGTGGTGTGAACTTTAGATTAGCCCCGAGAGAGCCAGAGGCTCTTTCTGCAGCAAAGATGTGGCATCAGCATCTGTCACAAACTGGTGTGTGGAACTTTCCTCCCAGCAGAGATCTCCCCAGAGCCTTTTCTGGGATTGTTCTCCAGACCCCAGATCCTGAGTGTCCTGTAGGTCTGGGCTCCAGCTTGCTCTGTGTGCAGAGGGAGCTCCCAGTAATCCCCAGCCCGGTGCCTTCCTGCCCAGTACAGCTGCCAGCCTGGAGCATGGGGGACTCTCAGGGTGGCTGTGCTCCAAAATTCCTGCAGAAAACCTGTCACAGACAGCCAGCAAACAGAGCAGCTGGGATCCTCCTTGGGTGGTGGGACCTGGTTTCACCTGGGAGTGGCTGAACTTCAGCACTCCTTGGGTAAAAGGGTGATTTGCACCTGCCTGGTGCTCTGTGATGGACACACTCAACTGCTTGGCCCAACCTGCTGTGGTTTGGTTCCGGCTCCGAGGGAAATAAAGGTCTGGGCTGTCCCCAGGTCGTGAACTTCTCTGGTTTCACGGTGTTCTTTGAAAACCCCCACAGGAACGGGGTGACACAGGCGGCTTTGATGTGTGTGCGCCTGTAAAGCAGAGCAGCGATCATGCGATTAACACATGAATAGCAGGTGGTTCTTCCAGCGCTAATTTGGTCAAGGAACAAAGGAGCTTGTGGGTACAAGGAGTCTCACAACCTTTTTTTCATCACTTGTAATTTGACTGCGAGCCAACTGCTTTATTCCATAAATATGACAGCCTGAGTGAGCCTTTTTTGAGCTGTGCCTGCTGAGCAGCTGCCGGGGTGAGGGGATCTGGCCTGGAGCTGGAGCTGGAGCTCCAAGGTCACTGCTGGAGGCTGAGACCCCTTGCCAGCTGCAGATGTGGGGAAGTGACTGATGGTGAGCATAACCTCCTTATCACAGAGCGTTCCAATCTCAACTTGGGAGCCTTGGGTCATTGGCACGTCCTTGGTGCGGGGAGCAGGAGATGGAGCCTCACTTTTACACCTTCCTTCCACAAACCCACTTTGGCAGCTCAGACTTCCACCGGCCCTGTGTTCTGAGGAAGAAGGACGTGTCCTTGTTAAATCACAAAAAAATAACCTTTGCCAAGTGCCCAGATGTTCCTCAAGGGAGACCCTGGGGCTGAGCTGCTTTAGCTCAGTGGCTCCCCAGCGTCTTTTACAAAGGTGGCCAAGTACCTGCACTCAGAGTGCCCTGAAGCTCAGGTCTCCTGTGGCACATGGAGTCAGACAACCCAAAAATTAGGTAATTGAGGCAGCCTCAAAGGCACCATGATATTTAAAAATCTCTGATTTTGGTCATTACCAGCACTTGGACACCTTGGTGGTGTGATCCTACCAGCAGAGTAGGGGAAGTGAGGTCCCTGTGAAGTCATGCTGGCAAGGAAGAGGAATTAATTTTCAAATTATTTGTTTTATGATGCAATAATTTAGACATTTTAGCTCTACCTGAGTGGAGCGATATTTGGCGCTTTTCCTCTTCAAAGCATTTTCCAACTGGAGCTAATTAAACCTCACAACATCCCCAGGAGGTTGCAGAATAAGTAAGATCTTGGGAATGGTTCGGAATGTAAATTCATTGGTTTTAATTTTTTTAATAAAGCTTTTAGGATTATTTTGCCAAAATATCTCTTTCTTGCAGAATTGAGATTCTACAACTTTCTTAGAAGTTGAAAGAGAGCCAAGCCACAAGTGAGGGAGGGAGAAAGAGGCAGACTAAATGTTGTATTAAGTTTATGCAAAGCATAAGTTGAGGTCTTTTCCCCCATTTATTTTAATTGAAAAACCTGGCATTTTTAATAAAGGGACACACAAAACATTGTAGAATACAAGTAAGGAAACAGAGGAAGTTGAACTTTCTGCTTTTCAAGAGTGGTTTATAATGATATTTGCCAGAAATATTTCATGTTGAGCACGTTCTTGCAGACTGTGCCTCGTTGGGGAAATTCATGTTCTTTTGGGTATTTCACTCTTTTCAAATTCAGCGTTGGGAGGGATGGATCAGGCTCCAAAATGTATTAAGTCTATTAAAGCTGTATAGGTGGCTTTAACTCTAAAATTATTGCCATTTTCATTTCAGCACTCCTTCATGCCAACCCCATCCTGAGCACCGACAGCAGATGGTTTGTTTGGATTTTTCCTTTCTTTCCATGTTTGGTCTTTAAACATTACTATTCCACATCGTGGGTTAAAAACCTCCTTAAGACTAATTAGGGAAAATATTACAAATACTGATTTGGGAGAGTGTGTCCATTGCAGACCTACTCCAAACCCTCTGGAGAACGAGTTCTGCTCGCTCCAGATCTTTCCAGGTGTTTGGGTGCCAGGGGGATCCTGGCTGAGGACCCTGCGGTGGCGAAGCCGCCTTGGGCCTGTTGTTCAGCCTGGGAGTGTTTGAAGGAGACTGAAGAGTTGGAGTTTCACCTCGTTAGCTCTTCAGAACATGGCACCAGCTGGTGTTTTGGGTGCCTGTAAGATTCGGTATGAAACATGCCACCTACATTAAACTTGGGTGTTTAACATGTTGGTGGATGGGTTGGGGAGAAAAAGGAAGAATTTCCTCTTCTCATGGTGGTGTCGTTGTGATGTGGGGATGTCCTGGTGGTGGGATGGCAGGGTTGGGGCACAGTTTAGGTTGAAGGTTGGACTTGATCTCGGAGGTCTTTTCCAAAATTAATGACTTTGTGATTCTCTGAAAAAGGGCAATGCAGGGTAGAGGAGATTGAAGGAGCTCTCACTTCACACTTCTAATTCCTGGAAGGTCCTGTCTTTCCTCCTTTCCCTGGTGGAGCTGAGCTTGCTGTGCAGAGCTGTAGTTTCAGGACACAGTTGTGGAACTTTCTGTGGGAATAGGGGAACATTCCTGCTATGGTGGGCTTTGTCATTCCTGTTATTCTTGTGTGGAAAGTACTCCAGTGATGTGCAGCAGCACGAAACCCTAAAATAGATGCTGGACAGGACTTGTTCTCCAATGACTGGCCAAGTTGGAGTCCATGGAGCACAGGTTTTGGAAAACCAGTATGGACAGGACTGTTGGAGACCAAACTGGGGACATATTTGTGTGGACAGAGCAGCCCACAGACCCCATGGGTGTAGGGGATGCTCCTTTTTGTTATCCCAAGAGCTGAAGAGTCACAGTGGAGAACTTGAAGGGGAAGGAGGTTTCTAAGAGAGAGAAGGACTTGGGCAAGGGTGGATGTGTTTTCAGTTTCAGTAATACGTGGATATCGAGCCTTTGCCATCTCCTGGAGAAGAACTTGTTTGCCCAGTTCCCAGAGGGAGCTTTGGGGCCAAGTTTTCTCCCAGTTTATAATTGTAACTCTCAAAAAGTCACTGGGAGCAGACTGGAGAAGAAACCAGCCCCTCACCTGCCTGAAGGCTCACTGCAATTCTTCCCAGGGTTCTCTTACATCACTGGCTTGATTTCCCTCCCTCCTGGAGGGAGTAAATTCTTTACTTTAAGTTCTTTACTTCCAGTTGTGGAGAACAGCACGGCACATTTCCCTTCAGGAACAGCTTTGGCTGTTCTGGAGTCTCCAGCACACACAGATAGAACACTGTTCCAGCGAACACGTTGCTGGAAAATATGAAGCCTTGTTATCTTTCTGCGTTTTTATTTAGCCAAACAAGGTTTCCATAGCTCCTGGACAGCTCTGCTGCTGGGGGAAAGAAAAAAACACCCTGTCATTTCTTCACCTGCCAACTCTCCGCACTAATTTTGTCTCCCTGCTTCAAAGCTCTCGTCGTGCCCAGAAAACGTCAGTTCAAAGCGAAGTTTTGTCCAGTAATGAGCCAGTGAAAATTGTTCGGTGTAAGATCTCCTCGTGCAGCTCTCAGAGCTGTGCTGAGGTGGGAGCAGAGCTGGGCAGTGGGGTCTGCTCCGAGCTCTCTGCTCGGGAGGCTGCAATCAAGGCTGATGTTCCCCAGGAGCAGCTTCAAGGTACCAGATGAAAGGAGCATCCCTGCACTTCCTGCGTCTTCCCAAGTGATAAATCCATCTGCTGAGGGGAACAAAACCCCGTCCCTTGCACAAGGGCTGTAGGAACAGGGCACTTCTCTGTGCTGATGCGTGCTGGGCTCTGCAGAGCCTCTTCCCCCGCTGACCTCCACCCCACACTGCCCCGGCGGCGGGAGCGTGCTCCGAAAACGTGGGATGTTCCCTGGGCTGGGGAAGTGTGTGAAAGGGAGCTGCTCCTGCCAGGGCTCAGCCTTGTGACGGGGCCTGCAAGGCCCACATCCTGGCCTTGGATGCACAGGACTGTAGTAAATCAGAGCCTCTAATGCAGCCAAAAGCCAGCTTTTCCCTGCAAGGAAAACACACTATGTAACACCGAGAGACAAATACCAAAGTCCTTAGCTGGTTCTCGAAAAAAAAAAAAATAAATCTCCCCTTGGCCCTGGTGAGAGTTTTGCCTGAGTAAGGACATCCAGATTATGCATGCTAATTAAATGAACGACCCATCCCTTCAGAGTCTGCTCTCTGCTGGGAATTCCCCTCTGAGTAACTTGCTCCCAGTGAGGAAAGGAGTTGCATGAAAAATTTCCCAGATGGTGAATCTGTTAGAGAAAATCACAATCTGTTTGTGGCTTTTTCAAACAAAAAAGAGCACAGGAGACGCTGCGGAATAAATTTGTTGTTGCAAACCATTTGCTCGGTAATGGGGAGAATTTAGATGGGCAAAAATCTTTTTTTTTTTTTTTTCTCTTTTAAGAGGAGTCTTATCTCCCTGCCTCGAAAAACGAGCAACGGTTTAAAAAATAAATCACAACGATGTGTATTTGCAAAGCCCGGCGCGGTTACTTTAATGCTGCCTGCTCGTCTATTCTGCCATCAAGGGTGTCTGAAGCCGCCGGGGGACAGCGGCCTCGTCCATGCAAAGCTCCCGAGGAACAATCGCTGCTGTGTGCGGCACAAAGGGCCCGTTTCACACAGCGCCGTGTCCCGCTGGCTGCCCCGCCAGCATCCCCGGGCACCCGCACCCACGCAGCCCCGGGCCCCCGGCCAGCCCCGCCGGCTCCAAAACCGAGCGCACACAGTGCCAGGGGCTTGGGGAGCGCTGGGGTGATGGAGCAGGGGCCGGCTGGGCTGTGGTGCCCGGCAGGATCGGCGGAGGGGAGCGTGTGCGGTGCCAGGCTGTGCCCCGGGGGCTGCGGGTCACCGCTGCCTCCCGCAGCCCCTCTGCGAGGGGACAGCGGCCGGGGGAGGGACCGGCACTGCGGAGGATCTGTCACAGCCCAGGACAGCGCATCCCTGCCCGCGCTGCACCGCTGGTGTCGGCCGGCCACGTTTCGCTTCGAATCTGAATTTCATCAAAAGCTCCGAGCCAAGAAAAATCCTTCCAAGTTTGGGGTTTTTTTCTTTTTTTTTTTTCCATTTTAACTTCAAATGAGCACTGCTTAATAGTTTCTTGGAAAGGCGTTTGCTTGCAGTTCTGTGCAATGTAGGCACTGTTACTTCCTTCTTTTCCATGTGAGGCTGACTGCAAACTGTCTGGTGGCAAACATGAAACCAGCGTTGTGCAACGGGGACGGGGATGAGAGGAGGGGGGAGCAGCACAGGCAGCTAAAAGGGCCGGAATTTTCAATGTGGAGCTTTCCTACCAAAACTGGTGGGGAATTCTTGTGCATACATTGCTTTAATCAGCCCTTTTAATAACATCAGAAGTGCTAGGAATTACATAACCACGCGCTGTCTGGGTTTTGCTGGGTTGTTGAGGGGAGATTTATGTGCCTTCAGGACTTGCTGAGCCTCAAGGACGGAGGGTCCAGCACAAGGCACGACAGGTTTCTGTTCTCCAGAGTTCTGTGCTCCAGCCTTTCCTTGGAAACCGAGCTGGTAGCACTGATTTGCCAACAAATTTCCTATTTACTGTTCACCAGAGCATCAGTTGTGACAAATAGACAGAAGAAGGCAGCATTTCACTGAAAGCATTTTATGTACTGATTAAGACACTGTACAAAGAGCTCCTCTGGGTGCCTGGGGAGTCTGGGTTGCAAAGTCGCTATTGCAGCGTTTGGGGGGGCTGCTGTGGGAGCTTTGCAGGTCAAAAATCACCAAAATTGATGTCATTCTGCACTCTGGCTGCCCAGAGCCAGGGGAGTGCACTGACTGCTCTTTGCAAGAGCAGGGGGGGTGGTTTCCACAGAGATTGATTGTTCGAGTTGTGCCCGTGCTCACTCATCGTGAACGCCTTCGGAAAGGGCTGGGTGCAGAGAAAACACAGGATAATTTTTCTGATCAGTAACGACATGATAGCAATGTGCTACAATAAGGACAAGAAAATTTCATGCTTCAAGGGCTGTAGCTGCTTCCAGAGAGGGCAGGAGGGGGCTGATGCTGCTGGGAATGGTGGGCATGCAGGGAAGGGATAGAGGATTTTTGATCTCTGCCTTTAGAGCATCAAGCACCAGAGAAGCAAGAAGCAAGTGCTGAACCCCTGGTTGTAACTCTGTGTAAATGTCTACTTCTGCTGCAATCAATGGCAAACTCTCAGCGCTTTCAGCAAGGTCAGGGTTTCACCTTGTTTCCTCTCCAACAAACCTGCCTCTTCTTGGGGAAATAAATAAACCAGTTGAAAGCAAAGCCCAGGAGGTCAAGTTGCAACACTCAAACCTACAGAAGATGTACATTGTTTGTGTCCTGTGTCACACAAGAAATATGAGGCCAAACCCTGAATTCCCTCATTTCAGGCCGCTGCAGTGGGATTTTTCCCAGGCTGACTCTGCTGTGATTCCTGAGTTGCTGCTCCTTTCAGGCTGGTGCAAGGGAGCAGCCCATGGGTGGGAGGAAGATGAGTTTCCTTTTCCAGTGTGAAGGGCAGGCACAGGGGGTTGAATTCTGCCCAGGTGTAGAAGCTGCTCCTCCCTGGGGGTCCAAAAGCCCCCAGCATGAGAAGAGAGTGGTTTGGAGAAGCCACCTCACTCCTGCAGGCCCTGCTGGGCCAAGGCACCCATCGCTCATGGCTTGAGCTCCACACTGGTGACCACTGTGACCACTGTGACCACTGGTGACCACAGAGTGCAGTGAGACCACTGAGGACAGAAAAGGTGAACGAGCAGGTTTGTTCATGAAGAATTTCTTCACAGAAAAGGTGGGGAAACATTGGAAGGGGCTGCCCAGGAAGGTAGTGTTGTCCCCATCCCTGGGGGTGTCCAAGAAATGCCTGGAAGTGGCACTCAGGGCTCTGGGCTGGCTGAGAAGGTGGGGATAGGTCACAGGTTGGACTCGATGGTCTGGGAGGGCTTTTCCAGCCTCAGTGGTTCTGGGATTCTGTCATTCTGTTCACAGCACGCCCATGACCTTGAACATCTTTTCCATCCTTCCAGCACATGATTCGGGGGAGAAAGCGGGGACGGGGGCGGCGGCGCAAGTATCGAAACGTTTGTTCAGCAATTGCTGCAAGAAAGAAAAACTTGCTTCAATCTGCAGAGATGCCAACTGAATTTTGTTTTGTTTTGGTGCTTTGGAGGCGAGCCAGAAGCGGGATGTTGTGAAGTCTTCGGCAGCTACTGCCTGCTTGTTCCATACCAAGCATAACTCTGGCTGTATTTTTATCGGCAAACTCGGTCCCACGCACGGGGATGTGCAAACGGGAGCCGCGGCTGCAGGGCTGCGCTCCCGGGGCACCGCCGAGCACAGCCCAGCCCCGCCTGCAGCCCGGAGATGCCCTGCAAAGGTTATCCCTCTTCCCCGGCAGCCCTGGGAGCAACAGCGAGTGGTTTCGATTGGAGAGGGGGAGAAAAAGCAGCTCTGTTCCCACTCGGGTCCCCGTTCCTCGGTCTCAGGGCAGGTTCTAGAGAAGTCCTGGCTGCGGCTCCGCAAGCTTGCAGGGAATTTCGGGGATTGCTTTCTGCATTTCACGTGGGGCCGGGGCGGTTTGTGCTTTGTCAGCAGAAGAGCCTGCGCTCTGCCTTGCACAATAGATCGCCGCTGGGTATAAATAGCCTTTCGTGCCTGTCACCTCGCTGACTTTAATGGCCATGCCCTGATTTATCCCCGCTTCCAGAGGATGCTTCAGGTGTGTGCTCTCCCCCCGGGACCGAAGGCGCATTTAAATCGAACGCCTGTTCAAGAGGCTCTAAGCATTGGCACTCTAAGCCCGCGGTTTTAGCGTTTTCATCCAGAGCTGGGATGGCACGAGGGGGGAGAAGCGAGCCTGTTGTCGCTGTTTAAGCACTACAACTGTTGCCTTCACAAAGGATCAGTGCTCAGAACAGGGAGACATCTTAAGAATGTCTGACAAATATATGTACATTCGGGGACCGCGAGCCTCGCAGCCGTAATAGGATGAAGGGAATCGAACATGACAGAGCTCCGCGGGGGGATTGAGAGGATGCTTTACCTGCCTCCAGCCAGCCCCCGGCATCTCTGGGGTGGGACAGAGGGGCAGAGGAGGAAATGGGGGCTCTCTCCTGTCCCTCCTGTCTCTTTGTCCAGCTTCACAGCTCGCTCTCATCGCTGTTTTCCACGTCACAGCCCCAGTATCACCTGGGCTCGGCAAGTGTTCTCAATCTATGATTTATCTCGGAGCACTACAGAATCCCAGCCCGAGTGACAGGAGATCCTCGGTGAGATCTGCCCGGGTGGCCCAGTCCATCCCTCACCCCTCTGCCCTGCCTGCACGCTGGTTGCCCCTTTGTTCCCAAGAAAAGCCCCCGAGGTGACTATGGATGGCTTTTTAAATGCTCATCGTCACATTATCCATCAGATACATATTTACAATCATTCATTAAATTAGGATGTACGTTTCATTCTTCTTTCTTAGAATATTAATGCCTACTCCTGGCTGAAATGCCATATGAATATTCATTAAAAAATCAATCAATTCCTTTGCCAGGAATGATGTCATTTGAGCAATAACTGAAGCAGTAATCGAGCACGCTATGAAAAAACGATGAATGCCATCAGATCTAATGTTTATTGAACTCCGTGTGGGTAAATCACAGCAGGTTTTTTCCCATGCTTTTGTGTGCATTCACTGGTGCTCCAGTTCCTCCTCCTGCCTGGTGCCAGGAGCCCAGCCCAGCCCCAGCACGAGCAGGAGCACTTGGGAACAGGTGGGAGACATCCCCCAGGGATGGGTGGGTGTAGGGGCACATCCCTGCCGAGCTCCTCGTGAAGAGTGGGTTAGAAATTGTCCTGTAACAATGGGAGACAAAAGCTGTCGAAACAGTTGTGGGAAACCTGGAAAATTAATCAGCTGAAGGCTTTTTTTGATAGGTTTTTGGCTGGCAAAGTTCCCTCTGCTCGCTCAGAGGGTTGTCCTGGGTGGGCTGACGTGGTGGCTTTTCTTGGGGTGCCCTCTCTGCTTTAATGGTGCAGCTACCAGGGCACACACAGAATAAAGAGTAACAATACACTTCAGGAGGGATCATTATTACTCCAAATTTTCTCAGATCAAGACTTTCTCAACAATAGCAAAGGAGCTGTGCCAGTGCACGGGCCCTACCGCAGCTCCTGTGATAAGATCACACTCGAGTTCTGTGGGAAATTCGAAGAGATTTGGCTTAACTTCAGCACCAAGAGTCACTTGATCCCTCACAACACAAATCCTGGCCAGCTCACGTCCAGCAGCAAAATCTCAGGAGAGGTCTGGGCTGCTCCATGGCCTTGCCCAGTCCCTTGTCAGTGACCAAGGCAGGAGCCCAGGTTTGCAGGTTCAGCCGTGGCCAGGGAAACCCCTCCCTGTGGGTGCAGCCCATTTCCAGCGGGGACAGAGCCGCTCTGCCGGTGACACCGGATCCCGGGGAGGAGGAGGAGGAGGAGCAGGAGCCAAGGTTACCCGTTCCCACCCCCAGCACTGCAGCACCGGCTCGTGAATCAGGCTCTGACAGCGCTGACTTGCTGCATCAGTCACATCACAGACACTTCAACCCAAAATATTCCTCTACGGGAAGGAAGGGGAAACACAGACCGATTATGCCAGTCTCATTTACATGCTTAGCTGAGAAAAATCAAATGCCTGACTCTGTCTCTGGCAGTTTCACGCTCTCATCGAGGGAACCATCATCTCCTGCCACCTCCTCCCTTTCCACCTGGCCGGAGTTATTTGCCCTCCAAGGGTGACCTGAACATCTTGGTTTGAAGGCATCTTGCTTCTGTTTCTGAGCACCGACATCAGAAATAATGAGGGGTGTGAGAGGATCTGTAGGGAGAGCCTGAGCACCATTTATTGGCTCAGATTTAAATGAATTAAAATTACGAACCAAGAAAGGCTTTGAAAAAGTGATGGTTGCATCAAAGAAATGAGCCACACTCTGCGAGAGGCCTGAGGGAGTCTGCAGGGAATTTTGGGTTGAGTTACATCATGTAGGGTTGCTCGGTGTCCCCAAATCCCCCAGACTGGCCACAGACACCCCTCCACACTACAGGGGTGCACAGCTTCACCTCCTCTGCCAGACCCAAAAGAGAAACTCCTCTCCAGTTTTAAAACCCTTTAAAGCAAACACTGACTCCAATGCAAGAGCTGCAGCAGGGGCGAGTCCCTTGGAGAGCTGCAGTCACCCAGGGCTCGGGGACCTGGCACTAGTGGGACGTCTGCTCCCACAGCCAGGTGTCAGATGGTTCATCTGGGGAGCAGAAATCACAGACAGAGCTCAGAGAGGGAGCAGGCAGCCAGAGCAAGGCTTGTGGTGTCCTGTGAATTGCACCAGCTCCAGCTAAGCACCGTTTCTGAGCTTTAGAGGCAATTAAATATCAAGATCATTTACCAGACGAGGTTCTATCCACCAGCACGGCGAGTCTTTAAGATGAAAGCAGATACTTTTATGGAAATTTATTTTAATGCTGCTCCTGGGAGAACAGTCTGCAGGCTGTGTCCAGGGAGGTCAGAGGCTCCCAGGCTGGCAGCCTCAGCTGAGCCAGGCTGGGAGTACCTGCCACGAAATAACACAGCCAGAAAATGCCTCCCAGGGCTGGGCTTTCTCCTCTCCTGCTCTCGCAGGCACCACACCATTACATAATAAATAATTACTAAAACAGGCCAATGATACATGGTTTTCTGTTGTTGTCCTGCTCTCACCTCGGGGGACCCAGCTGGAAACAAGCGGTGCCTTGCGCTTCTGGAGCAATTCTCCCGGCAGGATCTGAAGGATTTCTCTATTTACTAACAAGCAAAGCCTTTTCACACACAGCCTTGTGCCAGTTTAGTCAGGACCATGCGGCCGCCTTGGAGACATCTCATTTCTGTTTGTTTTAACTTATTCCTAATCATTTTAATGGAAATCGAATAAGCCTGGCTGGAGTCAAAATAATCCCCACATCTGCAGCGTGTCAGCTGCGTGGCACAGGGCGATGCTCGAGCCTTGTGTAGAGGCTTCGTGTAAAGAACTCACAGCTTTATTTACATTATTCATAAAAAATAACAACTTGAACTTCACCCCATCCCTGGAAGTGTCCAAGGCCGGGTTGGGCAGGGCTTGGAGCAACCAGGTCTAGTGGCAGGTGTCCTTGTCCATGGCAGGGTCTTGGATCAAAATGGTCTTTAGGGTCCCTTCCAAACCATTTTGGGGTTCCATGAACATCTGATTCCACCCCATGGCCTCCTTTGTCTTATCCCATGAGTGACTTCACCTTGTTGATGTGGGAAAGCCCTGCCCAGAGCAGTGAGGTGGCAGAGGTTGCCAGCAGTGCTTCCCTTTCCTGGCTGACATCACGGGAGCTGGAGAGGATGGAGGGTTGGGAGAGCCGGAGCCATCACATCCCTGTCAAAGCTGGGAAGGAGAAAACCCCACAGAGAAAAAATGACAGAGCTGAACGGCCACCAAAGACAACAAACAAAAGCCTTTCTTGGGTATGGAATCATCTCCCTGGGTGCTGTGGCTTTGGCTGAGCAAAGATTTCGGGGACTTGTCCCAAAATGTGGTGTTAACACCCCGTCCCTCCTCCCGTGTGTGGCCCTGGGGGCTGTGGGGGTGTTCAGGGTCCCAATTGCTCTTGTCACTGCATGGCAGAGACCTCGCGGGGTCACGGCCGGGTTCTGAGAGCTCAGACACCACCAAAATGCCAATTCTGCACCCCGGGCCTCCCGGGGGAGCTCTGGGGGCTGACATGAAAACATTGCTGGGCTGGAATGAGGCTCCCCGTGACCCAGGAGAGATTTACTGCAGCAGGGTTAGAGCTTTCCCAGTGAAAGCCAGGCCAGCGAGGCTCCCTGATGGGAGCAGAGAGAAATCCTGGGGCGGGAAGGGAGATGGAGACACCGCAGCACGGGAGGCAGGGCCAGCAGATGAAGTCCCGGGATGGCCATGTGTTGTCATGGAACCTCTTTATCTCCATTTTCCAAGGGGAAAGGTGATGTCAGAGCCCAAATTTGAGCTTGGTGGCTGAGAGGGGTGTACCTGGAGGGTCACTGCTCTGTCCGGCCGGAGCCTCTGCCCTGCTGATTGCCCGAATCCCCCACGGAACCACCTCTCCCCTCGCCCACAGTGTGGTCATTTTGTACAAGGAGATTAAAGATTTTCTCTATTCCTGCATGGGGGAGCAGGACAAGCAGAACTCAGCACCTGGCAGAGTTCACTCGGCTGCTGCGAAGGGGAGAGGAAAAGGCAGATCCCTCTGGCATAAATAAGGAAAGCACACAAACCAGGGGTTGTGATACATTTAATTTGGTTGTTTGCCACCGTGCAAGGTGTTGTGCTAACCCCAGTGAGCTCAGCTCGGCTGTACCAGAGCTGCCGTGTCCTCTCCTCCCTCTGTGAATATCAATTGTGCTGAAAGGGTGGCTAAATGGGCCGTCAGAGGGAAGGTTTTGGGAGGTTTTCTCCACCTACCACATGGCCTTGTAGTTCACAGCCCAGCACAAGTATTGGGCTGGGGAGATAAAACTTATTCTACCCACAATGCAAACTACAACAATTCTGCCTAATATAACAACTGATGTGCTTTGCAAAGCCCTCTGAAGGATTGCTGCAGGACAAGGAGTCTCCTGGCAGACTCCTGAATTTTTGTGTGTCTTCCAGCCTCCCTTCCAGCCCGGAGCTGCCCCGCTGGGTGTTCAGGGTGGTCCCCACCACCCCAGAGCGCTGGGATCAGCCCCTGGCACACCTCAGCCACGTCCAGGGACATCCCCACAGCAGCACCTCGGGAGGGAGGAGGATTAGAAGGACCTTGAAGGTCTTGTTCATTACCAAGTTTGCTGGAAAGTCACATCCCTGCACAAAATAAATCAGAGATTGGTGCAGAGATTGATGCTTTGCCATGGGCTGGTCCCCAGCCAGGCTGGCTCCCTCACCCAGGCATCCAGAAATACACCTGGAAATCAAGCTGCAAAGTGTGTTTTAGCCACCTTCGGTGGCCTTAGAGCCCAGAATTTGGAGAAGGAACAAAATCCCTGAAGCTCTGCAGTGAGCAGTGGAAGTTTGACTGAAGAGCTGCAGCCAGAAAGGGTTAAAGGGACGTGGGATGCTGCGGGATTGTTCCTTCTGCTTCACTAAACCACTGTTCAGATGGAAAAAAAAAATAAGAAAGTTAGCTTTTCTCCTGCAAGAATGTAAATGTTGGGTATTTTATCAAGTGATTTCTTCAGCCCTCAAGCCATTCTTCAATTTGAAATGCTAGATTGAAAAAAACGCAGGCAAGAGAGAGAGAGAGAGAAAGAAAATATTTCCGCAGCCCAAGAACACTTTGCAGACATTATGGAAAATGTTGCCTGGTTTGTTTCCTCTACTCACTGAACCAATCTTTCGCATTAAAATCAGCAGAGTAGTAAATAAACATGTTTTCTCTAGCCCCGGAGCCATTCCGAGACATCAAATGGTACTTAAGAAATGTTTCTTTCTCCATCACAGAACGTTTTTAAAATGTCCATGGCTGAAGGGAGGGGAGATGCTCCTGGGCTGGAGCATTACCAGGCTCTGCTGTCTCTCAAAGCTGGGGAGGCCCTGGACGAGGCACAGAGCTCGGATTTTCCCTCCTGTTGGAGCACTGGAGGAGGAAGAGGAGTTTTCCAGCTCAGCAGCTTCTCACAGCTCCCCGTGGATGTGGCTGGATTTCCTGAGACCCTCAGAAAGGTGCTGGGGGCTTCCAACCCCTCCATCCCTGTGCTGATCCAGAGCACAGAGCTCAGGGAAGCACCTTGGGACAGCCCGAGCTCCCCGAGCGGTGTCCCCACGTGCTCTGTGACACGGGGATGCTCTGGCTGTGGTGCTCAGGGAGGGACAGTGGGACAGCACTGGTCATCCCATGTTGCCCTGGTTTTTGCTAAAGCCTTCTGTTTTAACCTTGGAGTCAGAATTCTTTCTCACACAGTTTCATGTAAATAATAGCCAATGTTTACTGAACGGTATTTTCTGTTTTTCATTCCTTTTGTGATAAAAGAACTTTGATGAGCATCTTTTTTCTCCAGTGGGATTGAGAAGGAAGTGACATGTCCTCCAATACCTTGTGGAGTTGGGAATTGTATAAGAATGTGACATATGTAAATAAAGGGTCCTTTCCCCTCCTTTCTGCTGAACCTGGCAGGTGCGAGAGCATCTTTATTTTCTTTTCCCAGACACAATCCCACAGGGATGTTTGCCCCCCAGGAGCAGCGCTGCAGCCCCAGGAGCAGTTTGGGCACACCTGGGGCATCTCCCGCTCCGGGGAAGCTCTTGCAGGAGATATTTCTCATATTTCATCTTTCCCTAGCCGAGGTTGCTCCAAGCCCTGTCCAGCCTGGCCTTGGGCACTTCCAGGGATGTGGCAGCCACAGCTTCCCTGGGCACCCTGTGCCAGCACCCGCCCAGAGAAGGATTTCTTCCCAAAATCCCTTCTAACCCTGCCCTCTCTCAGCTGGAATCCATTCCCCCTTTTCCTGGCACTGCTTCCTGATGAGCTGATGTTGGGATGCTTCAGTGAAAACCAAGGAAGGGGAGCTGGGATCGTCACTCTGGAAGGGTTGTACGGCTGCTCCGCCTCAGAATGCAGTTTGGGGACATATTTCTCATGCATCATTTCTAAAAAAAACCCCCGAATTTATCTTGAGCAGAAAAGCAAATGTGTTTGTCCTGACCTGGCACTGTTTTTTAAAGTGTCAAGTGCTAATGAAATTCCTCAGCCTTGAGCAGTTCTAGGCATTCAATGCTGATTTTTAAAATATGGGGATATTTTGCTGCGGATTTTAAGGCAGCCTCGAAATGATGAATGTTCACAAGTGTGAGAGGAAAGAAACTTCCAGATTCAAAGAAGTTCTGACATAATCTCGCATGCAAAGCAGACGGCAAGAGGCTCCTGCTTTAAAGAGGTTTTTTGTTACTCCTTTGAAATTCCTTTAGCAGACGTAGGGCCAACGCCGCACACTTTCATCATGCAAATTTGCTGATTTTAATATTTTGGGCTTAGAGAGGCAACAAAGCAGAAGGACTTTTTTATTTTTTTAGGCTATGGGATGAAATTTGGAATGGAAATGTGCCCACAAGGCTCGAGCAGTCCCAGCTCAGAGAACTCTGCTTTTTGTGATGCTTTGAAGGCTTTTTCTGCAGGAGGAGGGTGTGGAAGAGGGGCAGCCCTGGAGCTGTGGGACAGCACCGGGCACCTCCCCGGGACATCAAATCTGGGCTGGCAGATCATCAAAAACCAAAACTCCAGAGGGTTTTCCTGGGGATGGGAGCTCATTATATAATGAAATAACTAAGGCAATAAAGGTAAATAAAAATAAATAACAGGAATGAGATCAAATGGGGGAAAAAAGTTAAATGCAGTGAAAAATAAAAGAAAAAAATGAATTATCAGGTAAAAAAGAGATGAAAAGGAAATTAAGAAGGAAATAAAAAGATGAAATAAAAAAGAAAAATAAAAGGAAATAAAACATAAACAGAAAAAAGAAATAATTTTTTTAAAAAAAGAAAGAATAAAATGAGGTAAAATATAAAGCGATAATAGAATTAAATAAAAATTAAAAATTAAGATAAAATAGACTAAAATAGACTAGTTAAATAAAATAAAGTAGACTAAAATAAAATAGCAATTAAATAAAGAAATAAAATAAAATAACAATTAAA
>VYXC01001037.1:141879-160494 GCA_013397175.1 Platysteira castanea
TTTTTTTGATTTCTGCATATTTATTCTTGAAGTCGAAGCATTAGAAAATAATTGAGTAAAACAAAATCCACAAGGCTTCAAATTACCTCTAGCTTAATGTTTTATTTAAAAGGTTTGCTAACTGACATTCTTTATAATGAATTAGGTCACGCGGCTCCGAAGAGTGTTGTCGGTTTTCTTTTTTACATTTAAATTTGAGGCTGCTTCCCTTGAAACTTGGGCTCTGCTGCCAGAGCCGTGCACGCCTGTGACTCCCCGGCTCAGGGAATCTCACTCTAATTATTCTCAATCACACCAGTGCAAATGAATATATCCATGTTTGGAGGATCGGAGCGGTGTTGTCATGGCAATCTCCGTAAGGTCACGAGAAACTCGTGGATGTTGTTCACGGCCTCTCCTGGGAGGCTTCTCCTACCTTTGCAAGGATTGATGGGGTTTGGGTGAGAACTTTGAAGCACCATTGTGTAAGGGTTTGGTTGAAAGGATTTGTTGTTTCCTGCTGGGGGTTCTGGTGAAGGTGGTGAAGGGCTCGTGGCTCTCTCGTCCTCCTCTGGGCACCAAATTCCAAGCCAGGCTTGTTCTGGAGGATGGGATCCCTCCAAATCTCCAGGGCAGCAGAAGGGTCCTTTGGCTGGTGCTGGTTAATGGGGCTCGGTGTCCTGGGATGAGCTTTGGCTTGGGTTTTGTTGGGAGAGCTTTGCTTGTGTACAACTTAAAAACCCCCCAAATAATAACGAAAAAAGCCCCAAAACAACAACAAAATACCCAACAGAACGAAGCCAACTTCTTTTTCTTTAAGGCCACATTGGAGCAACCTGGTCTAGTGGAAGGTTCCCTACCCATGGCAGCTCTGATGAGTTTACAAATATCTGGTATGGAAGGACAAAGGAATTCACTGCAACTGGAATCCGCTAAAATCAAAATTCACTAAAATTGGTGTTTTGCAAGTCTTGGCCGAGGCGATCCGTGTCGTTGTGGTTTTATGGTTTTGTATTTCTAAATTCTTTTTGTTTTAAAAAAACCAAAAGAAAACAGAACCAAAAATAGCTGTTATTGATAGAGAGCTGTCAAGGCATTTTAATTTGCAGCTAAATGCACATTAAAACTGTGATTCTTTTGCTAACCCAAGACATACATACATACATACATATATATATATATATATACACCCCTATCTCTCTGAGCCTTCAGACAGCTCTAGCACATCCCTGTGCCAGTTTTATATGAGCAGGTGGCTTGGCTTGGAAGGTCTGACATTATTTAACGACTGATACCAATATTCTACAAAAATACTGAGAAACTAAAAGGAAATCTTGCACTTTATTGGCTGTGGAGGAGCCGTGGCCGTGCCCGCGGGCTGTCAGGTGAATCTCTTGCATTATTTGTGTTATCTGCCCTTAATTGCTTCTGGTTGCTGAGTCTTTGGAGATGCTGAGCCTCTCTGATCTCGTCCTCTCACACCCAGCGTGTTCTCACGCAGCAGGGCAAGGAAACAGGTTCTCACAGGGTTTTTCACCTGGCAGCTGTGCCCTGTTGGCCCATCCCTGCAAGGCCTGGCTTGCAGAGCCCCTGCCCTGCCCGGGTGTGCCCCTGGCCACGCAGGACACCCTGCGCTGGCACCTCTGCCCTGCCCCTTGTCTGCCCACCGTGGGCCTGTTTGGACCTGGCTTTCTCCAGAACCTGACACACAGGTCGGATTTAAGGGTTTTTAATTGGAATTTTAGGTAGGCAGAGGTGAGGTGTAGAGATGGGTTGGTGTTAAGACCCTCAACTAAGCACTAAGCAAGTGGAATTGATAATTAAAGACCTATTTGCATTTAAAAACCATTTTTAGTTGACCTTCTGGCCCACAGGCTTTCTCATTGACTGTGGGATATCCATCAACACTTCCAGGTCTCCAGGACTTGCCAAAAGCCCTCTGAGCAACTTATTCTGATCCTTTCTGCCATGTCCACCCAACACCTGGAGGAGTGGCCGTGAGCTGTGAGGGGCAAAATGTGTCTGATGAGGTTAAAAAGGGCACAGGGGAGCCTTTAATGCTGGGAAAGCAATGAACTGCAGCTTCTGCAGTATTTAACAGGGCTTCAAACCCCTCTGATTATCCCTTGCATTGGTTTTTGTCAATCATTTTGTTGACTAACACGTCCCTTTCAGCTTTGGTGACAATAAAATGTGAGTAAGCAGAAAACTCGAATTTCTGAACGATGGCTCGTGGCAATTTCTTAATTTCCTGAGTGAGCACAGGCTTCTTGGCGTTTCATTCCTGTGCCAGAAAGACTATTTGCTCATACAAAGTTCTTCATTGTAACAGGAAAAAATCAATTTGATTACTTTCATGTCAGCATGCATGTCTAATGGCTTAGAAGTTATTGCAGCCATAAAATATACAGTATCATTTCTCTCTCACTCTGAAATTTGACAGGATTAATATAGTCAGCATGAAATCTTAGTCATAAAGTCGACCATAAGTGATGGTAAAATTAGCTGCTGAAATCGTCTGCTTATGGAAAGCATCTTCTGTTTTTCCTTCAGGGAAAAAAATACCGAGGGGCTGGCGTGCGGATGGGAAGGGAGTGTTTGCTCTGATGGGAAGATATCCATTTTATTTCATGTTTTTCTGACGAGGGGGGTCTGTGATGTCCCCGACAGCCCCGAGCGTGGTTTCCCAGCCCGCCCGTGGCTCGTGGTGGGGCTGGGCTTGGTGTCCAGCACAGCCCTGAGGTCATTCCCTGGGTGAGATGCTGCAGAGTTCCCTGCAGGGCCTGGAAAGCATCGTGCCCTGCAGAGGCTGGATTTTGGGCTAAAAACCAGGGCTTGTGGTGTGGCCACTGGTGCTGTGTGTTCCTCACCAGTGAGTGTGGGGTGGGCTGCTGATTTATCTCATGTGTCGGGGTTTAAAGCTTTTTTTTTCCACGGCTCAGTGAGGTTGGAGGGAGGAGAGGCCCAGGTGAGGTGGATTTCACCCCTGGACTCGAGTGGATGCTTTTCCTGCTGGTGCTGCCACCTTCGTGGTCACCCTGTGTCCTCCTCGCACAGTCCCCTTGGGAAGTGGCTTGATGCCTTAGGTTTTAATTTCTATATTTTTCAAATCCTCTACTACCTAGTGTGTAACTAAAGTTCCTTGTAGCTCGTGATCTGCTCTCTTAGGCCAGACAGACACAACAAAGCCTCTCTGAGCTGTTCAAGGACACTCGGGCTGTCCTAGGCCCAAAAGGTGTAAACTAGGACCATGAAAGAGGTGGAGAAATTGAAGAGAGCTAAAGTTTTAATTGGTGAATTTATGCTGAGATGCAAATGGACCAAACCAATAACTCTGTCAAGAACTCGTGACTCGTTGTCCACCTTGGGGTCCATTTGATGGAAGCAGCCTCTGGCTCCCCAGGGTGTGCCTTGAAGGCCTTCAAATAAATCCCTGCCTTTATTCCCTTACTCCTGTCTGGTCTCTGTTTCTAGGTGGCTGAGAGAAGGCATCAGGCTGAGCACCTTCAGAGGGGCTCTGTAGGAATCTCTGAGCTAAGACTGAGAAAGCTGAGCTTGGAGCTGAGTTTCTTTCTCCGTGACTGCCCTGGGAGGCAGCGGGCGGCCGGGACAGCCTCTCCTTCCTGCTCACCCACCTCCAGACCTGCCAGAAAGAATTCCAGAAAGAATTAAAGAGCTTGGTATCTTTAATAGCAATGAGCTGCTATCTTTAATATCAGCTTTAAAATTAAACCAAGGGAAGGCAGCATCTTGCTTATGGGCCTTAATTGCCCATTCCAGAAGGTCCCAGAGCAGGTTTGGTTGCCAGCCCTCGCCCTGCTTGGCTTTGCAAGGAGAAATTTCTCCCGTTCCTTGAGCGAAGACACAAAGTTTTACCCCTCTGGGAAGAATCAGGGGTCCCTCACGTTGTATCCGGATGTTCCAGCTTGGCTGGAAGCTGTGTCCTGCTGGTTTCACATGTTCTGCCTGCCTTGGCAGCCTGTGGTGAAAAGTTAATATCTGGTCATTGGTTTTGGCTGCATCTCCAAGGCAACTTCATTCATAGGCAGCTCCGGGTTCATACCGATCCGGACATGCCTGGGTGACTAACTCCAGCTCCTGTTACATCCCAGAGGAGCTGTTAACTCCTTCAGCCCAGCAGGGGATGGGCACAGAGCAGGTGGATGCCATAAACACCCAGCAAATCTGCCCTGCTCTGCTTTGGTTTCCTTCCCAGCGCCTTGTTCAGCGTGGAGAGCAAAGAGCTCGTGGCTGTTCAAGGTCCTTCTCAGGGCAGGAAGATCTCAGGCTGAGTTTGTTTCTCCTGGAATTATTATGCTGTTATCCTCTGGTTTGGGCAGAACGTTGCCTTTGGGATGTACCCTCACTGCAGGATTTCATTTGGGGGAAAGTTCAGTGGCTGCGCACCGAACGCGCTCTGAAACGCAGGGAAAACTGAATTTTGCATTTCATGCAAAACCAAAGGAGGATTTTCCTCAGGGGGCAGGTGGTGGGGTGAGACCACCACGTTCCCAGGTGCATTCAGGGTCCATGAGCCCTGTGAGATGGAGCTGGACAGGTTAAAGAGGGAGATGTCCTGGTCCCTCACTGATGTGCCTATTTCTGTGTGAGCTCTCCAGATCCAGATTTACAGCCTCCAGAGACTGCTTCGATTCTCACCAAAAGATGTAGGAAGGAGGAAAATGAGCCAAACTCTGGGCTTTTTGCTGTTTGTTTCTCTCACGGCAGTGCTGAGAGGTTTCAGGAGATGGTGATTTGTCCTTAAAATCCACAGCGCTCGCTGGGATGGATCCCGAAGCACTGATCCCCAGGAAAGGATCCATCTCCAGGAGGGAATGGGGCTGGGACAGGGGCAGAACGAGTCGAGCTCAAACCAGCACCTAGAAAAGCTTGGCTTAAACTTGCTGAGCATTGTAAAATCCTGGAGTGGTTTGGGTTGGAGGAGATCTGAAAGCCCATCTGGTCCCAGCCTTGTTCCATGAGCAGGGAACCTTCCACAGGCCAGGAGACTGGGATGTGCCCCCTTCCATTGTGCATTTGGGTACTGGCGTGGTCCATGCACCCACCCTGGATGCTGTGATGCCCTTTGGAGACCCTGGAGGTGATTTGGCAGGAGGGGACAGGTAGGAAAAGCCCACTGGGTTTCCCTGGACACATCCCTGCCCTCCGTGCAGCCCAAGTGGGGCTTCACAGCAGGAATCAAGGGTCGAGGTGGCTCTGGGGATGGCTGAGATCTCCAAAGCTGAGACCCTGCTGATTTTTTAATGCATTTTGGGAGATCTGTTGTGCTGAAACGTCAGGCAGAGGATGAAACACGCTGGGAATATGAACCTGCTGTGGCTCGGGGTGGTGCCTGTGGGAGAGTTCATTAGAGAGACATGGGACAGATTATCCCAAGGACCTGGCGTGCACCTTGGATCCCCTAAAACCTGTCTGGCCAAGCTCCCTGCTCCACGTGCTGCCTTCCCTGCCTACAGAGGCAAACCTGCTCTCGGACTCTTGTGGAGCTGCTATAACTCTTAAATTTTAATAATAGATTACCATTAGTATCAGCCTTATATAATGCACGGCTCATTATTGCTTACTCAGAATAATTTTGCAGCCTCCTTATAGAACCTTGGAACTTTATTTGCTGAGTATAAAATATGCAGAAATGCATGAATAGTTTTAAGACTTGGTACCCTAAACTAATACAGTGTGCTGGTTTTTTTTTTTCCCCTGCACTATGATTGAAGTCAAATTAACATATTTACCTTCAGTGCTCCCAGGAGTAGCATTAAAAAATTCAAGAGGTGATTCAGAATAGTCTCCGATTTACTGTGTTTAAAGCTGGATTTCGTTTCCCAGTAAAACCATTCAAACACTTGACTCCCTTTCAGCTTTCCAGCCTCTTTCCTCCCCTCCTCGGACTTATCAACAGATGGGAGCACTATTATTACCACTGCGTGCCCAAAAGGAAGCTTTTTATTTTATTTTATTGGTTTTTTGGGATGGTGGAGAAAGCAGGGGCAGCGAGGAAGGGAGGAAATGAGTTCTCACAAACGGCACAGAAGTGTGGCTGTGTTAATCTGGAGTAAGGAGAAGGATGCAGTGTGGTTTCTTTCTTTCCTAGGGCAAATCATGGAGCCTAATTTTGGCTCTATGTTCCCATCCTCCCGGGAAAAAAAGCCGTGTAAAGGTCAGGGTAGGAAATGGAAACTTATTTTATTGCCCAGTGGTTTCTTTGTTCTTAAAAATGACACCTGTGCCGTCCTGCTGGGCTTTGATTTATTCCTGCAGCTCTAGGGTGCAGCTCCTACAGCTCCAAGGATTTCAGACCCCACCACAGATGCAAATCCTGCTCCAAAGCCCCCAGGCTGCTCCACCATCACCCCTGTCTTTAAAGCATGTGAGTGCTGCAGGGAAACCTCTGACCTTGTCACTTTTCCTGCCCCAGGGAATGAATATTCCAGGGAGAGGGGCTGTGAGAGGAGCCTGAGTCCAGTCAGTCCCCTCTGAGCGGGGCAAATCCTCCTGCTAATTCTCTTTACCACGCACTGGAGATGCTGCAGTGGGTTTTTTCCATGCCTGCTGCTAGATTAGGAAGTTGTTTGAGCAGATGTTGTTTCCTAAGAAAATGGGTTAATGCTTGGTGGTTAGAACGGTGTGGCAAAAAAGCTTATTTGTGTGAGGTTTTGGCTAATTGCCTTGCAAGAGTTACAGAGCGTTGCAGCAAATTTCCTGGATTTCGCAATCGCCATGGTTCTGGTTTAACTGGCCAGAAAGATTTGCAAAAATACACAAATAAATGGAAAAATAGAGGCAGATCACTGGCTGGCTTGCTGCAAAAAGCTGGAGGGCCTCGTGAAGTCTCCAGGTCTGAGCAAGTGGTTGAGGGTTGGGACTGAGTGGATCTCGGGGTTTTGTGGAATTCCAGAATGGTTTGTGTTGGAAGGGACCTTAAAGCTCATCCCATGGGCAGGGACACCTTCCACTGCCCCAGGCTGCTCTGAGCCCTGTCCAACCTGAGCTTGAATTTTCCAGGGATGGGACAGGACTGCTGCCCACTGCTGCCTCGGCTCGTGGGACTGGTCCCACCAGCACAGGTGGAGCTGGGAGCTGCTCTGAGCTGGGAGCACGGGGAGGAGTTCCCATCTGAAGGCAGGGATTTGGTAAAATGGGCCAGGAAAATGCAAATCAGGCATTGCTGTTTTCTAGGAGTATCACTGTGAAAAGATTTCTACTGCGTCGAAAAGCGTGATGGGCATGAACTGGTGGGGCTGGAAGGGACCTGGGCAGCTCTCCTGGGAGCCTTGGGATGCTCCAGGGAAGGGTGGCCATCCTTCAGCCACTCCTGCCATCCTGTGCCAGGGATAAAAGCTCTGTCTGGGCCAGAATTCCCAGAGCCAGGTGCTGGCAGAGCTCTGGGCCGGGGGCTCGGGTGTCGGCCAGCGCCGCATCCCCCAGTGCTGCTTAAATCACTAATTAGATTCTGTCTGAGCAGCAGCATAAACCAGGAATAAATGGACTTGGCTCCATAAACTTAACGCTTAAATATTTTCCCAGGCAGGGGGAAAAAAAATCCCCAACATTTGCTTTCCATGCAAAACATATAAATCTTGGAAAAGTTCCCGAAGTTGCGTGTTTAACTGTTCATATCTGTGTGTTTGTAGGAGAGAAGTGGTTATTCCCCTGCATAATTATTTTCCTTTTTTAAAAGGAAGCTGGAATGTTTGTGAGGAAGGCATTTGAAGCTGGTGGCGGGGATGAAGGAGAGTGAGGGGAGAGTGAGGTTGGAGGGTGAAAGGAAGCACCTTCCCCTCATTCCCCTCCCCGCCAGGACCAGCCACAAGTGCTGCTTGGACTTGCTGTGTTTTGGGGCTGTTTCTGCTTGTCTGATGAGTTTTAGTGGAACACGGAGCTGGTTGCTGGTTTCTTTTTAATCCTACCCCAGTACGAGAGCTGTTAGTGGAGTTAATTTCAAGTCTTTGTGTAGTAAAAATCGTGGATGCTGCATCAAGCACAGCTCTTCTCTCCTTCCCAATGCCCCGCTGCGGGTGGATGCTCCTTTATTTCCTTTATTTCCTCCCCCTTCCTCCTGCTCACCCCGTGAGAGACCCCACTGTAATTATTCAGAGATGCAGAGATAGATTTATTTTGGTATAAAATCATTGTGGAGAGCCTTCACTGGGGCTGGGGTGATGCACAGCTCACACTGGCACCACCCTGTCCCCATCCTGGGGGTGCAGGTGGCACCAGCCATGGCACTGGGATGCAGCTGGAAATGGGGACCAGAGGTGGAGCAGAGGGTCTGTGCTGGCTGTCCTGCCTGGAGCAGGGCAGGGTGGAAGTTTTCCATCACGCTGACCCTTCACGAGCACCATGATCCCACAGTTGCAAAGAATCCGAGAGATAAACCCACCCGAATCTCTCTGCAGAGGGGAAAAAACCCCAATAACCATCCTCCAGCTTCTCCTCATTGAGAAATGGGGACTGTGCCTTGCTGTCGTCGCAGTCCCCATTCCAGAGCTGCAGATGTTTAATTTATTTGTGTTCTCCTAGCACCTTTCTGTTTCATAACAGGAATCACTGCCGGGTTTGGCCGGGAGGCAGCGGAGCTCCCTGTAATCCAGGAGTGAATCAAAGCAACTTTTTACAAAACAAGATTCTCTCTCACTGTTGCAAAAGAGCTTTGGGGAAATCTGGTTTTTGTGGTTAAGGATCTTACTCTTGATGCACAAGGAAAATTATGTGTAGCTTTTATTTGGCCCAAAGGATTCTTACAACATTATCCGTATTTCCTTTAATTTGTGGGATTTCTAGTAAATGGGCTTAAAAATAGGTCCGGGCAAGATGCCAGGGTACATACGAAGAGCAGAAAAGCTTTGCAGGCTGTGAGCTGCTCGCTTTCACTTCTCCCCGGGCGCAGGCTGGGGGCACGGGGCGGTTGCTCACCTTTTGGGGTTAAATTTAATGACGTCTCTGGAATTCTTTGGAAGTTGATATTGCTGAAAAGATCTTTTAACTCTTTGTTAGAACTGATGCGGTGTTGTTGCTGAGCTGGACACGAGTGTGGAAAGGGGCAGGGTGAGCTGCAGCACCGGGGGAGGAGAAGAATGGGGAGGACTCAGAGGGAACTCTGGACTCATTCACTGATGGGATTTAGGGACCCTGGAAAACCAAAGTAGGAGCAGAATATGGCAGTGATAATATGGGGGGATTTTTTTCTTTCCATTTTCCATTCTCTGAAGTCTTTAAGGCTTTTGTTAAATGGAGGGAATCTCAGGAGGGAGAGGTGATGGCTCGGAGCCGGGGTGGCTGCTGGGTGCCCTTTGGTGGTATTGAGGTGATTCCTTCAAAATTAGTCCGGGTTTAAATGACTTTAAAATGCCTTTTTCCCTGGGGACAGCCACCCAACCACCAAAGCCTTCCAAAGGCCCGACCTGCAGCCAGCCCAGTGCTGTAGCACGAGTTCACATTCGAGCTGATGCTTCAAATTTACCTCCTTTGCTGGAGATCAGCTTTCCCAGCCGGCCCGGAGGGAAAGGCTCCTGTTGTTCCTCCAAAAACCAAGGTTAAATGGGCAGCTGCAGCCCAGCCCCGTGGGAAAGGCAGGGTTTTAGGGATGGTTTTGGGGAGATGAGCTGGTGCTGGTGTTCCCAGGGGGTCGCAGCTGGGAATGCTGCTGGGTCCCTCACCGGGACTGGGGCTGGGATGTGTCAGACCCCCTCTTAAAACAGACAGCCTGAGCCCCTTTGATTTTTATTTTTAAAAATAATTGGGTTTGTGAGCGTGGTTTGGGGAGGGGGGAGAGGAGTGTTGTTTAAAGATTTTTAACTGAGAGCCAGCAAATTTAATGTTTTCTGCGTCTCGGCCGTGTTGTGATTTCCATTTGATTTTAGGCACAATTAGAAATGCAAGTGGAGCGCTTTGTGTTTTACCTCTGCTTCAACTATTTATGGCATGATATGCAAATGAAGCGAGCTATGAATATTAACGATTAGAGCGCGTTACAAAGTATCACTGTCTTTAATGAGTTCGGTAATGGGCAGAGCCTTCGGAATATGGAGGTATTTGCTGTTGTGTGCCGGCTCCGGCTTTGGTTCCATCCCAGGAGAGCAGGGCTGGGATTTAAAGGCTGCGATAGGTAGGTGAGATTCCCAAGCGTTCCCATGACAAAGGCGGCTGCGGCTGGCGAGGGGTGGTGATGGATTATTTCACAGAGACTCTCGCAGCTCTTGTCTAGGTCAATCCGTTTCATCTGCGGCAGCGGCGGGGATGGAGCTGAGAATATGAAAGCGCTCGCCGACCTTTCAAGGTGCTTTGCAGCGCTGGGAGGGAATCTTAAACACGCTCCTGCCAAAATGGAGATGCTGCTCCGCACCCCAAGAAATTCCTTAGGCTGCTCCTCCAGGGTTGGGCTCGGTGGCAGGGAATTATTCGGGGGGGTTGTTGGCACGTCTGAAGGGGTTTGGAGGAACGTCTTCCCCACTGGAGAGCAGAGGGGTGGGAGTGGGGCTCCTTGGATTAACCCTTTCTCGAGGTAGGAGTCAGGGCAGCCTGGTTGGAGCTCTAAATCAGTGACTGGTTTTAACTTTAAAGCAGTAGCTGGTTTTAAGTCTAAATCAGTGAGTGGTTTTAGCCCTAAATCAATTTCTGATTTTAACTCTAAATCAGTGACTGATTTTAATTCTAAATCAGTGACTGATTTGAGCCCTAAATCAGTGACTGGTTTTAACTCTAGATCAGTTTCTGGTTTTGACTCTAAATCAGTGACTGATTTTTACTCTAAATCAGTGACTGATTTTAGCCCTAAATCAGTGACTGGTTTTAGCCCTAAATCAGTGACTGGTTTTAACTCTAAATCAGTGACTGATTTTAGCCCTAAATCACTAACTGGTTTTACCCCTAAATCACTAACTGGTTTTAGCCTAAATCACTAATTATACTTAGCTCTAAATCAGTGACTGATCTTATCTCTAAACCAGCGACTGGTTTTATCTCCAAACCAGCCTCAAGAGCTCCAAAAGAGGAAGGTGGCCGTGTTTTGGGGTGGTCACAGAGGTTCCATCCGTGCCTGCCCTGCAGAACCAGCTCTGCTCCAGCTCGGGGATCCCTGCGGGATGCTGCGGATGCTGGGGGGCTGCAGGAGGGGAGAAAACCCAACCAGATATGGAAAGCAACAGGATTTTATTCCAAATGGGGCTTGGGGAGGGTAGGCGGTGGGGAGGGAGAATGGAGCATGCCCCAGGGAGCGTGCTTTTCAGATTTGAGGTATTTAAATTACAAATTTTGATGAGGGAGATTGTCAGCAGTATTCAAAACAGTGCTTAAATTCTTTTGAAACACTGTCGAGCTGTGCTGTGGCAGTTGAAAAGTTTGGCACACAAGAACTTGGCCCAGAAGTTGCTGCTTGGGTTTTTTCCTTTAAAACTCAATTCATCTGTATTCAAGTATCCCACATGCTTCAGGAAAAATAACCCCACCAGGCTCGTACTGGTTTGAGACAGAGCCTTGCCTGCAGGAGAGGCTGCAGAAGTGATTGATCTCTAATATTGGGGGGTTCTGTGTTGGTTAATCAGCATTAATAAGTATTTATACTTGGAAAAAAGAAAGGGTTTTACAGTGTTTGTGTCTACTCATGAAAACAACCAGCAAACTAAGCTGGGGTTTGGCATTTCTTATGATTATGAATCCAAATTAATTAGATAGACCTATTTATATTTTGGGGGGTTGGTCAGTGTTTGGTGGTGTGGGGCCAGCTCAGTGTTTGCAGCATGTCCTGAGCACTGGGGAGACTCTCTCACTCCAACCTCTGACCCCTCTCTGCTGCAGAGATTAAAAAAAAACCCCAGATTTAAGGAATTTCTGTGCTGGGCATCAGCGGGGCTCTCCCAGCAGCTCAGAACTCATCAGATGTTGGTGGGCGTAGTTTAGCACATAATATGCATTAAAAATATATAATATATTGGCAATATAGAATCTATATTATAATATTTCAGATATAGAATCACAGAATCAGCAGCAGCATATATAGAATACAATATTCTGGGCTGCAGTGTTGTCTGGGGGTGTTTTAGGGTGTGATACAGAAATAGGCACGTTCTGAAGGTTTGGGCACAGTTTGTTGCCCCAGTGAAGGGTTTTGTTGCAGGAGCAGAGGAGGCAGAAAGGAATAGTTGGTGTTGAGGTAATGTAGTAATAATAATAATAAATAAAAATAATCCCGGGAGCAGGGATCAGTCTGGAGGGGTTTTCCCCCCGGGAAGAGGGGAGACAGGGAATTCTTTGCTGGAGTACAAGCAGGAAATGCAATATATAAAAAAATGCAGGTTTTCAGCTTTGCCTCCATCTGCCTGGGCAAAGTGGGCGTCAGGCTGGGGTGGGCACCTCATGTCACCAATTTTAGGTTTCTCAGGGTTTTTGCTGGATGACCAAGCCCCTCATTTGTGAGGAAGCTCCTGTGCAGTCTCCTGTTTGCCTGTCTGAACCCAGAAGTGCAGAGTTAAATTTCTGCAGTCTCCAACTCCCCTTGTCTGCAAGCTTCTGTTGCCATTAAGGATCGAGCTCAGATGCAATTGTAGCTTTGCTTTATAGACTATTAAAAGTTTAATGTCTCAATGTCTCCCTTCCCCAGAACTTTTTGGCAGCCCTGAAATTCCTACAAAAACACGAAGGTCCCGATTGCTGCACGGGCACAGCTGCCCTTGAAGGGTTAATTGTATTATGTCTTTTTTTTTTCCTTTGTAAAGCAGGGAGAATAAGCTTCAGCCAAAAGTAAAAGTCATTAATTTTAAGACAGAGATGTAAGCAAAGTTTCCTTCCCCTCTGCAGGTTGGTCAGGGTAGGCTATGCAGTAATTGAAAAGTAAAGGCAATTGAATTACAGGCTCCTGTCCAAACCGAGTGCGATTTCTTCTTCTTCTTCTTTTTTTTTTTTTTTACAACCTCCATTGCATCAGAACTAGGCAGTATTCCTGATGTTCTCATGTGTGTTAATGCTGACTCACAGACTAACTTGCACAAGAAAAAAAAACACACAGGCAGCTCCACCATACTAGGTAATGAGCTCTAGCAAGAAGCAGCGTCTGATGTTTTGTAAGCTTTTTTTAATTGACCTTTTAAGATATTTACTTTATTTTAAAGCTTTCTGTTCCGTCGTGGCACGGTGCTAGGACTGAGTCATGCATGTTATATATTGCTAGCTCTGCTGTTGTGTACTAGGAGTGAGGAGAATAGGATTCAGCATGGCACTTGTCTTTTTGATGTGTTACGGATGGGAATTAGTGCTTGTGCTGGGATGCTGCAGCCAGGGTGATGGGGTGCTCTGTGCTTTCCTGTGGCCGTAACTTACTCGGGGTCTTGAGTTTTTATTAGATGGCAAAATACTCCTTTCTGCAGAATAATTGTATTTTCTAGCCATGTCTCTCCCTTCCCCTTGCAGCAATCTGAAAAAAAAAAAAAAATTAAAATGTTGCATTTTCTATTTTTGCTTCTCCTTGCTTTGAGAGCTCTTAAGATCAGTGTTAGGGAATGGGGGGAAAGAAAAAAAAAAGACCCTAATTAAATAATAATAACGGCAATAACACGCTTCGCCGTGGCTGAATGACGGCACTTTTTGGAGCTGCCGGCTGGGTGACCTCGAGGAGCCGCGGTGCACCCGGGCTGCCGGTGACTCACCTTGCAGCAGGGCACAGCCCGGGCTGAGCCGGGCACCGCGGGCACCCCGGCGCTCTGCNTGCTGCAGCCAGGGTGATGGGGTGCTCTGTGCTTTCCTGTGGCCGTAACTTACTCGGGGTCTTGAGTTTTTATTAGATGGCAAAATACTCCTTTCTGCAGAATAATTGTATTTTCTAGCCATGTCTCTCCCTTCCCCTTGCAGCAATCTGAAAAAAAAAAAAAAATTAAAATGTTGCATTTTCTATTTTTGCTTCTCCTTGCTTTGAGAGCTCTTACGATCAGTGTTAGGGAATGGGGGGAAAGAAAAAAAAAGACCCTAATTAAATAATAATAACGGCAATAACACGCTTCGCCTTGGCTGAATGACGGCACTTTTTGGAGCTGCCGGCTGGGTGACCTCGAGGAGCCGCGGTGCACCCGGGCTGCCGGTGACTCACCTTGCAGCAGGGCACAGCCCGGGCTGAGCCGGGCACCGCGGGCACCCCGGCGCTCTGCCGGGGTCCCCACCAAGAGACCCCTCGGGGCTGTGCAGGGGGATCAGGGAGAGACCCCTCGGGGCTGTGCCAGGGGATTGGGGTGAGACCCCTCGGGGCTGTGCTGGCATCCCTGGGACTGTGCCAGGGTCCCCAGGGAAAGACCCCTCGGGGCTGTGCCAGGGAATTGGGGTGAGATCCTGGGTGCTGTGCCAGGGGATCAGGGAGAGACCCCTCAGGGCTGTGCCAGGGGATTGGGGTGAGACCCCTCAGGGCTGTGCTGGCATCCCTGGGACTGTGCCAGGGTCCCCAGGGAAAGACCCCTCGGGGCTGTGCCAGGGAATTGGGGTGAGATCCTGGGTGCTGTGCCAGGGGATCAGGGAGAGACCCCTCGGAGCTGTGCTGGCATCCCTGGGACTGTGCCAGGGTCCCCACAAGGAGACCCTTTGGGACAGTGCCAGGGGATTGGGGAGAGATCCTGGGGACTGTGCAGGGGGATCAGGGAGAGACCCCTTGGAGCTGTGCCAGGGAACTGNGAGAACCCCAGGGGACTGGGAGGAGATCCTGGGGCCGTGCCAGGGTCCTCAGGGAGAGACCCCTCGGGACGGTGCTGAGGTCCCTGGGGCTGTGCCAGGGTCCCCAGGAAGACCCCTCAGGGCTGTTCTGGGGTCTCCAGGAAGAGCTGCCAGGACTGTTGCAGGGTCCCCAAGGAGAGACCCCTCGGGGCCGTGCCAGGGTCCCCAAAAAGAGGCGCCAGTGCTGTGCTGTGATCCCCGGGCAGAGACCCCTGAGGGCTGTGCTGGCATCCCTGTGGCTGTGCCAGGGTCTTCAGGGAGACCCCTCGGGGCTGTGCCAGGTCCCCATGGGGAGATGCTTGGAGCTTTGCCAGGTCCCCAAGGAGAGCCCCCAGGGCAGTGCCAGCGTCCCCAGAAGAGCCCCCAGGGCAGTGCCAGGATCCCAAGCCAAGCACCTGGCACCCCACACCTCCTGAGCTGCACCACCAGCGTGATTTCACTTCACTTTTCCATCTTTTCCCCCCCATTCCCTGCCCCAGCCTCCGGGTCTGTACTTCCCGTGCGAACTCCGGGGATCCTGGAGCTCCGTGCCGCATGTCTGCTGCGTGTGGGCTGCCCGTGTGTTACTGAGGAATATTTGCAAATTCACTTTCTGCTCTTAATAAGGCAGAAATAATCTTCTTTCACCCATTGCCACTGGCTGCTACACTAAAAATAGGGTCCGGCCGCGCCGCTTGCCACTTGCAGCATTTCAAAAATAAATACTTTGGAGCTGCAGATACCAGTGCTGCAGGAGAGGAGGCTCACTGGCATTTGATTGCTGAACTTAACCTTGTTTTCTTCCCCCTCCGCCAAACATTGTGCAGGAATCCAAAGCTGTGCCCCAATCCCTCTCCCTTCCCCTCCTGGATTTTCACACCCCGGAGAGGGGATGCTCAGTTTTTGGGGTGGGGGTGCAAAGACTTTGCATTTTGGCTTCTTGGCTCCCTGACACAGCTTGTGGTGCAGGGGGATATGCGCAGCCTGGACCTGAAGTGCATTTTATTTGACTTTATTTAGCTATTTATTTTATTTAACTCTTTAGTTTACTTAACTCTGTTTTATTTAACTCTTTATTTTAATTCAGGCATTACAGCATCTCCGGGCTCAGGGAATGGTACTTGGCCACCGAGTTTGCAGGGAGCTGTTGCATATTTCCCCCTGGGTTTACACATTTCCTTTGCATGAAAAAATGAAGGAATAACCCCCAAACCTGTAGTGAGAGCAGGGCAGGTGCCACCCCTGTCCTGGGGTGGCTTTGGGGACCCCCTGCCCGGTTGGGTGACATCCCCCAGCCAGCCTCAAATCCAAGGGTGGGATTTTCCCCTCCTCTCTCTCCTCATTTACAGAAGAAAGGGAAATTTCCTTTGACCCTTTGGGGCCTTCAAGGGCAGGACTTTTCAGCTCTTTTCTTTCCAGGGGCTTTGGCTGGGGGGGTGGAAGCCTTTGGCTGCTTTGTCTCCCACCCCCGGAGGGTCCCTGTCCCTTTGTCCCTGCCCCAGCTGCTGCCCAGCTCACCTTCCCGGGGAACTGGGGGGATTTTGGGGGAATGATTCTCCACCGAGCCTCTCTGTTGTTCAGCTAAGAAAAAAGACCATTTAAATACATTATCTAATTATTTCTGATTACTCCTGGGGGAGCTCTGATGGCAGCATCTTATTCTAGGTCGATGCTTTTTTCCTTTGTTGCTGTCGCCTCGCCCTGACCTTTCAGGCCTCGGAGCAGGGAATTAGTTTGGAAAAGAGCAAACCTGCTTTTTTCTTTCCCCCGAAGCAGATGAATGCAGAAACTGAGAATTCCCAAACTCTCCTGGAAGTTGTCTCAAATAACGGCTGCATTTTTTATGAACATCTCGTGACAAAGGCCATGACTTTACAAAAATCAGGCAGAGAGGTACAAATTATCCTCCTGTATCCACGAGCTGGAAAAAGAGGCTGCCATCAGAAAACAAAACACTGTTTTGCTTGAATGGTCACATATGTAAAATGATCAAGGTGGGAGGGTGTTTGTCTGGTTTTAATCCAGTTTTATCCAAGTTTTCCCATTTGGAGGTGTCCAGTTGATGGTCTGTCACCTGTAGGACACTGCAGCCCAAAGGGGACTGGATTTTTTGGGGTGGTGGTGATGCTGGGGGCTCCTCCTGCACCTTGGGACACAGCTCAGCTTGGGAGATGAGATTGGAAAAATGCAGTTTTACATCTGTGTTGGCAAAGGTCATTTCTCCTGCAGCGCAGCTCTTCCTGTGTCAGATGGGCTGAAGCCATTTTAAACCCTTCAAAAGTCACTTGGTGCTCTATTTAAAAGAAAAATAACCATATTGAATAGAGGAATTTTAAAGTTAGACATTATCAAGCTTTATTGCATTTGCTGTCTAATCACAGTAGCTTTTGTTGCTGTTGTTTTTCAGGAATGTGAGGTTTGGTGGTGAGCAGGTTCTCCTGGGCTTTCAAGACTGTTTTGTTTTATTTCTTTGTGATTTGGGGTTGGAGTTTGGGGGGCTTTCTTCGTATATTTTGGTTATGAAAAGACAGGGGCAGAGGGAGGAAGGAGAAACGAAATTCCAGCAGTCCTGGCTGATGATTTATTGGGGTGGTTTGGGCTTTTGCAGCTTCCTTGTGTGGCTTTGCTTGTGTTCCTTGGTGCTCTTTCTAGACCAAACACTGTTCCCTGAGAGCTGGATTTTGGGAGGGACCAGTTGTGTGGAGCATCTTGCTTTGAACTCTGACCTCTCCTGGGAGGTTGTACCTGAGATCTGCCCAGGATTTGGGGTGCTGAAGCACTTTGGTGCTTCTCACTGGCTTAAAAATGCCCTAAACCAGCACAGTTTGGGTGTTTTTAGGGAGAGATGGGTTGCTCCTGACAAGCCTGTTTGTTTATAGAGCAAATTCTAAGTAATATTAATAATTGATATTTATTTTAAGTTTGGCTTGTTCTGCGCTACCAAGCTGTCCTTGGCTGGTGCCACACATCCTGCCCTGCTGGGTCCAAGAAGGTCCATCCAGGGCCTCCTCCAGCTCTAATGGAGCCCTTCCTGGAAGAAAAGAGGAGGAAATCCTTCTCCACCCATGTTCTTCCCATCACCATGGATGAGGCTTCCTTAGGTGCCCGAGCGGTGACGTTTTTTCTGTAACTCAGGTTTTTCTCAGTGATTTTCACAGCTCCACAGTGAATCTGTGTTTGCCAGGGCAGATGCCATCCCTTCTCCAGCAGAGATGGGTGATGCCATGGTCGGGAGAGGTTCTGGGCTCTCGGGCTTGGTTGTCGTGGTGCCAGCTCCGACCTCCTCACGGGATGTCACCTTGGTCCCCTCACCAGCGCCAGGCAGAGATCCCAGTGAGCTCCCGTGGGGTTTGGACGAGCGTGCTGAGCATTCCCAAGGCAGGGAGGCCCTGGTTGGGAGCAGCGTGGCTCTCCAGGCTCCGTGAGGCTGCAGATCCTGTGGGATTCGGGGCAGCCGTGTCAGAGGGGTTTGCCAGGAGCGCTCTGGAGAGCAGCACTTCCCTGCCCTGGACTTGAACTGAATGCACCAAACATCCCTTTGGAGGTGGAAGTGGAGTTGTGAGCAGGATCGGGAGGGAAGGGTCAGGCTGGAGCATCACCAGCGCTGTGCTCCCTGCAGTTCTCCTGCACTAGGGATGGCCTCACCTCTCATCCCCGGAATTTTAACTCTGTGTGACCCTCTGGGCTCAGCAATTGAACCCGATCTGAGACCATGGCACGAGGAAAAACGCTCTGGGCAAGGGAGAAATAAGCAAAGGGAGGCCCCACCCTCTTTCCCAGAAAAAAGCACCAAACATGCTCAATAAATGCGAAGGTAATTTAAAATCTGAATCCAGGAGACAATGTGACTGGGATTTCATTACTTAAGCAAATGGATTTGCTTTTAGTGGATTCAGCCACAGACTGAAAGAAGCTTTCCCCAAGGGGTAAACATTTTTCCTGCATTTGAAA
>VYXC01001038.1:0-19386 GCA_013397175.1 Platysteira castanea
GCTACCAAAAACCAGGCCATATAAAACCAACACCTGTGGTTTTGTTCTACCATTTCTCCATCACTATTAGTTGTAGATACTGCTAGCTTTCAGCATCAACCCCAAACTGCAGTGGTTACCAGGCTGCTTCTTCAGAGATGCCTGACGGACATCACCATTAGAGCTTTGGCTTTGTATTACCTCCTCTTACTTCTTCTCTTGGTGGCCATTGCTGGAAGGAATTTTTCCCTGGTTCAAAGAGGTCTGTTCCTATTTCTTTTGCCAGCTCCTGAAAGCCACCTACATACTATCTCAGAATGAAACCTCTATAAATCACTATATTCCTCTTGCTGGAACAAAGAAAAAAAGGCCAAAAAACCCCAATAAAACCCAGAACAAGCATGTTCTGATGAGAGTGAGTCATTTATTGAAGTTTTCTGAGTTGTCCTGCAGTTAGAAAAATACTCAGCACTGAACTTTGATCTACATTTTACAGAAATACCAAAATAAACTCCAGTAAAGAACATGGTATTGTACATAAAGGATAGGTGTATGTCCTTTGAAAACATGATGTTCTCTCCTCCCTGCTCCTTCACACTGTCAGAGAGTGTTTGTTTTGCAGCACTTCTGTCTTGACAGTTGAGTTTGGGAATAGACAGCTGAAAACAACTAGTTTGACTTTTGATTAAAACTTTAGCATGCACAAGATATGTCTTAGAATTATGTCTAGGAACTCTATTGAAAAAATCCCCAAACCCCTACAAAAATACAAAATCCAACAACACTCCAAATTGCAAATAGACAGTACAAACACCAATAAAATAAAAATTAAATCGTACCAAGATTTCAGGATAATAGACACCTATGGACACTTTTCCCATTACAGTTTAATATTGATTTTAAAATCCAAAAATAGCATTTAAATATATGTTTAAATTAACTATTTTGCCATTGTTCTTTTAGTTAGAATAGAATTATTCCCAGCGCAGACCCGACCATCTCAAGTATCACGAGTGATGCTGTTTCCTGTAACAAAGGCTCCATCTTAACAGTCTGTTATTGTGAAACTACAAATTGTCAACATGAAAGTCTGTGCCATGTCTCACACTAAAAATTGTGCAGACAACAAAAATCAAAGCCAAATTCTCATCAAAATAAACAGCTCCAAGGCTCTCATGCTGACTGAATAATTCATGATCACATTTAATTCAGTTCAAGTTTCTATTTTAGTTTTGACAAAGCCACTGCAGCTAATCCAGACAGCAGCAGTCATGTCTCAAATACTCTAAGACTGATATCCAGATATCACCTTCTGGGATATGCACAGTGCCTTGCCCACTTCTGAGTCATCAAGCTAAGCCACATAGACATTATCCAAACCCAGCATTTCCATCCTCTGTATTTTGTCAATCAAGACTAAAGTGTTTACAAAGCTTGTCTCACTTACTTTACCATTCTCAAAGACCAAGATCACCTCTCACTTTTGTAACAGGGCACATGGGCTGACTGATCCTATAAGCCCTACCCAAATACAGATGAAGAGTGAGGAAGAGTAGGAGTATTTATACAAGGTAGGTATAAGTGGCATACATGAAGTGGTGCAGAAAGGGGAAGCTCTGACTCAGAGGAACAGACTAGCAGATGTTAGACGTACCTGAAGAATCCACACCTCGCAGAAGCGAGAAATTCTCTAATGAAACTCACTTACTCAGTCTTACAAACTTGAATGCAGTCATGAAAATTTCACTGCCATTATTCCATTCATGTAAATGCAGGCAGGATCAGCACCTGATTTTAGGATTTGACTTTTGCATACTGTTGCAATCCAAATAAGCTCTGCAAAAGGGAAAGAAGGCATACCACAGACCTTCACCTGGTCTGCTGCACCAGTGAAAATTATTATTTATGCAATAACCAATAATAATTTTGGTATTACTCATCACTACTTACACTGTGTGTGTGTTTGAAATTAAAAGCTTTCCGGAAAAAGTCTTTTTTTTTGGACATTTTGTTCCAGTCTTACCAAGGAGAAACACCATCAAATTAAGTGCCGCAGTTCAGACCCAGCATTACAAGAGTCATGCAAATGTTCTGCAGAGACCTCTTACAGCTACTCCAGTTTTTATGACATCTCTTTGAACACAGTGTAGTCATTTTTGTCCACCATTAGGATTATCCATCATTAGAGTGTAATCATGCAACTTACAACCAACACATTACTGAGAAGATAAAAAAATTGCACTGTTATATTCTCCACAGACAGTGAAGCACAACCTTCTTGCAAATGTCCTGGCAATCAGTCTTCTCCTATGGCTTCTGCAGATGCACAGCATGAACTTCCACCCTTAAGAATTAAAAGCGGAAGTTCTGCCTGCTGTGTGCAGTGTTAACTGCCAAACTTTCTCTCCCCAAAGAAGAGTTGCAATTGCCTAGTTTCGATGCACCTTATATTGCAGAAGCTGAACTCAGCTCAGCAATTGTTTGATTATATTTTATGAGCAATGTTTCTGGAGACAAAAAGGGCTTTTTGTACAGTTAAAGGCAGCATAGCCCAAATGTTCAGGACTTCACCGAATTAAGCCCTTCTTAAGCAACAGGAAGTATATATATATATATATCATGAACTGTGGAAGAATATTAATCTCCTCTCCAAGAGATCACATGGACATTAAAAGCCTGACACTCTCCAACCACCCTTATTAAGAAATCTAGTCTCTGAAAGCCATAAAGTATTTTAGTTTCAATTCACAGACAAACATTTTCACCAACAGAGATTTTATAAGACATGATGTCTTCAGTGGATTAGACCCTGTATCATGTAGAACTCCAATGAATAACTGCTTATGTGTGAATTACTCACACTGTTACACTACACTTCATGAGATTACAACAGAAAAATATATTGCTGAGTTTTCTGTTATATATCTCTCTCATATATCTCTTTATTTTACAGCTGTCTTTGGATGGACTCTGTAGGGAAATATGTTGTATTTCCTGTTAATATTCTACTTATTACAAGTGCATGTCACAAGACAGGAAACAGTAACTTCTGTAAGTTTCTTACTGGGTCCCATTCAGTTTTCAAACAAGTTAAGAAATATTTGATGGGCATAAACTGGGGGAAATGAGCTGCCAAGAGAGCAGGTAAATTGATCTGGGCATTAAGGCCACTCATGTGGCGCTCATGTGTCACTCCATGACAGAGTTCTATGAAAGAACAAAAATATTGAGTTATATTGAACAGAAGATGCAATTCAATATCATTTTATAAAATGTATGGGGTCACTCTAAAATGAGTGCAGATAAAACCGTATTTAAATATTTATGAAAATACAGAAATTTATAAAATCATAATTGTGATTTTAGAGATAAAGGAAATTTAATAAACCTGTCCTGTTCAAGACTGCTGAAAAGGGTTTGTTGGGATGCCACAGGCAAAGCTATTAAAAAAACTGGAGGAAAAAAGCGACTGCAAGGTAGAGTAGCATAGAACCTTGACTGCAGCACTCATAGAAATGAGGTGAAATTCAAACAATACAAAGAGCTATGTTGCTATCTGTTAGAAGCTTCTTAGCTGAATACAACAGAAAAAGCAGAGATGACAGTTTAGGACTCCCATCAGAAAATCAAAGAAGACCAGAAGTCAACTTCTTCAAGGCTTTGATGAAGCCAAAGGAGATACAGGAGGTGGCTTCTGACAATTACAAGGGCCAGCTCTCTGACCCAAGAGTCCAGAAATTACGTTTTATTTCACATAGCAAGTCACTGTTAGAGATTAAATGCTTTCCCAAAAACTAATAAGAAACGTTGTGCTGGAAGGCCTCCTCCTCTGTAATAAAATGTTTGTAATTGTTACAGTCAAGAAAGATAAAAATTTCATTTCTGGGCACATGCAGAACACTCTGACTTGCTCACTGGTCCCACCTGCAGAAACCCCGCGATGAAGCGGTAATGAAGATTGCTGGATTCTAACACAGACCAACACAAGAGCACCCCATATCCTTTCAGTTATGGTACTGCAAATATATTATTACTACTCCTTAGAGAAGTTATACATTAAGTCTTCAGATCCATGTAAAATTACTAAAACAATGAGTTTTTACATATGCAACTCTTGGAGAAATCCCACTTTTCCCTTTCAGACCTCAATGGCACGGAACTAACCAACTGCTCCAAATTGTGCTGCCAGACACAGGTCATAACCACCCCAAGGCTGTTTTAGGCTTCTTTTGAGTGCAATGACCCTGCGAAAATGTTAAGTCAAATCAGTGCTCTGGTTTTTCCAGTCAAGCTGGATGGTTCTACTCATGCTCTTAAATATTTTGCTAAGTCAGGCTTCAATGAAGGTCAGGATTGCAAAGACATAACAGCTGCACAGGGTCATAACAAGCCACTGAACTAACATTGTATTTCTGAGAATGGTCAACATGGGATAATATGTACCAGACCAGCATAAGAACATGTGACACCTGCCACATCCATTCCCTACTGAAGGCCTTAGACATTTCCAAAATACACAGAAGTAATTTTTTACTTATTAATCCTCCCAAAATCACTCTTTTACTTATTTTTGTACTGTTGCTGGGAACTCATGCAATGTGCACCATGGAACACTACCTCCTTTTTTATATGTAGCTGAGAAGCATGGCACAGTCTGACACATTCTGTAATTTGCAGTCATTATGTTTTTCATAGAGACTGCCATGTGAAAGATACAGATTATTCAGAAAATTTTCATTAAAAATAAAGCAAAGCCATGTTTAAGTCCTCTAGGTAGACAGAGTCATATTTTCAAAGCTGGTGTGAATCAAGATATCCTGAATCCACAGTAGGTCTGAGACAACAGCTCTGATAGTCTTAAAGGCAATTTTGCAGTCGGCATGGTGGACTTACCACGCAGAGAGACCTGTTCTGAAATGGGAATTTGCCTTGTGTACTCTAAAAAACAAGTGGCCTAGACACACCACTGCAGTAGGTATGAATTTGCAGTAGGTCACAGACAACAGCTCTGGTAGACTTAAAGGCAATTTTACAGTCAGCATGGTAGACTTACCATGCAGATAGATCTGTTCTGAGATTGGGATTTGCCTTCTGTATTCTAAAAGACAAGTGGAGCTCTCAGGAAAAGAGCCCCCATAAAAGTTAGCAGTAAGATGAGAAAGAAGGTGAAAAGTCATTTTGCTAGTGTTGGGAGCTATGGGGAGTTTATAGAAGCACGCACTGCTGACCCATTTCAGCATCAATTTTTTTAAAAAAAGTATACTGAATAAAAAACAAAATGCTGAGAAAATGCCATTTCTCCATAAAAGTCTGAAGTGCTGATTTATGCTTAATCCAGTTTGTCCCATAAAAGTTTCACTAAAATACATGTGCATTAACTGTTTGGTTTTTAAATATTTTGCTTCATTAAAACAGCCCCAAAAATATAGCTTGGCATTAAAAATAAAAATTAAAAGAACTCATTCTCTAATCTTGTATTTTAATTTCAATCATGATGTATGAAGAGGTATTTTTAAATTATTCAGTCATTCTTACCACATTCAAAATATGATTGCCTCAAAACATTTACCATGAGTAAGCTAATAAATATATATTTAAAAGTTTACAAAGGCAAATTAAAAGCAAGTCTAGGCATAGTTCTCATTTTTCTTGGGAGTGGGATCCTCATCTGCGGGCTGGAAACTACCTTTCCAGCCAAGGCAGTTTGCTCCCACTTGGTCAGATGGAGACAACTTCTATGGTGTTCCTCATCCCAAAGCAGAAACTGTCTCTGCAGCCAATGTTCTCTGGGAAGGCCTCAGAATCAGTTTGTAAAGTAGTAGTAAAGCACTTTACACAGGTTTAGACACAGGTTTGCACAGTGTTTACACAGGTTCAAGTAACTAGATGATACTATGAACACAGTAATTTCACTGGTACCCACCACAAATTATTCTATTACCCTTGGAAGACTAGTGAAGAGGCTGAGACTGTACAAATAGAATAAATACACCCTACTTCGAAAGGATTTATGAGCATGCTTTACTACTACTTTACAGACTGATTCTGAGAAGATGGAACAGTTGCAAGAGTGCCCATCTTACTTAGGATGGCTTGGTTTAATGATTGTCTGTGTTGCTCCTGACAGGTAGACTGCAGGTGTTTCTGCCCGAGATTATTACTTCTCACTGAGATGTGTACAGCATGAAGTGGCACGGTAGTCTTCATGAATTAATATGTACAGCAGAACACACACGACCCACCGCCATACACTTCACCTTTCTATTGCTGCAAGCAATATCAGGAAAGCATTTCATTTCATTCATGTGCTTCCTCATATGACCAGGTTCTCCGTGAAAAGAAACATAATGATGACGGAACCAGCAATAGTGTACTCATCCACCTTTCCTAGTTTCTATTGACTGATCTGGGATCAGCAGCACACCAAATCAGAAACCATATTTATTTAAGGACTGATTGCTAAGTTCTTCACCTTAGTGCTCCACTTCATGTTTTTCTTCAAAAGGGAATAAACTTCCATTTCCATACATGCTTACTGAACACATCTGCAAGCATTAAACACACAGTGGAGCCAAATCTGTAACTACGTAGAAGATGTTATGGCCGATGGTGAGATGAGTAAATAATCACTCATTTTATTTTTCACCCTGAATATTGATCTAACAGTGCAACCTCTACCCAAGATGTGAAATACATCATCACAAAAAGTAAAAGAAATCATGTCAGTTACCAAAAAAGGAGGAAGAGCGGCAAGCACTGCAATTCCACTTGAGGAGACACTGGGCCTTTGTAGATCTGATCTAGTTGTTAAAGGCCACCTACCTCTCCCTTATAATAGTGGCACAACTGAGGTGCTTATGCACCTGGTCAGGTCCCCTAGTACAAGAGCGGCTGTGTCTCAGAACAGCTGTAAGGTCTCAGTCCTATGCTTCCAACCTCAAGGAACATCACTGGGCTGTAGTTAGGTGTAGTCAGTGCAGTCAGCTGCTGAAGCATATATCCAGCCTGACAATGTGCATTCCACAGCTGATGCTGCAGTAATCATTAGCACTCGAGCTTTAGTAACCTAAAGTTGGTTTAAAACTAGTGTGGGTATCTCTATGGTAACATGCTTTTGGACCTCTGCGCTGCAGCATGAAGTGAAGTTACCAATACCAGACAGTGAGAAATTTTTCAGCTGGATCCTCCCAGCTAATAGAAGATATTAATGTGTTAGAAATAAAGCCTTTTGAAGAAGCAGTAAATCAGGTGAACGTTTTTATCAAAATATAACGACAATCTCAAATAAACTACAGTAAGTTCTGTTTTACATGAAACATTTTTCCAGAATTTTGTCCTTGAAATATTTCTCTTTTTGAACCAAAATTTTCAAATAAACAGAAAATTCAATTCTCACTAACTTCCCATTAGTGTACAAGTCAGTTGCCAAGTGAATTTTTTAGTGGGCAAGCAGGAAAAGTCTGGAAGGAAGTTAGAGAAGATGCACAGAAGGCTCTTTCCTGATGTACTCTTAATCCTGTGATAGGCAGCATGAAGGTACTTTTTTGTGTCACACATTTATGCCATGATTTTTTCCTGCCCATGGCATGCATGCTGGTAGTAGAAAAGAAGATATACCTACACTGTCAGATACTAATAAGTTTAGATAATACTTGGAATAGGCAAAGAACAGCTCTACTTCAGAGTGAGGAGGAATGATTGAAGATACTTAGCAGCCGGTAGAAGCAAGCTGTGAACTGTGACCAAAAAGTACCAAGAAATCCACACACTTAAATGTATCCTATTTTGATCCCATATTTAGTAACGGCAATAGTTCTGCAACTGTTCAAAAGGGCAATGAGAGGGGGAATAAATCTAACCAAAACTGGAGGAAAGATGCCAGCGGATGGCTCATCCAACCTGCAGATAGAAATACAGCAAGTATATGTACAAACAAACACGCAAAAGAATCTCCCATTTTTCACAGAAGGCAGACTATCCTCTTCCTGTGTGATCACTTCCTCAGTGATCCTATGATGAAAGAACAGGTGAAAAATAAAAATCCTGTGACAGGGAGAGTGGCAGACGAACCAAAGGGCATGGTGGCAAGAAGCACTGCTGACATCTCCAAGTGATGCAAATCTTGTATGTTCCACCAATGCCCTGCCACTACTTCCTTCAACAATCAAGAAATGTTGAACAGTTATCAGGCAGAGTTAGGAACAAGCCATTTGGAGGAGCAGCACTGCCCAGCCCAACTACAGATAAAATAGCCAAGGGCTGTGCAGGAGATATAATGCCAGCTGTTTTGATCCCTGTTGGCCCCTTAACCACGAGAGAATGTATCAAGGCCCAGTCACTCTACTTCCATTGAATTAAAAAAAAAAGTGGGAAAATCTCAGAAAATTTGAAGAGCCTTTTGCCCATTGCCTATCTAAACAAAGCCAGATCTTCGTCTCACTGATGTGAGTGGAGTCCTTCCAGATGCAAGATCTGCATTCTAACATATGGAGTGGTGACTTCTGAATTTGGACTACTGGGTTGCATGCATGCATTTCACATTTCTGCACTGGGGCTGGAAGTGCAAGATGATACCAAGCTTTTACTGTTGTACCGTTAAACACTGCTTTGTATTTTCAGATCATTCATTAGATTTTGAAATAAAATGCTTCTATTTCTTTATAGATGGGAAGTGATAGACAAAAAATTCAGGTGATTAAGGGTCATCCTTTGATGGGCAACCATCTGCGTCAACCATGCAGGAAAACAATACCCTCTGACAAGACTTTATGTGTGAGCTACAAAAATACAGAGTTCTTTTCTGTTTTAAACTGTCTACAGATCTGCAGATACTTGCAACCAAATGAAAAATAACAATAAAGCAAACATGAAAGGATGGCCATAGAGGAGCTACTTCCAGCACAGCAGATTTTTCAAATCTAAGGTGAGGTCACAGATGTCTTATAGCTCCAAAGGGGAAAAAAATCCTTCATCTAAAAACAGCTTCTTGTATAAATGCAGTGGAACCCATGAAAAATATTCCCTTCTTTGAAGATAGTTTGTTACTGAACTCTTTGAACTGTATGGTTATAGTCTCTAAGCCACTAAAATGCCAGAGGGCCAGAAGAGATCTGTATGTGCATCAGCTGCTCTATTTAATGTGTATTTGCAAACAGACACCCATTTTGGTTGAGTGTAACATTCATCAGTCCCACTAGTTTTTCTGTTATTGATAATTTTATATTTCACTTTCATAAACCTGAAAGAAATAGACTGATACTCCTCACACCAGGATCCACAGAAGCTAACTGAAAACTATGACATTTTAAATACATTATCTTTAAGAGTTGTACAACTCTCGTCTTGAGTGTGAGCCTTAAATAATATCTATCAAACATGTAGTTTTTAACCCACTAATGGTGTGAAAAAAAAAACCCCAGTTCTTTTGCTTAGTCCAAGCTCTCCTGAAGGATTAGAGTAGTAAAAGCTCTGTCACACTGAAATGAAAAAAATGCCAGAATGTATCAAAGAAACTCTTACACCAAATAAAATGACAACATTTATAGGAGGTCACATTTGAAAGAAAAAAATACCATTAAGGTTAAATGATGCCCATGCACCAGACTCACAGAGCTAACATACCGTGTGAACCCTCTCTTGGTAATATTCTAATTGGGATGGCAGTACAGCAGTGCATGCTGCCATTTATCAAAGTTGTCACGGAAGTTTACCAAAACCAGTTATACCGGTACTATCTCCCTATTAGAACAATTTTGATTCTTAGTCATTACTTGTTCTGCTTTGGTGTTATTTTGTTGTGATTTTGGTTTTTGGGAGAATACCTTCGCCTCTTTTGTCAAAGCTTTCTCTGGAAAACAAGTAGTTAGTGGTCTTCAATTTGTCTAGAAAAATATTAGATACTTTTCTCTTGCCTTCAAATGTTTAATTATAAGATGTAGACGGAGTCCCCTGCTATTGGGATGGGCTAGTTAATAAAACAGAGACAAGCATAGACTATCAAGTGACTTTAGGCAGCAGTGGATACATTACTAAAACTTTGTGCACAGAATACCATCGAGGCAATTCCTGTTGCAGCAGCGCTGAGCCATAAGATACATTTTTGTTGTGCAGCTCAAAGATCTGGACAGAAATCACTAGATTCTGACATCACATCTCCTCAAGACTCCCAAGGGTCAAAGACATCCTGTGCCACCAAGACAAGACCTTCAATTTCCTGACAAAACATCTCTCTAACCGCATGTCCCTTAAGCCCCACTCCCTTTGCCATGTCTCTGCCCTGACCTCCTCCAACTCATAACAGATGACCCATCCACAACCACCCCAGCTTAGACTAGACTGATCACTTTTTTCCCACTTGAACAGTAATGTCTCACCTGCTTAGCCCATCTCAGATCTTCACTTCATCCATCTCTTCTCTAACCAGCCACCACACTGTCACAGTACTCCAGCTGACCTTTTTGATGTCTGCACAAACCTCTAGAGCAAAGGTAGCCAAAGATTTCCCAGTTTCCACCAGCATACCGCAGCTGCCATCCAGAGCTCCATGTGGAGGGAGCGCTGTCCAGCAGCTGCAGACCAGCACACCATTTCCATGAGAATGTAAGAAATCTTAACTTCCTTGCCTTGCCATCCTGGTCTCCCTCACATTGCAATTTGAGGTAAAATGAAGCAGCTTGAAAGAAGGCCACGGAAAGCTGTTTGACATGGCAGTTACTGACTTCTTCCATGACTCACAACACTGTTTTGAACACTAACACAGCCATAACCATTTAACACATGTGAATAGGTTTATTCTGAAATGTAATATAACCACCTTTTCTGAAAGCTTGTGTTTTTGCACAACATAATTAAACAGCTGTTTAAGAAAGATTTGTCCTTGCGACAAAGAGGAAGTAGATATTCATCAGGCAGGACTCTTCAGAATGCATGGATTTCAGGGAAGCAATCTTAGAAGCAAGAGAAGGAGAAACCTACAATAGACAACAGTCCAAGAGGAAGGATGCTTACATGGGAGAGCTTCCTTAGACTCTTCCAAAACAGAGACCTGAGCTTGGGTGTCTCTCCAGAAAACACCCTAGCCATCACATTAACACCTGTTCTGAGGGCTCAGAAGAAATTTGATTAACTTTGGAAAAGAACACACACAAAAAGCTAAAGCCTCATTTTCTCTCTCCTTTTCTAGAAGAGATTTCTTGGTTTTCTGGCTAGCACAATGGCTTGATAAATTGCATTTCATAGTGGACGTGATAACTGCAGGAGAACAATGACCACTGACAACATTCAAGTTCACAGTGTCCTCAGGCAGCCTTCCAAATCTGTGACAGGGGAAGAGGAAAGCCACTCTCACTGTCCCTGGAAGCCTCTCTCACTGTCGCTGTGGCAAAATGGCTGACCTAAGAGCAAAGGTAACACCAGACACCAAACTAACACCAGAGACCTCATGTCCAAACCCACATTCAATTACACTGATTTTTTTTACAGCACTGGCAGGTATACCACCTGTAACCATATCGCTATTTGATGAAAACATGCATATAACAAAATAGGAATCAGACCTCACTCCTCCAAATATAAACAAATTAATTTTAATTAAATCTAACAAGCTACAGTTCTATATGCAAACTGGCTATGAGGAGTTTCTCCTAGGCTTACAAACAGATGTTGAATAGCTTCATTTTTAATACTTATATTGCTTCAAAACTCCATTCTGCCCATTACAGCAGTGGACGTTACTGACCCTACTGATGTAGAGTCTCTCAACTAGCTGTCGTTCCTGTGGAATTCTTATTTAAATGTGGTTTAATAATATCGATACACAGGTTCACACTTGGCTGCGTTGCCTGTGAATTCTGTGTGCTGGAGTCCAAATGGCCCAGAGCTTTGCAACTCCTGCTCCACCCTTTCATGCTATGAAACCAATTGCGCCTGTCCAGTTTTCCCATCTTTTTGGAACAAAAGATGCCTCTTCAGATGCAGTCTGAATCCAGGGCAAAAGGTCAATGAATTGTAAATCTACATCAAAATTAGATCTGTACTTTCAAAGTGAATAACTCACAATATTAAGAGTTTAATATTGAGATAGTTTCTGAAGTAGCTCCATTTAGCTGAGGGGTTTCTCAGCATAAATCTATACTCTCTCCTTTCTATATCCAAGATACGAAATATTTAGCACTGGATAGCCAAGTCAGTGGGTAGAGATATACAGGGGTTTTTTTCGAGAGTACCTCTCTATTCAAAGAGTCAGAGGTAATACAAAGGAACAGCATGTCCCTAATGCATTTTGTTCTTTTATAGCTGACAACATGGGTGAGAAAGACATTTATAAATAATTGGATGCTGAAGGATGGGGCTGTGGTTGACACAAATGGCTGAACTGAAAGAGAAATATAAAGTTCACCAACAAATGGACTAATGGCCCTCTTAAGTGAAGAAAGTTACCTGCAGTAGACACACCTCCAAAAAGCTGTACAGAATGTCACCTTAACTCAGAATTAATAATGTATCTTCAGACAGCACTTCTTCCTCACATAGAGGCAAAGGTGACTCGAGCTTCACAAGCCAAAAGCATCAGTGTTTTCAGGGACTTGTGAAAGCTCCTGCAGAATGAGCTCGTTCTACTTTATGGCCTGTGAGATTGCCCCAGAGCAGATGCCCTCAGAGAAGCAAGGGGACAGCCAGGTGTTGTGTCGTTGCCCTGCAAGACGGCTGACTTATCGGGCTAGAAATGCACCTACTGATCTGTGCCAGAGGGAGACAGTACTACGCAAGAGATCATCAGGTGGCAGTTGTTACTCTAAGCTTGTGTCCTCAACCACTTCAAACACATAAGCTACTTTTCACAATGCTCTGTACTTTTGTCTTTACATGAGTAAATGTGATTGTTGATTTCCTTAAGCTATAATCCTGGGTTTGACAAGACTCACTGAAAAGAGGTAAACTCTGCTACATCATAAAACACTTCACATGTTATTTTCCAGCAGCCACACAGGTATAGCCAGTGTTCACTAAAGGCACTTCTAGAAAAGTTACATGTACACTAAAGACAATGTCAAGAGATTCCCACCAAGCTCCTCAGAAGATAAAACTCAGTCTCATTTTGTGCATAGCAAAAAGTAAAAGGTGAAAAACAGATGCTACTGGGAGTCAGTTTACCTAAAACTGCTTGGTATTTTGGGGACTGAAAGCCAATGTTCCAAAATAAATTTTTATTGAAGGACTTAGAGGACTCCTGGACCTGTTGACTTCTAATGATGAAATGATTGAGGATCATTGTTCTCTTACAAGTTTTCAGCAATTCTCTTTTCCTATATACGAGTGTGTGCACGCACATGTGCTCATTTTATATTTAATGATATAAATACATATCATCTAGAACAGTTTTGGAGATCCAGAATGTTGTGTGACTCAATGTGAAGACATTCACCAGGTTACTCTTTGCCAGGTGATTTAATATTTTCTGAAGAAATGGTTTTATCTGTTCTGTAACAGTTCTTCTGTCTAGCATTGCTTAAGAGCATAACTACAGTGCTTGCTGAAGTTTACCTGTATCATTCGAAGGAGGAATGGAAAGATCAGATACAGAGCAGCAAAAGTCCTTTTAGTGTATTCTTTTAAGATGTCTGGGCTTAGTCACAGGAGAACACTTCTATACCAGCAATTTTCTTTACAGTAAGAGCTATCCAGGCTGTCACCTTTCAGAGAACAACTGGCCTAAATTAAAAAGATCCTGCACTGTAACGTATATTAACACTTTTTGCCCTGCTCAATTTTTTTATGCCAACTTAGCAGACCTCAGCTATGTTCAAGAGGTGTCTTACGTCTCAGGTGTCCTACCGAGCTGTGAAATGGACCTTCATCAGACTAAGTTACAGGTTTATTTTCCAGGTTTACACTACATCTGCTATGTTCCACATGCCAGAGAACTTACTAGCAGCCAGTTAAACCACAGTATGCTTCAAACAAAACAAGAAGGGCAAGAAGTTCACTGAGTTTTCTTACACATGGTACTGCTTGAAAGACAGCTGTATTTGAAATCAAGGCAATACTTATGACTGCATTTCTCCAGGACCTGTGGACCTGATGAAACTCTCTCAGCGGCTGGATTTCTCAATGTTCTCCACTTTGTATTTGGCAGCTGCATTCTTTCATATATTCCCCCAGATTAAAAAAAAAAAAAAATTCTAAAAGCTAGGTCCTTGACATTTTGAAGAGAAGGATATGTCCCAACACTTTCACCTTGGAACTTACCACAGACCAATACTGGTAAGAGATACTGTCCCACTATATTTTTTCTTAATTCTGAGCTTTGCTTCTAATAATTATTTTGCTACAGAAAAGCCTGAAAACTGTCAAAACCTGTTCCTATTGTGACTGATCAAGAGAGGTTGATAAAGAGAGGTCTTTCTCTTCCACAAAGAACACAGCATAAGAAGGACCAAATCATTACACCTGCTGTTCTTGTAATTTCAAGAAGAAAAATATAATAAAGCAATCAATGGAGGACTGCAAATTGTTTGGAGGCTTTTTTCCATCTAGCTAATATGTTAGCAACACTAGCTTTGAAACTTGTCTGTTGTTGTAAGGTTTCATTAATGCTGAAGTCTCAAGATATTCAAGAAAAGCAGAACTATTCACATCTTCTGCCTAAGGATTGGCCATAATTAAAAGATGTAAACATAGATAAGGTAAGCATTTTTTAACCTTTTCAAATCCCCAAGGAAGTGTCCAAAAAAGCTGTTTATTTCTAGCTAAAGAGCTGGTACTGTTGCACTTCAGAATGAGCAACAACTGAGCAATGGGTCAAGCAGCCATTATACAGTCAGCATCTTCTCATCTTATTGTTATGCTTCAGTGATGGAAGCTAAATGCCTTGTACCTTTATATAAAGCTGATGGGGGGTTTGAGATACTACTACTCTTTCTTTTCATGATACTGCTTGGCTTTGTTAAGGAGTGTACAAGGGGAATGTCTGTATTTTTAATTGAGTGCTTCTGCCGAAGTACCTTAATAACACAGCATATGGCTGGGCACCAGAAATTGTGGGTCCTTTTCCAAATCAGGGTGCAGATGCATCTTCTAACACTTAATAAATCCACTTGAGATCTCTGTCAGGCAACCTGTCAATATTTGTTACCAAGCCTTCAAGACTGAAAGAAACACACATACACCAACCAAAAATGCTGAATAGTTACTCATGAACAGTGTCAGTGGGATGGGACCAACACATCTCAATGCTCTGGACAGTTCAGAACTTTTCATTAAGGAAAGGAGAAGAAAAGAAAACAACAAAAAAACTGTAACACTGACCTCAAGCCAAATGAATGCAGACCAAATTGATTCTGAAAGTAAGGTTTAGATAAGCCATATATTTTAAGTTACATGGCATAATTTTTTGTTTGGTTAGTTTCTATTTTATTATTTTTTTGAACTGAGTAGGGTTGAAATTATTATAGGTTGATTTCTTTTAATGCTATTTTCATATCATGGTGTAGATGAGTATAACATTGTGTTTACATACATTGTATAAAGGCAGGGTCAAATGTAAATTGTGCAATACTTGATTGTGTAAACAACTAAAGAATAGTTTAGAACACAAAATGAAGACGTGTCAAGAAACATGGTTTAAGAGGGTTGAGCAGTTACACAACTGGAAAATTATTTTAATATATAATACTGCTAACAGCCATTTGACCAGTATGTTGGTGTTGTTCCCTAATACACTTAGATGAGATTTTGTGGTGGTTTAACCACAGATGGCAACTAAGCCCCAGGCAGCTGCTCACTCACTCCACCACCCAGAGGATGGGGAGAGAATCTGAAGAGTAAAAGTGAATTTACTCATGAATTTTGACACTTCAGTAGCTAAAGTAAAAGGTGCACACATGAGCAAAGCAAAACAAGGAATTAAGTCACCACTTCCCATGGGCAGGCAGGTGTAAAGCCAACCCCAGGAGAGCAGGGGCCCATCATGTACAGCGGCTACTTGGGAAGACAAACACCATCACTCCAAATGTCTCCCCCTTCCTCCTTCTTTCCCCAGGTGTGATGCCATATGGTATGGAATATCCAATATAGCTAATACATGCAACTAAGCACTACAGCACCTAAAACCATGTGGTATTGCTAGACACTCTTTCTGTACCAAAATAAATAATATTTTTCTTCACTTTTACGGAAATAAATATTGTTATCTTGTACTGCTGGAGAAACATGTTTCCACACTTTTCCACTACCTATAGTCTGCCAAGTATAGTATGCTCTTTTGCCTTTATGATAGTTCTGTAATAATCTAACCCCATTTTAGTCAATACTTCAGGGTGATGTACAAAATCATGACAGGACTGGCAGTAAGAATGGCAGCTCTAACTCAACTTAAAGAAAAAAAATTAAAGATTTTACAGATCTTAATTCTTATAAGAATGGAAATATCTCTACTACATAATTGAAATAGTTGTTAAATAACTTTAAAAATGCCAGACAATCCTAACAAACTCATAATTTGTAAAAAGAAGTGAAGCTATCAAAAATAACCACTGAACCATAGATCATTTAGGTTGGAGAAGACTGGTTGTGGCACTTAGTGCCATGGTCTAATTGACAAGGTGACGTTAGGTCACAGGTTGGACTTGATCTTAAAAAGTTTTTTCCAACCTAGTTAACTCTATGACTCTGTGAAAAGACACCCAAGATTGAATCCAATCTTTGGTCAATCACCATTGAATCAATGAGATCACGGCACAAAGTCCCACATCCATTCATTTCTTGAACAACTCCAGGGATGATGACTCTATCACTTTCCTGAGCAGTCTCTTCCAATTCTTGACAATCCTTTATGTGAAGAAATTCTTCCTGATGTCCCACCTGAACCTCCCCTGAAACAGTTTGAGGCTGTTTCCTCTCATCCTGCCACTTGTTGCCTGGGAGAAGAGGCCAACATCCACCTGGCTACAGCCTCCTTTCAGGCAGTTGTAGAGTGAGAAGGTCACCCTGAGCCTCCTCTTCTCCAGAATAAACACCCCCAGCTCCCTCAGCTGCTCCTCACAGGACTTGTGCTCCAGAGCCTTCACCATCTCTGTGCTCTTCTCTGGACATTCTCCAGTACCTCAGTGTCTTTCTTGGAGTGAGGGGTCCAAAACTGAACACAGGATTTGAGGTGTGGCCCCACCAGTGCCAAGTACAGGGGGACAGTCCCCGCCCTGATCCTGCTGGCCACACTGTTGCTGATCCAGGCCAGGATGCCATTGACCTTTTTGGCCACCTGGGCACACCCTGGCTCATGTTCAGTCACTGTCACCAGCACCTCCAGGTCCTTTTCCACTGGGCAGCTTTCCAGCCACTCTACCCCAGCCTGTGGTTGTGGTAACCCAAGGGTAGGACCCAGAACTCGGTCTTGTTGAACCAATAATATTACAATACCAATCAGAAAGTTCAAAACCATCTTAAATACATTCAGTTTTAATAACTAGAAAGTTGGGAAATGTATTTGTTTATAACAGCACATAATGTAATAACATACAATAAACAACTATTGAGAACTGAGTTTCCACTCTAAAATATTTTTTTCAATTCTTTCCATTTTTTTTTCAACTCTCAACTTAAAGTAACTGTGAAAATGTTTTAATTTTGCTCTCCTCTACATTAAAAAGAAATAATGCTTTGTCTTAAATATTGCACTCTGAAATGTAAAAAAAAAAAAAAAAAAAAAAAAAAAAATCCATAAACCCAAGAAATATAAGAGTTGTTTTACTCCAGTCATGCTTGAATTTTGTCCCAGTCATTGATCATGCAGGTTCTTCATCTGAATGAGTAAAACAGTCAGTGTGGCTGCAGACAATTCTACAAGTTTCTCAGCATTTGAACTAACAAACTGACAATGGGTTGTGGGGGTGTTTGGGTTCTTTCCTGTGATTTCTCCCACTTACGTTTTCCTTAAGACGACTTCTGAATTTTTAAATTATTAGGGGACATTTTATAACTTTGAAATTTCTTACTGATATTCTAACAAAATACTAGGATTACTATGTGACATTGTATCCTGCTTTATTAGTATAACAGAAAAGTAACCTAAGGTGCAGCTAGGATCATGATATCGTGGGGTTTTTTAATTAATAAACTTTGGAAGGGGGCAACAAAGCAAAATTTAATTCCTAAAAGGCTTTCAGGGAAATTAATGAAAAACCTACTCTGATATTAGAAAAAAAACCTAACAAACCCAANCTGAGAGGGGGACCCAAGCCTTCCAGATACCCTACAGACACAGCCCCCGCCCGCTCCTCCAGGAGCATCTCCACAGCCCTACTCCAGCGAGGTGTATTTGCATACGTGTGCAGGTCACAGCGGTTCGGTTCTCAGCCGAACATCTACGCCTAATAGCAACAGTTCATGTTAACCAGATACCGGGGAGGGGGGGGGGAAGGGGAAAGGGATGAGGTAAAGCCAGCACCAAGTACGGGCTAGCTGCAGTTGAGAATTACTCGGGGGGGGGATGATTCTATTCCGCCTCTCCCAGAGGCGCCCACTCTCTGCCATCAGTCACAGAGCTCGAAACAAACCCTTTCTCCGCTCGCTGGGCGTGCGTGACCCATCCCAGCACAGGGCGCCCCGGCTCAGCACCAAGACTGTGGGCTCGGGACGGAGAGAGGCGGAGAGAGCCCGAGGGGCCCGGCGGCTGCTGCTCCCCTCCGGCGAGCTGCAGGCGAGGCGGCCCCCCCGCAGCAGTGCCAGCCCGGCCCGGCCCGGCCGCCGCAGCTGCGGTGAGTCAGTGGGCACTAGGGCACAGCTCCTGCCAGCTGCATCCCGCCCGCCGAGCATCCTCCGGCGGGGGAGGCGCTGACTCCGCGCACCGTCCTCCCTCCGCCGCGGCCGGCGGGGACCAGCATCAGCACCGCCGGAGAATACTCCGGAGCGGCGACGCTTACCTTGGCGCTGGAGCTGCTGGTCTGGGTCTCCGCCTCAACGCTGCAGCAGTGGGGCGTCCTGGACCGGGCGGAGGCGCCGCCGGACTCCCTGCGCTCCTTGCGGCGGGGGCCGGCGGAGGGCGGCGGCTGCCGGCTCTGGTAGGCGAGGACGGACGGGATGGAGTCGGCCGCGTCTGTCTTAACGAAAAGGCCGTGCAGGGTGGTAGTGCCCTGCGAGATCGTGGTGGTCTGGTGGGGGGAGTTGGACTCCTCCGAGTCCCGGCAGTATATCACACCGCTATGCGAGACGTGGATGCTGGGTGCGCANGAAGGATGAGGAGGATCATCATCGGTGGTGCAGCCCCCTCGCGACCCAGACAGAGAGTCTGCTTTCAAGCCTCCCGTATGGACAACGTTACACACCCACACACCTGCACAGCCACACATCCACACCTCCCCTGCAACCTCAGTTGTCTTAAATACCTAAAAAAAAAAAAAAAAAAAAAAAAAA